>OY720028.1:17013116-17613116 GCA_963082485.1 Eudonia mercurella
TCGAACGAAAAGGCAGTTGAATTCAAAGAAGACAACGAGTCCACTCCATAAATAATGGCGTTTTCATCGTCCGTCTGTCTGCCGCGTGCTGCATCGATTGCAAATTAACAATATGTTCTATATTAGAATGGCAAGGTCGGACATCACCGTCTTAAGGGGGATGCACAGCGGTGTTGTATTTTACAATCATAAGTTATTTTCTGCCTAAAGTTTTCTAGTAATAGATGGACGTATATGCCTTACCTTATCTTATACCTTAAGGCTCATTACAGATAGGAAAAGCTGATCATGACACCTTGCATATTTAGTTACTTTTTTATATATTTACGGGTAAGCACACTGCCTTGATCTCACCTGATATTAAGTGATGATACGGCCAATAGGTGGAAGCGCACCTCACCCGGGATCCTCAACTAGTGAGGCACTGACTATCTTATCTCTAGCTGCCGTAACACAACAATGCTACAAACATTGATGTTATGGCGACTTATTTAGATAAGATGGTGGTAGCTAGCCAAGCGGACAAACAAGTCCTACCACCAACCAAACTGAGTACACAAACATGTACCCCCCGCTGGGAATCGAACCCGGGACCTCTGGGTCTAAACCGGTGGTCTTAACCACTAGACCACAGAGACGCTAGGACCGCTAGAACCGTTTGGATCACCTACATCGCTAGGTTCAACAGGACCGCTAGGACCGGTAAGACCACTAGAACCACAAAGACCGCTAGGAAAGGTGGGACCACTAAGACTGGTAGAACTGCTAGGACCACTAGAACGACTAGGACCACTAAGAGCGCTAGGACTGCTAGAGCCACTAGAACCACTAAGATCGCTAGGACCGCAAGGAAAGGTGGGAACTCTCGTTTTTGAAGCTTGTATAACTACGATTATTACTTACTTCCGCATGTATTAGTTGCTTTTGCTTTACTGAAGTCTTCTCAAAACTAAATACGAATAAAGTGTTTGTGATAAACTTTAAAAAAAACAAATGTAGACTTAGATGTTGTAGGGTTAATATACAGTCGCCTTTATAAACCCACGTGTCGTTTCCCCAACCGCTTAGTTCAAATCGGTAATCTTATCGATGCGACCGCGGTCGTGGTTCTATCTGAACCGTCTTATCGATACATCGATACATTTATCGGACCCAGTTAAGCCGAAAATGACAGATCTGTCGAACGGTAGTGAGAAACGTGTACTTTATTGATGACTTCGTGATAAAAGTCGCAATTCAATATCTCTCGTGATTTATCGCAATTTTTGTCAGCAATAATCTAGCTCACAATATTACCCGCTGTTTTTTTTTATAAGATATTGCTGTTAACCGCTTCTGGCCTTTACAACCTAACCGGAATTTAAGGGGCGGCCAGCAACTAAATGTTACTTAAGCTGTAGTGGTGGAATTTCCTCAGATGGCTTCTAAAGAAGATGCCATCATGCAGGCATGTCCCCGTTAAACGCTACATTCTTCGAGGCGTTCGCTTCGAGAGCGTACAACCCGAGGACATCTCTAAAGCCTCTAGGACCTCGGTTGCAAGCATCAGAGCATAATGGTGGCCGTCTTACATTACACCATATTATAGTCGTTTCATAATATACTTACTTTCCAACCGCAGCTTTGCCTGCCTTTTTTATAATCAAACCAAAAAACATTTATTTTTAGTAGTGGTCGCCCAGTGGTCGAAATTCGACCATAATTAATTTATTAAGACTGCTCGGATTGTATCCTAAGCAATGAAAAATTAAAAAAGATAGAATGTGAGTTTAGATTGGCATTGATAGATGTCGGCTGCATTAAAGACAAACAATACGTGTGTGTCAAATACATGGTAGTGTGTGTAATGTTGTTTTTGTTGAAGTTTAATGTATTTTTATGCATAATTAAAAAAAAATTAACATTCGGATAACCTTCTCTATATAAACTATAAGTGTGCGAAATTTCATACTCCTCTTTCCGTGCAATTTTCGTGAAAACGGGTACAAAGTTTTTGCTTCACGTATTAATATATAGATTTTACTTACTTATTAAGGTCAGATTACCCTTAATCTCAGATTGATCACAGATTCACCACGCCTAATCAATCAAAGCTTTGCCCAAACCGCATGGTCTAGAATAATTTTGCACAAGTGCTTTTAATATTACGTAAGTGAAGACGCAAAAAGGATTTGTGGAAATTCGATAAAGGGACTGAGTGATCGATAAGCTTGGAATGTGGTGTATGTCGAAAGTGGAAAACTATATTAATTATTTGACTTTTTTATTCTGCTAATTGCTGCACTAAAGCTGAATTAAATACTAATAAAAGCATTCAAAAAATTAAAAAGCAGTGACAAAATTTAGTGCTTACGTCAGCCTTCTCGGTAGCATAGCGGTCAGTGCAGCCGCCCGGATTGCGAAAGACCCAGGCGATTCCTGGCTGGGTCGGGTAGGCGTTTAATGTTTTCACTGTATTTTATAAGTATTTATATTAATTATTGACAATAATCTTAATCAATTCTTCTTCGGTAAGTGATGATGATGATGATGATGAAGTGATGAAAAAAATTACACCAGCAGGAATTTGAACCACCACTCTCTTATATTGTGGGTCAGGTGCATTTCCAATTATAATTTTCGCACTGTAATATGGGTTAATTAACCCTACCCACATTTATTTTTATTAATCGTTACTTCATCATTTGAGAGAGCTCGATGGCGCAGCTCTCTGCGCGTTCTGATTGTGATTTAGCAAACTTCTTTTGAAACCTTTATAAACTCAAGCTTGCTTTATGAAGTACGACTTCATATAGCACGTTTAACCATTGGTCTTCATCATCAGCCCACTGCTGGGGCACGAGCCATCCCTATGGATAGATAAGGAGAACGGGCCATAAACCACCACGCGGGCCCAGTGCGGATTGGTGGTTGTTAGCGACTGCTAATGCAGCCGGGACCAACAATTAACGTGCGTGCTTAACGTGCCTTCTGAAGCACGGAGGAGCTCGAGATGATAAATTTTTGGTCACCCATCCGATGACCGGCCTTTGCGAAATTTGCTTAACCTCAGCACTCGCAGACCGGGCTCGTTAACCACTGCGCCATTGAGCTCCTCATTGATCTTGGTTGTTGTCAAAATATTGCAGTCATTACAAACCAAAAACATCGGGCTAGCCTGGTGGGTAACCATGAGCTCTTAAAACAGTATTGTAGCCAAGTTGTTGCGGTTGTAAAAACAAGACACGTGCAGCGATAAGCACTTGACCTTCATCTCACCTGATGATCTCTAGTTGCCGGAATACAACAATGTTACAAACATTGATGTTATGGCGACATATTTAGATATCTCTGGGTTAAAACCAGTGGGCTTAACCACAGTGGCGGTAAAATATACTCTAATACGCGTCTTGTTTTCACAACTGCATTATTATCGTGGTATTACTAAGAAGAATACTAAAGACTTAAGATTATATATTGTAGGTAATATTATTTATCTTTATTTAAATAAATCTTCTGTGCGTGTGTATGTTATTGAACTCTTTCTAAACGGCTAGACCGATTTGGATGAATTACAATTGGACCTGATAGGTAGCGCTGCGCTGCTGCTATATAGGGGTCCATCATGGGATACGGGTGTTCTTAAGCAGACGAATGATTTGTTTGTTTTGTTGTCATGGAAACTGTCAAAGCGTTACGAAGTCCGCCGATCAGCTAGTTATATATATAATCTAAGACTAAGAGCTTAGAGCAGGTCTCTGAGCGTTGTAGTATTTCGTTTTAGTAGTTGTAGGATTATTAATGATACACGTCTCATTGGAATAATAAATTGTGCGTCAGTGATTATTTTATCAATTGCCACGCGACGCTATCAAATATAATTATTGTATTAATCTTTAGTTAAGTAACGAAATTCTTACTATTGTTGATTGCCATTTTGGAAGATCCTTAAGCTGTGTAATAACGCCAATTCCTTATCAGTTGATTTATTTTCGTAATAAAATACGCTTCTACCTGGATAGACCTTATTGTCACTTGATCCAAAGGTGTAAGCGTTTATTTGTAGATAACTAATGCTTATTCTAAAATCGAGGAAATTTTGAGTTTATACGTACAAACAAGGCCTTTTGACCTTTTTTATTGAACGAACGGAATTCGCATCCGAATCTTCTCGACTAGATTGTTGCTGGAACCCGGGAGGTGTGTGACTGACCCACTAAACTGATCACAAGTCTACCGCTGGACCGGACTCCGAGTACTCGGAGTCTCACAGCCCGCCGCGGTGGTCCTAGAGGACACTCCTCATCAGAGCGCTAAACCCTCTGGATGTAGAATGGTAGCCTCTACACCTTGGAGACTGTCGCGGGGGTGCAACTGCTCTAACAGCCGTCTCCGTCGACTCGCCTGTCGACGTCCGTTGGCGTTTGCCAGGACCCCGTGTTGGAGACCATAGAGTTTACTTTGGTCTGCAGAGAGATTTCGGTGCCAACCACTGCTCTTGCAGGTCTTGCAGGTCTTGGCGGGGCTAGGCGAACTCCTGGCACATCATCAGCGTGTGCATTGTATATTCAGGTGCAGCACAATGATGTCATGCAGTAGAGCTTTTCGACCTGGACAGGAGCTGGGGGAGAGCCCCTTAAAACTATCCGCGCCTCCGACGCGGTGCTACGAGTACATAGCAATGTTATGCGTTTTCCACTTATAGTAAAATCTCTACAAAACTTGCTATTATAGGTATATTATAGGTACATGAATAGTGATTATCATTAAGTTATTTAATCAATTGTCGGTATATAAATTTTCAGCTGATAATAGGTCGAAATATCACAAACAGATTCGCTAAATACTACTTTCTCAGTCGTTGATTAGAACAACATTCCACATTTTTAAGTATTTTTTTTTTATTTCTTTATTTGAATCAGGGAAAGTTTAAAATGCGCTTTATTGTTATAAACACTTTCCATCGATGTTTCTGATAAATTTTATATAAACAGTTTATTTTGTCAAGTCGTCATCAATATCTGAGATATCAACTGTACTTTTTATTAGTACTTTGAACAAGCTTAACTGAAAATGCCGCTTGACAGTTTTTGGTTAAACGACGCAGACAGCTATCTTTGCACTACAGCGTAAAGGCTGTTATTTTGTTAAAAATACTCTTCGTATGGATTAATATCAGACTACTTCCACTAAACCATTTTCATGACTAGCCATTGTTATATACACGACGTTATATTCTAGACAATAGAGCTGGTTATCCGATGCGACTCTACATATTAGTACGTGAAGCAAATTCTGTGTCCCAAGCTTATATTAACGGGTAAGCACAGTGCCTTGATCTCACCTGATGTTAAGTGATGATAAGGCCAATTATAGAAGCGCACTTCACCCGGGATCCTCAACTAGTGAGGCACTGGCTATCTTAGCTCTGGCTGCCGGAACACAACAATGCTTCAAACGTTGATGTTATGGCGACATATTTAGATAAGATGGTGGTAGCTAGCCAGGTGGACAAGCAAGCCCTATGACCAACCAAACCGAGTACACAAACATGTACCCCCCGCTGGGAATCGAACCCAGGACCTCTGGGTCTAAACCGGTGGTCTTAGCCACTAGACCACAGAGGCGTTATAAATAGACTGAAATGTTGGTCGTCTCATAGTTAATTAAAGTTGGTTTCATTTCAATGTGTAGTGTTCGTGTAAGCTGTAGAAAACAATATGTGACCTTTTAACTAAATTGAGCACTTTCTTTTCTATCACGTCTAATATCGAACTTTGACTGTACTGTTATAATCTTTACTTCTCATCAATGTCACATTGTAACATAGACGCCATTGAACTTGTGTCGTCAAAATCTTCACTTCTAACCATCAGTTTATTTTTATAATGCTTACCATTGTCAAAGACATGATAAAATGTAATCTGATAGCTTATCTGGTTCGAACTTAGTAGGAATCAAATTGTTTTCGGATTGTACACAATCCGGAAGAGGACGTGCCTCGTGCCGTATGTAATAAAAAAGAGACATTATTAAAGTTTACGCAACGAAAAATGGAGAACAGATTAGTGACATTGGATCCGAGACTACTGAAACTGCAACCGAAGAAAACTACAGCTGCGTCTGACGGTACAATCTTTTTATTTATTTAATATTATTATGATATATTTTAGATCTTTGGACTTTGTCTGTCACACTCACGTGGCGCTCATTATGATAATAGATCGGAATAAACAGAGTTTTTCCGTGAATTACGTCAGACATTATCAATAGTATGGATAACCCGATAAAATCAAAGGAGAGAATATGCTATTCTCCATATGCTCCTAGTTTTATTGCACGTGAAAGTATTGAGATATGATAGACATGTTCCACTGTTTTCCGTCACTTGTCCGTCACTTGCAAGAATTCAATTTAGGTTTTCCCAATTTCGGAAAAAAAGTTTGTCTGTGTATCCATGCTATGCTAACATTACAAAATCATACGAAAAACCTTTCTATGTCTTTCTAATCTACTTTACCAATGATAAGATTATGATACATTCAATATCAAAATATGGCATAATCTTGCTCTACTAGCTCTCTCATCTCAACTTCACTTCTTTAGCAAGGAGAGAAGATTAAATCTATTAAAAAAGGCTTATAGAGCATCTTAGCACAAATTGGGTTCACGAAAAAGCTATTGAAATATAGTAATTGTAGTGTGGATACCGCAAAATAAAATAATTAATTATCACAAATTGAGTGTTAAAAACGACTCTTGAAGACGACGACGGGCGACTTGAAGCTGTAACTAGATCATTAATAGTACACATGACTACATCAATCTATCCAAAACTGTAAAATTTCCTCGATAGACTTTGAATTTTAGTACTAACATATATGGTTGAACATTTATTGAAGTTTAATAGTTCTGGATACTTATCCAGGTGTGCAATCGTCTGTACAAATATTACCACCAAACAGTTCTTCATTCTCTTTCTCATTTACTTATACTATAAATCTACATAACACACTTGGCATATTTCACATGTAAAGTTTGGTTGGCCTAATAATAAAATAGCATAATACTTATCTTGCTATTAACATAATTTAACATAACGTTAATTATAGAGTATAATTAATTTTAATAATAAAAATTTACATGTTTTTATCAAACTTATCTAATAAGTTTCATAGTAAAGGTGGCGGTTCGCGCCGCGACAGACACAAAGAGACCGAGACAGGAGACCGCGACTACAGTCAGCGACAAATGTCTCGGCCTCTTCTGCTTATACTGTAGGTCGAGACCGAGACCGGAGATCGCGACAAGGTGTTTCAGTCAGTCTCTTCACGAATAGACGTCAGTTGTCGGAGAGTGTGTCAATGGAGTCAATTGTATTTGTGTCATGATGGAAAACCAAGTAGTAGAACTTCTATTGGAGGAAAAAGAAGACGATGATTTGCTCTTATATTATTATTACAAACACATAACTAAAAGAAGATTACCGATTAAGGAATTATATTTAACTAGAGGCCAGGAAGGATCATTTTCGCTATTAGTGAAGAAGCACCTAATGTTTGATGACACTGGTGCTGTCTGATCAGTTCAATCAACGTTTCAGTCTTCATCAGAAAAAGTATTGATTTTTAAACACTAAACACATGTGCTTTTCGAGCGCGACACGAGACACTACTGACTGGTACGGGGCAGCGACCGCCTCACTGTCTCCTATCTCTGTCTCGCTCGCGAACTATCGTATATCGTATACATTGCCTAAAGACCGATTTACACTTCAATAAGTACAGTAGCGAGTTAAGAAATCAGTCAGTTAAGTAACAAGTAGTAAGTTGTAAGTAGCGTCCAAACGTAGGCGAGTGAGTAACCGTAAGTTGCCGTTCCAACAAGAAGAAAAATTTTTGAACTGTACTAAGCTCGCCCGTGTACATGCCCGCCAGTTAAGTTGGCGGGGTGTGGGAGACGCGAGGGAGGGGCTTACTTCGCACTGGACTATCCGAAAAATAGGATCGCTATCTATTCAAATCAACTTAATCAACCACTTACTACTTAACTCGCTTTTGCCGTTCAAACGACAATAACAACTTAACTCGCCGATGTTGTAAGTTAACTCGCTACTGTACTTATTAAAATGTAAATCGGGCTTATCGTCAAGTGACGGTCGCGGTCTCCGGTCGCGGTCTCCTGTCTCGGTCGCTTGTCTCTATCGCAACGCGAACCGCCACCTTAAGATAATAAAACAAAATTTATAGCGATAACATACTGAAAACAAATTAGCATAGTTTTTCAACGTCAGGTTAGCACATCAACAAGAGAAGAAGGTTAAGTTATGCAATCACTTATTATTTTAGACGGTAGCAGAAAATAACATTCTCAAAACCATGTAAAACTATCTCAAAACAGTCCGAGCGCAGCTGTTGCTAGATTCTTCGTCCGTAAGTAGTTGTCTATGAGTGCGTTGCTCAAGCGCGTTTATTTAGGGTTCCGTAGCCAAATGGCAAAAAACAGAACCCTTATGGATTCGTCATGTCCGTCCGTATGTCACAGCCACTTTTTTTCGAAACTATAAGAACTATGCTGTTGAAACTTGGTAAGTAGATGTATTCTGTGAACCGCATTAAAATTTTCACACAAAAATAGAAAAAAAAACAATAAATTTTGGGGGTTCCCCATACTTAGAACTGAAACTAAAAAATTTTTTTTCATCAAACCCATACGTGTGGGGTATCTATGGATAGGTCTTCAAAAATTATATTGAGGTTTCTAATCACACACTTCCAAAGTGGTAAAATGTGTCCCCCCCCCTGTAACTTCTAAAATAAGAGAATGATAAAACTAAAAAAAATATATGATGTACATTACCATGCAAACTTTGTTTGGTTTGAACGAGATCTAGTAAGTAGTTTTTTTTAATACGTCATAAAGTACGGAACCCTTCGTGCGCGAGTCAGACTCGCACTTGGCTGGTTTTATTACCTAAGCTTTCCTTCTGCAGTCTCCTTATTTCGTATTATACTCTACTATAGGTGTGATTATATAAAAGAAGTTACTTTAATATTTTTAGGGTTTCGTAGTCAACAGGAAACCCTTATAGTTAAAATACATGAAAATTGGTATTTGGCTTCTTGAAAAGAAATAAAGAATGACATATCTCAGGAATTTATTAATTTTCTTTTAAAGAAGTAAAAAAAGGGAAGAAGGTTTTTTGGGGGAAAACGTTATTTTTAAATTAATAACTAAGTATAAAAATGAATAATTTAATCGATCTATAGATTTTTCAATAAAAAAAAGTGCATAACGCCGCTAAAGAAGTTTTCACTTCAATAAAAAATGACGTGTTTAAGTATTTTTCGAAAAACCTCTAGAGATGTGATATATGGGTGGAAACTTTGTATGGAAATCGCGCGCAAAAAATCACGCGTTTACTGATTCCTACATGTGTGAAAAAAACAGAACATAATTCGTGTATAACCACGTGAGCAAAGCCGCAAGCAAAAGCTAGCGTTAAATATAAGTACATTTATTTTTAACCAAATTAATAATTATCTTGTAGCTATTATAAAATCTTATGTCAAACGAACAATGGCCACATGAAACAACTTTCCCCACCTTGATATTGGGAAAAATGTATCTCATTGCAATTGTACTAGGTAGACGCCTCTGTTAGTGAGGATCGTATATTTAATTTGATGATTTTTTTTTGAATAAACATTTTCTTTCATTTTGTTTATCAATTCTCTAGGTCTCTCTATTTCCCTAATGGTGGGACTGACCGGAACGAACATCGTAACGTAACCGTAACGTACCATTCGCGGCGAACTTGATACGTGACTTCTGTCTAACCGATAACAGGGCGAAGCTCGCGGCGAGCGCAACGGCTCATCGACTAGCCATGCTTGCATCAAACATGTTACGTTACGACAAAATGCTCTAGTCATTCGCCACCTTAATGAATAAAATATTGACCGATGTGTATCGAATGGTATTATGATACTTACTTAGCTGGATGGATGGGTGTGATTAGGATGATACGCTCCGGTCAGTCGCCACCATAAGAAAGTTTCATTAGTTTTTTGAATTATGATTGAATTGACTTATTGATATGAAAAAAACCGGCCAAGTGCGAGTCGGACTCGCGCACGAAGGGTTCCGTACTTTATGACGTAATAAAAAAAAAACTACTTACTAGATCTCGTTCAAACCAATTTTCGGTGGAAGTTTGCATGGTAGTGTACATCATATATTTTTTTTTAGTTTAGAAAAAAATTATACTAGAAAGAAACCTCAATATCATTTTTGAAGACCTAACATAGATACCCACACGTATGGGTCTGATGAAAAAAAATTTTTGAGTTTCAATTCTAAGGGGAACCCCCAAAATTTATTGTTTTTTTTTTCTATTTTTGTGTGAAAATCTTAATGCGGTTCACATAATACATCTACTTACCAAGTTTCAACAGTATAGTTTTTATAGTTTCAGAAAAAAGTGGCTGTCACATACGGACGGACGGACAGACAGACAGACATGACGAATCCATAAGGGTTCCGTTTTTGCCTTTTGGCTACGGAACTCTAAAAATATGAACCTTGGAATTTGTAGATTTTGGATTACCGTAACAACTCTGGGACGTATATTTATTTATACTTACAAACATTAAGATGGTGTACATAATATTTGTGATTATTAAATTGATCAATTTACATACTATAGACATGAACTAATACCTATTAGTCCGTAGTAGTAGTTTTAGGCTTATTTATTTTGTTGATTGAGTGACTTATTTAATACAAATAGTTAGGCAACTATGAACGCAATAAAATATATAATATTTTCTTACAAAATATTAAGTAGTTTAGTTTAGTTTATATAATACTGTTCACGGGAATACCTAACAGATATGAAACGAGATTATGATAATGGATTGCGTTCTTATCATAGACCGTTGTCCTTACATAATCCTCTATAAACTGTAACGTGTTAAAACCAATAGATAATCTAAGTATTAGGTTTATAAAAATAGTTTTTATTGCCTAATAAAAACTATTTTTATGTGCCTACATAGAGTGTCTATCTCTTCATGTTGATTTACAATACTGCCGCACGATTTATGAACGCAGTAAGTACAACTTACTCTGTTTTTGATTGTGATGTCATTACGATCTAATTTCTCGAAACTGTTCACATGTTCTTTACTGCGTTCATAAATTGCGCGGCAGAATAGCAGTCCTAATTTTTTACGAATATTTCTATAGTCATCCAAATAGTTTATATTATGATAATTTATCGTTAGGAAAGGAAAATATTGAAATGTAAACTCTTTTTACAGCGGAACAGATATCAAAACTGCGCGCATCCCAATCACCTATAGCCATATACCTGAAACGGTGCCCGACGTGGTCATCTCTGGACCCTCTACAGTTCCAAGGCTATTGGGACAACGAGGTCAACGGCATACTAGTCAACAATGGACAGACAGGTTGGTGGAGGGGATAACAAGTAACTTATTAATATTTCTTATTTCAAGATTTTAATCACAGTCGAACATATCCAACAAATGTTTTCGATTCGTCAACCTAAAGTCGTTGATACACGACAGACAACTTTTGTTAATATTCTAATAACAATGACTGTTTTAATGTTTTTAAGGACTACCCTTGAAAGCTAACAATAATACCACAATAATGCTTAAAGCACACTATGCAATATCCGTCAAAATTATATGGATATAACTTAATACCCAATACAAATTAAGTAGAGCTGTAATATGACTAATTTAGTTAATTAATATAATTGACTAATTGTTATTGGTGGGTTACCCGAAACGTTGCGTTATCGTTAAGTAATTAACTTTATGATTAACGCTACTGACTTACAATTATACACACACACACCTATTTCAGGCACCAGTCTCTCACAAATGATAGGATGCTTTGTATATTAATAGTATATTTTAAGCCTTTTGTAACTCCTTATTGTGAAGAGAAAATAAACGTTTTTTTTTAATTTTTATTATACTCTTTATTTATTTTAAATCTTGGTTTTAGGTTTTATTAAAATTATATAAAAAGTTTAAAAAATATATTTTTACTACAATCTAGTATTCTAGCTTAATGTTGTGGTTTGGAATCGAAGTGGTAATAACAATGCCCACAATTAGTACGGCCGGTCGTATAAGTGTAGCTTTAAAATGTATAACATTACCTTTCATCATAATATACACATCTATGTAATCAAAGAGTCTCATTATTAACACCGAACCAGTCAGTCAGGCTGTTCTGTAAATTATCAAATTAAAAAAAAATTAAACAACACATTTAAGTTACACAATATAAGTGTCAAACGTCCACTGGGCTCATTCTTTAGAATAAGGATTTTTTTTAAATGCGTAACGATTTAGCATGCCGGATCAAAAAGGTGACCAAACTAAAACATACCTATCTCGAAATCCTCAGTGTTTGATAACGAGCGTTAAATATTTAATTCAAGATTATTTTAATAAGATAGCAGTCAGATGGAACAGCGTGTCGGGTTATTCAAGTTTAATTTAAAAATTATATTTCAGGCACCAAGTCAATACCGCAACAAAAAAATTGCCCGAATAGCCGCTTAGTAAAACGTTTGTAGGCTGACGTTGACCAATATGTTCGTGAGATACATACAATAAAAGCATAAAACATTTATTTAGTGTTTTATTCACCCAATTTAATTCACAATCTCGATAACCTGAAATCTCTGTATGCGATTACTGCTTTCAATACCATTACACGAACGTTATCTCCAACACGTGATAACAGTACACCAAATACGATAAATAGTAAATGAAACAAACAATTCTAATCGAAATCTGTTATTGACGTTGATTGTTGTGTGAATAATCGTCAAATCTCTTGACATTTGTTCATGAGTAAAATGGGAGAGAAGTAAAGGTGTGCTTGACTGCTCTGAAGTTCCTAATTGGACAGATAATGTACCAATGTTCAGTGGGTTGAAAGTTTTGCTCCAAATATACAAACACGTGTGCCACGTGACGTGGTGCTGTGTTATTTATAGCGAGAGTAGCTGGTACTATACAGTTAACGATTAACCTTAACGCAAACTTCACGGTCGTTCCTTCTGTAGACCTGTAGGATGTGGATATATTAATAAAAAAAATTAAAAAAAAATGTTTGTAGCATTGTTATGTTCCGGTAGCTAGAGATAAGATAGTCAGTGCCTCAGTAGTTGAGGATTCCGGGTAAAGTGAGCTTTCACCTTCGGCTTTATCATCACTTAACATCAGGTGAGATGAAAGCCAAGGGCTTAACAGTAAGATATTTAAAAAATGGAATGGGATCAATTTAGAGGTGTTTCTCGTGCTCTTTAATATGAGATTCTTCGAGAAACATAAGATCTCAAAGTAGGTAACGCATACACAGCTTTCCAAATGCTACACATACCCATGAGCGGCGATGATCACTAACCATCACGGGTGGCTTGCCTATCTCGGAAATCTCAGAAAAAATCTCAGAAAAATTTTAAGATGAGAAAAAATAGAGACGTGTATACTGGTGGATCTAAATCGTGTTTTTCAAGACATTTATGATTTCTCTAGACGTAGTAACTAGTGACCGTAAATTCCCCGGAGGTTTCCTAAGGTCAAGAATGCCGCCGTACCTTACTAGATTCCTCGAAGTGTCCGAAAGAGCGGAATACCCAAGGGTGTCCTAAAAGGTAATAAGAACCTTGACTCGGGTAGACCGTGTTTTAGCAGTAAATTGTATTGGTAGTTTTTTCGCACATTCCCTCAAATATATCCTATATAGCTATGATGCTCCAACAAACAACGGTGTATTTTCGCTCTCGTTTAATCTCCAAATGAGTTTACTTGCGTGCAAGCTTCAGGGATTGCGCGCATTGTAATGTATTATAATTTCGATGTTGCAATCGTCCATAGGGTGTTGTGACCGTTTATCATCAATCCCTTGAACCGCCTTTAAATCATTAACAATTGACATAGATATTCCCCATAGTCAAAATATCAAAATGAGGCTATTGAGACATGATTATGGACTTTTTATAGTATCAGAATCGAGACTATCGTAGGCTCAATTGCCGGCTCAGCAACATAAACCAAACATTTATACATCCTGGGTATTAGAAGCGTCAAAAATCTGCCAAAGTTAGTATCACCGCCTCTAACGCCAGATTAATTATCTTTATCATGAACTCTGTCGTCGATATTCGGCTACATCTTTGTTGGTTTAGCTTTAGACTGATCTGATAATGTGTAGTCCAATCTGCATACCCTTTGTTGCCTCGTACGAGCAGGTTGTTGTTATGTAACAGGGTACAGGAAGGGTACAGACAATTGAACTATGGGAATCAACGGCATCGAGCGTCAATTGTTCGGAACAGTGATCATCCATGACGACACGAAATGACAGTCCCTTAGGAAATCAGAAATCCGACTGCCAAGGCCATTGGAGACATCATAGAATGGAAACTTGCTGCACGTGTCTGTCGTTCGTATCTATTTATTTTTTGATTTCAAAGAAGATTTACACACAAATTATACTTATGGCTAAAATCATTAAATAAATATACGTATTATGCTGGAGGATCCCGATGGCTCAGAACGACGGGTGACTAAAAATGTATCATCTCGAGTTCCGTCGTTCTTTGGAAGGCACGTAAAGTCGTTGGTCCCGGCCGCTTTACCAGTCGTTAACAACCACCAATCTGCACTGGGCCCGCGTGGTGGTTCATGGCTCGTTTTTCCTGTAGTGTTTTCGTCCACATGGTAGGCTCGTGCTCCAGCAGTAAGGACATAAAATAAACTGGTGTTGTGCGTACTATGCTTTTAACAAATCTTTAAAATTATGTTAACAATAGTGTTCATTTATCTGCTGAGCTTACGCTAAGAGCTATATCTCATTTTAGCATCACATATAAACTTCAACTTTCTAATTCTTAAGCCTATTTTTATCAAAGTTTCTTTTTTTATTTTTTTTATTTTATTGTGTGATGGGCTTGCTCTTGGCCTCATTCTAATCCCTAGGGCTAAGAAGAGGCCGACGATGGAACGAGCTTGCCCAGAAACAGCCTATTCACTCGGGCTTTAAAAACTTTAGGTTTATATGCATTCGGGAATACAGACGCCGGTAGGGAATTCCACTCTTTGGCTGTACGCATTATAAATGTAGAAGCAAAACGCTTGGTGCGCAAAAGTGGAATGTCAACCAGGTAAGGGTGGTAGCCAGCCGTACGTCTGGATTCCCAATGGTAGAATGGGGAAGGTGGAATGAGCTCATGCAGCTCAACAGCACACTCTCCGAAGTATAGCCTGTAAAAGACCGATAAGCAGGCAACTGTGCGGCGGTGAGCGAGACTGTGAAGCTTGGTTTTTACAAGCTTATCGTCACCTATAATTTTCCTGGCTCTGCATTCCACCGAATCAAGCGCGGCGAGCTGGTATTTTGCTGAACCGTCCCAAAGGTGACAGCAATACTCCATGCACGATCGGACTTGCGCTTTAAATAAGGTTAGAAGCTGTTCCGGCGTGAAGTATCGCTTAACCCTATTTAGGACACCCAGTTTTTTGGCCGCTGTTTGAGCTTTAATTTCGATGGTGTCACCGAAGTTCAGAGTGGAAGTCAACTTCATGCCAAGGAGATTTAGGTTGTCGGTAATCGGTACAGTCATACCTCGGAAAGCAGGAGTTAGGTTAAAAGTTAAAGTTAGGTTAAAAGGTTTCTATGCTTGATTCTATGCTTTTTTATGCTATGAAATGTTTTAAAAATATATGTATGCTTAAAACATTTAAAAATATATGTATACTGAAATAATGCGATTTCCGGTCTACGAATCACATTCTGTCTTCAATCAAATTTTTGTTTTTGTTTTCTATCAACTTAATATTTGTATTTAGCACATAAAGTTTTTATTAAAATTGACGTATTAGTGAGGATTAAAATTTTAATTTTCTGGAGGAGCTCGATGGCGCAGTGGTTAACGCGCCCGGTCTGCGAGTGCTGAGGTTAAGCAACTTTCGCAAAGGCCGGTCATCGGATGGGTGACCAAAAATTTATCATCTAGAGCTCCGCCGTGCTTCGGAAGGCAGCCGTTGGTCCCGGCTGCGTTAGCAGTCGTTAACAACCACCAATCCGCACTGAGCCCGCGTGGTGGTTTATGGCCCGTTCTCCCTATCGATCCATAGGGAAGGCTCGTGCCCCAGCAGTGGGGACATAAAATGAGCTGATGATGATGATGAAAATTTGAATTTTCTGATATTGTTTGTATATCTCATTACAGCGTACTTTACCTTCGAGACTGACACCAAACCTACCCTGAAAGGTGGGCCGCTACTTGGTGAATACATATTTGAGCAAATGCATTTCCACTGGTCTGTGGACGACTTTACCGGATGCGAACACGTCCTTGATGGCCACGGGTGAGTTTTAACTCTTAGACTGCCACAGTCGGCTATAATTGACAGGCAATAGCGTGAGCAATGATCAAAAATACCTTCAGTTATACGTATTAAACCATGATATAAGTAATTCAATTTAACAATTCAAAACACAGAGAATGTTCCTATAAATTGAATATCTTTCTGACGTTATGTTGCCATAACAAATATTTTACCTGCAATTTTTTGATTATTCTAGGTACGCGGCAGAATGCCACTTCGTTCATTATAACAGCAAATACCAGTCTATGGAGGCTGCAGTAGGGCACCCTGATGGTCTGGCAGTGGTAGGGTTCCTGCTAGAAGCTATGAATGCACCAAATCCAAGATTCGATAAGCTTATAGAGGGATTAGAAGGAATAAGGAGTATAGAAAAGGCAGTTCTCGTCCCTTCAGGTAAATACGTTGAGATAAAGGGTAGTAGGCACCAGTCTACGACACTTTAAGCCCAGTTTACGACACAGCTTTCGTCGCCAAAAATAATAAAGAATTTTATTAAAATACTATTAAATGACAACTAGAAAGGAGGTGGTATGTATTGCTAGACTAAAATCAAATGGTGACTACTATTTTTAATGACTAAAGAAAAAGAAATTGAAAAGTGGTTCCAATCTCAATTTGTTTTTTAATTTAATTTTTAATGATATTAATTTTAACTTTATTTGCAATGAATTTTTCAATTGTATTTAAATTAATTTTGTTTTCATTTATTAGGTTACTAGCTTTATTAGCTTTAGACTGGTACATGCTGTAAGATTTGTGTTTACCTATAAGTTATGATTGTTATTTTTTCTTATTTAATGTATTGATACAAGTTTTGTTGGAAGTCCTTAAGGAGGTGCCGCGCGGACGCAAAACTGCGAGTTTCAAGTTTCTTTATGATAGCGAGCGAGCTGCGCGTGGCAGTGGTGTGACAACGGTGCACGACTACGAATACGCACGAACACTAATATCTGTACAGAGTAGGCTGGTGATTTAATTAGAGCAATGTTTACTTTCGTAAAATCATAGGCGTTTGGGTAAAAAATAATAAAAGTCTTAATATTTTAATATTCATATTTTTTAATTAAAAAATAAGACAACAGTGACCTGCGGAACATCAATACGAACATTTTGATGTCGGATCATTGTTTCATTTGTGCTATATTTACAAAGTTTCTGAAGAAATAAGTTTTCAGATATCATTACCTTTACGTATTGTTTATGCAGATTCTGGGATTTTTTTTTGAAATTCCAAGACAACCATGCCCTTATGAAAGGATCAAGTTAACCTACACTTGTCCTTTTAATGTATATGACCTATTCAGCGCTTAGCACTAGTGACTTAAAAACACGCAAATTTTCGAAATTCCGCGCGGCACCCCCTTAATAAAATAAAATAAAAATAAATAAATAATCCTAAGAAATTCTTTCTAAATTCACAAACGAGTTAATATTGCATTTTTTGTAGCAAGCTTTGTTGAGCTTTATTTTTTTTTGGCGGAAGCGCCAATGCGGTTTCAAATTCCGTAAATTTTTCAACACTTTTACAAAATGTAATTCGATCGAAAAAAAAATTGCGTTAAATTATTTAAATCCGTACCTTATAATGGAGGCAGTTGTCGAGGATTTCCCACGAGGGAAACCGGCAGGCTCTGAAAATTATCTAAGTTAAAACTAATTTTAGAGTTAGAGTATAACTCTAATTAGTTAGTTTATAAATATTTATATTAACATCTTCAACTTAAAGCATTTTGCTCAGGACTTTAGAAATTCACATGCAGAGAATGGTCCATAACACGCTAGAAAGACCCAATGCTGGTTTGCTGATGTTCAGTGTGGATGAAAGTGTGGATATACTTATGATATGGTGGTTTTAAAAACGTAAGATTTCATAAAACAAAGGCTCGTTCTCGGGGTAACATTAAGCTTTTTATATCGAACTGTCACTGTATATTTTTATAATGTATAAATGAATCGAAACTACATAAAACGATTTAAGTTTGAAAAAAGACAGTGTTGAAAAAATCTCACGAGCGGGTTCGAACCCGCACCCCATGACATGCCGGGTCAAGTGCACTGCCAACTATGCTATCGTGGCTCAATCCAACTCGCCGAAATTAATCAACACTATCTACTTTTACTTTATAAGCCAAAGAAGCTTATGCTTATATATTTGTAAAAATATGGTGCGGGTTCGAATCCCGCTCGTAGGATTTTTTCAACAATTTGTCTTTTTTCAAATTGTAAGTAATTGGTTCGTTTGTTGCGAACCAATTACAATTTGAAAAAATTGCGTAAAATTATATGTAAATAATCGATTTAAGTTTTACAAACAAAAGTAACATTGCTATTAATCAAAGAGACTTAAAGGACTGATACAGCCCGATTATAAAGTTGAAACGAAGTCTCGTCTAACTTGAACTTATACGAAGATACATACGCAACAGAAATTCTGGGAGAATTACACTGAGATTGAAACTCACAATTCTACATGAACACCCATTTCATGAAGTGTTATATTTTCTTTACAAAGTTTATATTTTCTTTACAAAGTAGAGAAGAGTCTCTAAGCAATTTTGACACAAAGTCGACATTAAGTTACAAAGTATTGCAGTTCATTGCACAGTGAAAAGAACGGCTGTGAAGAGAGCATAAACTGTTAAGTTTAATATAATATTTTCTGCAAGTGCCATTTTACGATTATAAGTAAATGTAGTTTTAATACAAAGTAATATAGTAAGTAGTTAATTAAACTTGTATTGCATTGAAGCTGAGCCTGGTGACAAATTAGGAGATTTTTTATTTGATTAAATGTTGTATAAAACTCGCGCTAGACACTAGGTTGTCAAATATTAAGTGATAATAATAATAACCACTTCAATGGTATAGTAATTAGACAACTGGTTTTTCAAATTCAGAGCTCGATTCGATTACCAGCGAGAGTTAAATGTTTAACTTAGTTTGGTTTCTGGTAAAAAAAAACAAAAAAAATCTACTCTACTCCATTATTTTTATAAACATTTTCAGACTGCCTTTCCTGGATGGATTCATCGGACTTACAGGAGAGCAACTACGTGACGTATAAGGGCTCACTAACCACACCACCCTACACGGAATGTGTCACCTGGATAATATATGAGAAGCCAGTGCCTGTAGGGGCAGAACAGGTAATTAGAACGATAGCAGTTGTCCAAACACGTTTACAGCCAAAATTGTGTATATCAGCCATGTGAGGTTGTAACCAAAGTAGCCTAACTATAGAAGTTGGTTGCCGAAGCCGAAATCGACATGGAAGTCATGATCATAATTAATAATACGAAACATAATTACTCAATAATTATTCATTAAATTAATCAAACTCTAAACAGAATAATTATGTCATCTGTTGGCCTGCCCATTTAAAAAATAACATTTTAGTTTCGACTAATAAGCAACTTTTAAATAATTTGAAATCCGTAAACAATGTCATTATCTATTATTGTTATTAGAGATCTAACTAAAACTAAATAAATAACATATTTTATAAGCCTAATTATATTGCTTTTTTTTTCATAGACAGTTTTATAACTGATTTCTATTCAGTGTAAGAAAAAATACAAAGTCGTTAAAATTTTATTTTAGAACAATCAAAAAAAATTACAAGTAAAAAAATATTCAGTAGAAATGATATCGTTTCAGAAGCATTTCATAGAATTCCCATTTTTAACTTTGTAATTTACTGCTAAAAGAGTAAAGTGGAAAGTTCTTATAAAATGACTTAAGGATTAAAATTTGAGAGAAGGGATAACAGCCTTCCTAAACGGACTTAAGCACTAACTTAGTATTTAATTTATTTTTAAAAGTTTGTTCCTAACTAAACCTTAGAACAGCTTTAATCATCTTTTATGTTATTCATTCTTACTGGAATGAAACAAGCCAGCATCAAAGGTCTTGCTATAAACTACATTTTTTATTTCGCTTACAAAATAAAATACCGTCAAATGTTGATTAAGTAATTGTTTCTTGCTAACGTCCAGAAGGGTTTCTATTGAATGAATGTGCCCTTAAGAAATTGTATTTTCTGGTCCTTTCGGGCCTTTTACGTCAATTGTACTAATGATGACACATTTTTTGCAGCTGGAACTCTTGAGACAGTTGGAAGGACCTGACCAGAAGCCGATAGAAAGGAATGTCAGACCAACCCAACGGCACCCACCTGGTCACTCGGTCATCTACGTTAAGCAAGTTAAAGCCAAGCTATGACCACATTTTCTAGTAATAAATTTGTACGAAGTATCTCTGTAGTTTTCGTTATATATTCCCATATGTGTTATTTTTACTAACTAGAGTCATAATAATATATAAAACGTAAGTATTGCGTTAAGCATTTAATGGTAAGAAATCTAAACGATATCATAATAAATGATTAGAATACTCAGGAGTACAATCTAGTTATCCCAATTACGTTAATTTGCTTTTTATTTAAACTCGGGAGAAGTCAAAATCGATCCACCTATTTAAATCGATACTGCTTAGTACACCAGCACACGTCTCTATGGCTTTGGCAACATGTTCATAGGCATACAAATAAAAAAGATTATGCATCACACAAATTTTATGAGGATCCAATTCAAACGAAGATGACACTCTATTTGCGCTGACTTTCGAATTTGTTTTCATCATTTGGCTCCTTACGCCACTCATATCTAAAGCACGTTCATATTCAATATCAAACATATCCGCCATTTTACCTAATAGCCATTTCATCGCACGATATTTCTGTTCCCGAACATTTTCGTTCTCGTACCAAGGTTTTAACAGTTCACTGTGGGATTTTCTCAACAGTTCATAATATTTCATTCTATCATCAAATTCTTTTTCCATCATCTTTTGTCTCCAAGATCCAATCGATAAATCCCAGTTTTCACCAGGATTCAATTCCGTGTATAAATCTTTCATTTTCATCACTTCTGTTTGATGATAAAAACATACGGGATTCTTCATAATAAATAATTCAGCTTCCAAAAACAGCTCCTTGTATGGATATATTTGAGGTTTTACAGTCATCGATTTGGTAACTATATCATTAAGTAAACACGTTACGATATTATAAATCGCATTTCTATTAATCCTAGCTTTTAGGTTAGCCGCTCTCCTTTTATTTTTTTCTAAATCTTCGACTGAATCAGCATTCAGATTTACTGCTAACCTATCAGCCAAAGTATCGAAAAAACAAATATTACAAAAACTTAGTTCCCAACTCTCACAAAATATTCCTGGTTTGTCCGATATGAAAGTAAATAGTAGCACTTTAGATTGTCCAGGTGAAATGACATCTTCATTCTTATTGAAGAAAAATACTTGATCAAACTGTTCTTCAGGTATAAACGGAATGTTTTTCTTAATTTTTTTCCAACAATATCTCAGTGTAACTGTTCCAAGATTCTCTAAATACAATTTAGATCTCCCAGCTCTTTTAACTGGAATCTTAAAATAGTAAGTCCAGGCAGTGCAATTTTCATGCCAATTCTCATTTTGTATATTATCAAAAAGCGTTTGACATTGACCTGGTATATATTTACAAATAACAGTATTGTTTATTCTAATAGCATAGACCGTTGTTATTTCAGGCTCAATAATGGTTTCGGAAAATGTTATTGAAGGTAGAGGAGGTTTTTTTTTCTTTGGCGGTTTTGGCTTACCACCATGCACCATCAACTCACTAATGTCAGGTCTGGAAAAAAAATGATGTTAGTTAGAGACATAAATAATATATGATACAGTTTTTGGCAGCATTTAGGCATATGTCGTATGGCCTCTTACTGTGGGCTACAGCGGCTGACGTTAAAACTATATTTATTTTACAGAAACGAGCAATAAGAACCATCTATAGACTACATTCCCGTACTACTCTAAGAACTATTTTTAAAGAAATTGGTGTTCTTACAGTTGCATCTCAGTTTATTTATAATTGCATAGTCTTTGTGCGTTGCAATGTCAACTCATTTACTAAACACGGTGACATACACAATTTCAATACTAGAAATAAGAAAAAACTTGTAATGCCACTATTCAGACTGCAAAAGGTTCTTGGCTCTTTCTTGGGGCAAGGTATACACTACTATAATAAAATACCTAGTACTGTACAAAATTTACCATTACATAAGTTTAAAAATCATGTAAAATCTTCTTTACTTAAGAAAGGTTATTATACAGTCAAAGAATATTTAGATGATAAAACAGCCTGGTTATAATAAAAAATCCGCATTTTGTTTTATTTGGATCAATCATTATACTTTAATATCTTAGCGCTGATATGATAGCCTTTATCAGCAGTGTCCTACAGTTTACAAACAATATTTATGTTGCGTTAAACAATTTATTAAATTCTTATTTAGAGTAGCTTGAGTGTGGCATGCTCTCTTTATTGTCTCTGCGGTGGTGGTATGTGCGTCGGGTCGTTACATTCCCTAAGATATGGTTGAGTGAGGCGATGGCTGATTCATATGTCATACTCGTGAACGGGTGCCTCCTGTGGAGGCAGGTCTGCTCTTGCTTACTTATCTTATTTTTATTATTATTATACTCGTATACTTTAACTTTGTTTTCTTAGATAATTTTTGACTTCTATTAGTACTGTATGACATTGTGAAAATTGAAATTGGTAGTTACCTGATGTAATTTTTGCAAACTTATTTTTATTTATTTTTATTTTTTTTGTATTATTTTTGGGTGTTGTGATTGTCCTTTTTTTGTGTGTTTGTTTGTGATGGAAAGTGTCCTTTTATGATAGGGCATTTTCCAATATTTTTGACGCTGTAAGGGAGAAAAGAGCTGGACACTTGCTGAGTTTCTTGCCGGTTCTTCTCAGTACAAGTTCTCCCGCCCAGAGTAGACTTACGAACCGATGGCATAATGACGTTCATAAGAGCTATTTGTAGCCTAAACTGAATAAATGATTTTGAATTTTGAATTTTGAATTTTGAATTTTATATATAATATTTTTTTAACAGTTAGCAAGGCTAATGATTCCATTTCACCTGATGTTAAGTGAAAATGGAGACCAGATGCGAAATCAACTGGTGTAGCATGAAAACAACGCAGCATCAGTTACCCTCACTCTGCCGGCCCACAACCACAAGGTGCCTCTTCACTTCTCGTTTGCAGGACCCCATATCATAGGAAAGAGAGAAAACTTAATATTAACGAAAAAAAACATATACCTGAAAGGATCTATCTTCTTTATTGATTTACCTAATTCTTTTTCGCGTTTTTCTCTATATTGCACATACTCATTATCTAATTTGGGACACGGCTTACGTTCTGGATGACCAGAAATTCCTTTTTCCGTTTCTAGTATATATTGTGGTTCACCTATATGCTCAATAACCTGAGGAGTACCCATTTCAGCTGGCGTTCTTTTAATTTCATAAACAGGTCTACAAAAGCATGGCTGTTTCAATCTTAAAGGTTGATCCCATGGCCCTCCTCGAATTGTAGGTTTTGGATTTATTTGAGCATATTCTAAAGCAGTTTTTCTTTCTTTATCTTCCCTTACATTCTGTAGCAAATTCATTGTGAGGTCTACGGGAGGCCTATTCGTCAATGAAGCTAAATTCTTAGTCTCTTCTTGCCTAATCCTAATCCACTTCTCCCAAACAAGAAGTTCATGATCAGGGTCTACGGTATCAGTAATTCTAATTATATCTTTTGTTTTATTCTTTTCTTTGGTATTCATTTTAAAGATGTATTATTTTTGCTCGCAAATTTTAATTATTTCGCAATTTTAGTTTTTAAACTTACGTTTTTAATATTTATGTCAGAGAATAACTGACAAACATGTGACAAACTTTGTGGCACCATAGCGCATGTTATGGCCTACTAGATATTTTTATTATTTTGGAATCAGATGATGATTATGAGCTTAGCCTTATTAATTGTTTTGTGGGACACCCACGGGCTTAGAGCATTTAGTTGGTTAAATGCTCTCCCACGGGGCACCCAATATTCGAAAAGGTTTAAAGCTCGTATCTAAAAATAATGTATTATAGTAACCTTATCTTAGTTGATCTATGTGGCTGTTTGGCAAAATTTTGTTGATGACATAAATTGACATCCATGAAAAAAAACCCCTAAAAATTTGACACAAAAAATATTGACAATACATTATTAGGTTATCATTATGTAGAGTAAAAGTAAACATTGGATGTAAAAATTCAAAAATATATATAAAATTTTAGTGATATCAACAATGCAACTAACCGCAGTAGTACAAACAGGTATTCTGAGAATTTTGTACTTTGTAATCACAACATTGTAAATAAACTGCAATTTCAGAGTTGCAGTTCATTTACAAAATGGTTTAAAGGATCGTATTACGACTATGAATTTAATCGCGTATAATATTAGTGCCCTGCTTCGGAATGCACGTCAAGCCGTTGGTCCTGGCTGCATAAGCTGTCGTTAACAACCACCAATTCGCACTGGGCCCGCGTGGTGGTTCACCCTGTGATGTTTCCATCATAAGGAAAGCTCGTGTCGTGCCCCAGAAGTGAGGACATCAAAAATGAGCTGGTGATGATGAATATATTACCATTAAATATCGATGATAAATATTTCTTGCAATATTTAGTTTATTAAGGTTTTTTGGCTTGGCTTCTCTTAACCCCTCAAGCGTCGAGCGACCACCAGGTGGCCGACAACAATTAAAATTCTATTGTGTCTGGTATTCGCGCGCTCAAGCTCTTAATAAGGCTCACAGTAGGTATATTGCTTGTTGCAACGTCCCATAATTGAATATAAGCCAGTACGGGTTGCAAACATTTTATGTGGTTGCCTTGGTCTTTTTTGTGTAACGTAGTTCTATAACGTACCTAATTCTTTTATCAAAGGCAAAGCCAGGTATTTGACGCAGATATAGTGAGGATGCGGCCTTACATTAATCACTGCATGATGAACAAATGAATAATTAAAAGAATTTGATATTGAATTTCAATTTCTGTTTCAATCAAAATGATTGTACGTATAAAATGCGCAGTCTGTTTTATTCGTCAGATGAGGAGGAACCACCACCGAAAGTAGAAGTGAACTACGAGCCACCATACGGCACCACCTTATGGATTCAATACTGGAGTGAATTCGAGGGTCACCTCCCCACCCCAATAGATGTATCCATCACGGACGCTATTAAGTACCCATGCCCGGAGCTGAAGTGGTACAACTTCGATGTGTTTCCCCACAAAATTAAAATGACCAATACTGGTTACACTGGTAAGAAGTAAATTGTACAGAAAGGTTTGATACTTCGCTGATACGTTCGCTGAACTACTAATATGTAAAAAACTACTTAATGTGGTAGGTTTCAAGAATTTATATTTAGAATTTATCTTGCAAAAAAGCATCTTCACCTCGTTTGTCACGAGGGAATAGAATAGATGATCGAAGCTGCGCCATCTAGTAACAATTCTCACTAGTTCGTCGCTAGGTAGCGTTACCTCGTTAGAGTAAAAATGTTTAGTCTATTCACTGGTAGTGTCAATGTTATTATAATATTAAACCTAATGTTATTGCAATTGGACTTAAAACCAAAAAATATATATTTACTCGATCGAGTTACAGATAACTTGCAATAGACACTCCAATACATACTAGTATATGTCATTCCTAACTAAATGTGATTTAAGTTGTATCTTTCTTTACGTTAACGACTGGAAGTCGGACCAATGGCTTAATGTATGATCGGAAGCACAGAGACGCTTGATTTAATTCTTTTTTTTTTTCTAATAATAATCTAGCGTATTAATATTAACTTTAATAAAACACTTTTCAGTGGTATTAGGCACAAAATGGAAAACGGAGCGCCCTTACTTAGAAGGGGGGCCGTTTCTAGAGAAGCACGTGCTCTCGCAAATCCACTTCCACTGGGGCGCTGACATGATGGCAGGCAGTGAGCACACGGTTGACAAACGACGGCACCCAGGGGAAATGCAGGTTTGATATTCGCACCATTCCTTACACATAGTTTTTTGGGGAATAGTCGCATTTTTATTTGGTAGACGTATGTTGCGGCTGTTTGAGTGATATCAGTGGTAGCAATTGTCTAAAAGGGTCTATTTGTGGATCATGTTTTATGATTTTCCTTGGTAAAATGTTTCAGCATGTCGAGAATGTGTCAAAAGTTATTTTGAATATCTGAATTGTAACTACAATTGAACTGAACACGACCTTCTAGCGGCAAGGATTACGCATTAAATATGAACGACTTGAATCCATTAAACAGATAGTACAGTAATTTGTTTAAGGGATTCGACCCATGTTTTTTATTTCATTGAGTATCTGATGCTACCATCTCAAAGATCATAAAAGGCCATCGCCTTTTATCGATTTTTTTTCTTTTATTAATAATAATTTCATAGTAACCTAATTACTCTAATGTGGTTACTTATGTGAAAATTGATAAATGGTCCTTTTTGACGTTTTTTTAGTAACCATAGAGTTGCATAAGCTACCCCTAAGTAACATGCGACCAGGGCAGGAAGAAGAGGAGATTTGTATAAGTATTATATAATATTTCGTCTCCATCATTATGCAGCCGACATCTTGTTGTCAGCTGCATAACGATGGCCTTTTCAGCGGATGTCGAGAATCTTATAATGGTTCTTGAACCTTAGAAAGGTAGTTGAGAAATAGAAAACAAAATTAATTGAACCTTATTCACTTAAAATATGGAAGAAAACCAACAAAATTAACAACACACCGCCTGACTCTCTATCTCTAGAGCTTTCTATATAGCCGAAATATCTTGGGGGTTCTTGGGACTGCTATCGCTCTCAGTGGAGTGTCACTGTTCAAACTAGATGTTTCGGAATTATTGAAAAAGGCATTGTTTATTATTTAAGGTAACCCTTTCGCATCGATATTAATGTTAAGTAGCTGCCTTATTTCAGGTTACTTTCTTCAAATCAGAATACCTGACGCAAGAGGAGGCTTTACGTCATAATGATGGCGTTGTAATGATTTGTTACATGATTAAGGTACTTGTTGTTTCTTATAATCCTTATATACTTGCATTAAATGATTAAAAAATATAATATCATTAGGTGACCGGCGGACTTCGTACCGCTTTGACAGTTTCCATGACAACAAAACAAACAAATCATTCGTACGCTTAAGAACACCTGCATCCCATGATGGACCCCTATAGCAACGCCATCTCCCGGATCCAATCGTAAATCTAAACCATTCTCAAATCCACTTGAACACACACAAAATTTTTTATCCAAATCGGTCTAGCCGTTTAGAAGGAGTTCAATATTGTACCCGTTTTTACGAAAATTGCGCGGACGGAGGAGTATGAAATTTCGCACACTTAGGCCTACTTGCGCATTCTAGAGTTAAAATATTTAACTCAAGGTTAGGTGCTAGTCCAAGGTTAATTAAATAATTTGTCTTGCACTGATAAGGGTTAACAGTAAACCACACAAACTAAGATATGCTTAGAACCACTCAAATTGAACTATTGAAGATTGGTCAAAAGTTATGTTCTCCGATGAATCAAAATTTATGCTCTTCAAGCACGATGGAAAACAAAGTGTATAGAAGACCAGGGAAAAGATTCAAGCAAGTATTCATCGAAGAAAAAGTAGCCTACGGAGTCGCACAGAACTGATGAAGAGGTGTTCATAGAAAACGGCTCTTTAACTAGCGTAAGCTATGTGGAAAAAATCCTTAATGAACACGTTGGTCCATTTATGGTTATTTTGGGTGAGGATGCTATTTTTATTCATGACAATGCCCGACCTCATACAGGTTGGATTGTGAATGACTACCTTCAAGAGATGAACATTACTCCTATGGAGTGGCCAGCACGCAGCCCAGATATCAACCCGATCGAGCATGCTTGGAACGAGCTAGGGAGATGCGTAAAACAAAGAAACCCTCCCCCAATCACGCTTCGTGAGCTCAAAATTGCTCTCACAGAGAAGTGGGAGAATATTCCCCAAAATCGTATAAAGAACTTGGTGTACAGTATGCCAAAATGCGTAAACGCAGTAATGGAAGCACGAGGGGGCAATACGAAGTATTAAAATTCAAGAAAATCGTAATGTTGTTCAAAAATGTCATGTTTCCTATTTTTGTTTTAAAACGAGATCAGATGTAATTTTTTGTAAATAAAATGTAGTGACTCATAAATTTTATAACTTTTATTTATGGAGTATTTAATTGTCTATTAAACACAATTTATTTCATTAAGCTAGCATTCTTAGTTTCCGAGATTTATAGGTTTCTTTAAGTGACCCGAATTCATTGCTCTCGAGTGTATAATAACCCAACAACATGCCCATATACCCTTTACAACCCGGAGATATGTCGAAATAAACGTCTTACACCGAACGTACTCTCCTGCATATCTATCAATTTCTCTCTATAATAAAATTAAAAAATTAAAAATTTCTATCCTCTTTTACTTCATGAATGCAAATCAATTATCAAGACTTGGCTTTTGTCTTTAAATTATGAAGAAACAGATGATCTTTTTAACTAACGGGCTACATAGAATAGAAATGGTTTATCAGAGTTTTTATTTAGTAATTTTAAATAAATAGAATAATATATAAATTTACTTTATATTTATATATTTAAAATATTTTTAAAATAATATTTATTTATTGATATATTATGTATACATATGAATTAATTCAATGTTACCACCATTTTATATCAATTTATGTACATTGTTAACTTTTTATTAAGCTTTCTTGACACTCTTGTTGCAAAACATTGGGAGAAGCCGCTGACTCTTGAGATACTGGCATTTTAGCCTAGTTTGGGTGTCAGAGTCTTCATAGGAATTTGTTAATAACTTTTAAGTCAATAAAGAAATTATTATTATCTCTTTATTTATTTTTTCTCATATAAATTTACATTTTAAATATTTTCTAAAAATAAATAAATAAAACATTAAAAAATATAAATAAAAAAAACAGGGTTCCGCCGGCATCGGGACCAGGGTCCAAGCTACCAGTGGTTAAGGCTCCAGAGACAGGAACCTCCTCACAATGCGTGCCGTATCGAGGAGAACTGCCTTCTGAATCAGGCCCTTGATCCAGCCGCCTAATGAGAGCCTCATTAGATGTTGATCGAGGCAACAACATTATTATTAGTTATTATTATTTGTTGTACAACTACACGTAACCCAAACGCGCTGTGTAGGTACGCTGCGCCATCCAGGTTCAGAAAATACATCCCTAATTATGATTTCAGTTTGGAGTGAACCCAGACGATCGTCTCAGTTGGGTTGTTGAAGGTTTCCCGCGCATCCGAGAGGCAAAAACCCACACTCGAATAGGTCCTTACCCAATGTCTCGTCTGCTGCCCATGTTCTATGAAGATTACTTCTTGTATTGGGGGAAGTTGAAAACTGTTAGTGGTGATAGCTACGTGGTCAGGTGGCTTGTGCCGAGGATTACACTGTTCGCCTCTTTTGAACAGGTAGGTCAAAAAATACAAAATTCAAAATCATTTATTCAGTTTAGGCTACAGATAGCTCTTATGAACGTCATTATGCCATCGATTCGTAAGTCTACTCTGGGGGAGACCTTGTACTGAGAAGAACCGGCAAGAAACTCAGCAAGTGTTAAGCTCTTTTCTCCCTTACAGCGTCAAAAATATTGGAAAATGCCCTATCATAATACTCGTATAAGGACACTTTTCATAGGTAACAAATAAAAGCACAAACATGTAAAAAAAAACAAAAGAGAAAAAAATCTAAGTTTGCAAAGGACATCATACAGGTTTCATAATAATATGTTTTTGGTCCAAATATGAAACTGGCTAAAAAACAGAAGTTCTTTATTCTGATAGAATTTGTTCTCGTAAGCATTTCTTATTAAGGCACCAATGCTGTAGCACCACTGTTCTTGGTTTTATTGAGTGTAAAACGTCTGCTATTTCATACATTTTCGATTATATGAATTAACTTAAACAAATTGAATATCCTGTCAGAATATAACGTTATGAATATTTTTTGTGAAGCACACGTTATTGTCGTACATTCATAATCTGCATACCTGTAAAAATGCAATGGGTACAAACAATAAGTCAATAAAAAAGTAATCTTAAAACTATTGATTTGGCTTATTATTTTAGGTATAACAATGGCAGCAGGTAAGCACACAGCACTTTTAAAAGATTTCGCGCCCTTAAATCTTGGGTTTAGGGAGCTCGCCCACGAGCGACAATCGCTGAGCGATTATTTTGTAGTAGAATATGGAACATATAGAATTCAATACTTCAACGCCCACCGGCTACAAAAAGTCGCTTTAGAACAAAATCGCTGCCTCCCGGGCGACGCGATTGTCGATGTGAAATGGAACGTTCGGAAATGTACCTAGCAACGCAGACGCATACTACTCAGCGACAGCCGGCCGCGTACTCTACCTAAGGAAGGACGTGTCTTGACAATGGGTGTCGATATCGACATTTTTCTGAGGATGATTCAGAATCGAGTCTAGCAAGATACAAGAAAAATATTGAAATAATTTATATTGTAAATTCTTAGGTGATAGTTATTTGAAAAAAAAGGTTCCTTTTAAAAGTTTTAACGCTCTGTATATTATTATTACTTTAAGATCAAAAGCAAAAAGTACATAAATAGAAGTCAGAGTTTGACGTTAAGTAAATTATCTGTGATTTTAAATGCGTATCGATGCAAATAATTATAACTAGTTTATGTATAAAGAATGCCAAAAAATTAAACGGCTAAAAATAAGAAATACCTTTTGAGATTTTATAATTGTACGCCATATTTTCTTATATTTTGATAAAGAAGTTTAAAAAAATATAAATAAAAAAATTATAGCTATTTAATTAAAATTCCTCTGTATTTTACTCTCATCACGGATTGATAATGAAGAAGAACTGCCGCTTTGTCAGCAAATAAATACATAAATAAAGACACCTTTAGCCGTCAGATATCTGATCAGTCCTGTGAGCCTGCTTGACTGGCAGTGAGAAAATCCATCCTTATAACTTATTCCTTCCACTATCCGCTTGTTACCTTAGGTCGCACGTTACAAGCATCCTTATTTATTTATATGTGTATTTATTAACTTTATGGTTAGGGCTAGGGCTGTTAGGGCAATAGGGTATTAATCGTTCTTCCCTTTCCAATATATATATGTGTAGTGTGTTAGGAAAATAGCTAGCTCACTATACACAAGGTAAGAATTGTGATAAGCTTAAAAACCTTAATTATAATCAATCATCTGTGATTTCAGTACATAGGTAATATATGTAGATATAAGTAAGTTTTAAGAGAATTTAAAAAAATACCAAGAGACTGGACTAAAAGACTATTGTAGCTATAAGAATTTCATAAAACCGTTTAATTAATTATTCTGTTTATTTAACTTACCTTAAAGTTACAGATAACCTCTCTTCTGGATGAATGCATTTCCTCATAATTGTATCCTGATGTGTTATGCCATGTTCTATCAATGACAGAAGCTCATCAAATGTATTGATTGACATTCTATAATATTTAAAAAACTTTTTCGGTTGAAGTCTTAGATCAGCATGACGTATATGATATAATCCCTTTAGTAATCTCTGATAAATTATTGGATCAACCCAGAACCTTTTTTTTTTTCTTCTGTTCCTCAAATGTAACCAGACACACACTTTTTTATGTAAATCCAACTTCCTCTGTAAATCCATGACGTGCACTTCCCACGATAGCCAGCGACAAAGTGACGCAAGTGTGCGTTGAGTCGCTCACAAAATCGCTTACAAAAGTCGCCGAAAAAGTAGTTGCGATTTTGTGAGCTACAAAAAGTAGTACGTGGGCGAGCAGCCTTAATCATATGACGCGTGAGGACGTGGCACAAGCCCAACAACCTATTCGGCAACCCCTTGAGCCCGAAAGACGATAGGAAAGAAATTACTATTTGTGATGGCACGTAGGTACGTGTATTTGCAAAATAGTGGCACTTATTTTGTTCAACGCAAATCTTACAGCCCACAAGTATAGAAATCTACTCAAACCATTTCTCTTGGTTACTTGCGATGAACATATTATCGAGCTAATCGGACCATACGCTGCTGTTACATCAGACGCTGAGATAATGAATAGTTTAATAAATAATATGGACAGTGCATTTCACTGGTTTTATAAAATTGGAGATATCTTTATATTGGACCGTGGATTTGGCGACTCAGTGGATAATCTCCAGTCTTGCGTTTACATAGCACACATGCCCGAAACGAAGTATCCAAATGAGACTCAATTAACCACGGATCCGGCTAACAAATCGAGACTGATTACCTACGATCTGTCGTTGAGTAGTAGAAGTGGTCAACGGCAGATTTAAGAGAGATTTTCAGCTGCTACGTAACGTATACAATAATACAGCCCTAAGAAACATGTTTGATTATTTTAGGATCGCAGCAGCCATATTAAATCGATTCCATATTTTAATTGTGAACAATCCACATGCGACAAGCATTCTAGAGATTATTCATGAAGGAATAAATATGCCAAACACATTGGCGGAACTAGTAGAACGGCATAATTACAATCGCAGACGTGCTCAATTCAGAATGATGACTGCGGATATGCAAGAGTTTTCCGAATTCCCAAGAATGAATGAGCACGAGTTGTTTCTACTCGCTTTTGGCAAATATCAATAAAGCAAGCGAGAAGCTATTATGGCGAGCACATCCTCGACAACGGATCATTCACGATCGAGCTCAGCAGTGATTTGTCACACGAACATCTGACGGAGTTGCAGGAGCAGGGAAATGACCTATGGATGACACGTGGGCGATTGCAATCTAGGCATGTCAGAGCTAGACCGTATTACACATACGAGTATATTGTGGTGGATAAATCTTTGTTAGCAATCCAACATTACTACCTATCGAAAACTGTTAAATTTCTTCAATAAAAGGTCAACCATATGTCACAGGCACAAGGTTCAAAGTCCATTGAGGAAAATTGATAGTTTGTGGTAGTCTTATGTGCTGGCGTGTGTACGTGCATCATTGGAAAAAGAACAATTGGGTGCTGTTCACATACAATGCGCATAATATGGTATATGAGTTATGCTCGGCATTTACCATGTATATTCCCCCCAGCTTTGGGATTATAGAATATAATATCATCATTATATTCTACTAGCTGACCCGGCGGACTTCGTACCGCTTTGACAGTTTCCATCATTGAGTTAAATATATATATATCAATGGTTTTCATAACAACAAAACAAACAAATCATTTTGTATTGGAAAATTAAATTGTCGTTTTTAGTATTTTATTTAGTTTTTTTTTAATATAGCCTATGTTACTCAGCGCTAATGTAGCATTCTAATGGTGAAAGAATTTTTTAAATCGGTCCAGTAGTTTTTGAGTTTATTCATTGCAAACATACATACATACTAAACATAGTACATAAAAAAATACAGAGGTTTTCTCTTTATAATATTAGTATAGATAATCCCATTTATACAAAATGATTTTGATGTAATTCTTTATCAATAGTATTTCAAAGCTCTTATTTTTACATTAAAAGTATAAAATAAAATAAAAAGTAGGTATATTTATTTTATTACAACCACCCCAAACATAAAGTACCTGTACAGCTTAGGCCTTTATGGCAGAACAAATTATTTGTTTTTAGTAATTCATTTAATCGAGTAAGTATAAAAATACAGTTTATAACTCAATTATTGATTTTAATTCGGTAGGTACAGCTTCGGTGTCCTTAAAATAAATACTTACTTAGGCGGGCAAATTTTATCAGAATAAAGCATTTTCGTCTTTTGGCCGGCACTTTCACATTTGGACCAAAATGGATGATGTCCTTTACATTTATTACCAGTTTAAATTTTCACAATGTCATACAGTATATATAATGAATGATGCTTGGGTGTGGGGGGATGGGGGGGGGGGGGGGGAGAGGGAAGCGTAGCATATGGAAAAAAATAATCGAAACAATACAAAATCCAATAAGAATCCCTAAATACAAAATCTCTCTGCTTTAAGTCACGTTCAATATTATTTTTTGTAACGCCCATCTAATGATGTAGATTATTTAAAATGTTAAGTAGGTACCTACAGTAGAGCTTCCAATAACTACGAACGCTTAAGAAAGTATAATGCGATGCAAACTTCTTGGCGGATGTGAAGTTAGCTGTTGTCCAACTAGGCCTAGATCGCAAAACCTAAAAGTAAAAAAAAAAAGCAAAAAAAGTATCCTACGTCATACATTTTATTACCGTGACGGGATTTGCGCCTTACGTCACACACGTGGAATGATGCCATGCCATGACAAAATAAGGTTAAATGACGTACCTAGGTATTCCCTCATAATAATCTATCAATCCTAATAATCCCTGCGCTACAACCCTGAGTTTTTCTAACTCTCAACCAAGTTTATGTAGGTAGGTGGGTATTGTATGTACCTATTTCCCGTTTGGCGATTTAGCAAATTTCATTATCTACTTACCTACTTTTTAATTTTTTTAATTGGTTTTGTTCATATCATACACAATTCTAATTTAAACAATAATTCTTCACGTACAGATGAAAGAGTTTCGTAAGCTATGGGATCCTTGGGATGAACCTAACCTGCACAACTATAGGCCTCTCCAAGAGCGCCAGGATCGGCACGTCTTCTTCATTAGTCCACATTGGTGCCAATACAACTCCTTGTTGCCCATACCGCGAGTGCCAGAAGCTTCCATATCAGTTCTCTCGCCAGCCTACGAAGCTAATATGTGGATGTTGCCGCCGCAGAACGCTTATATGCTACCGCAACCAGAACTAGAAGAGGAGAAAGTGGAAACTAAAGAAAAGGAATATTAAAAAAGAAAATATTGGATATTGAGTACTATAAAATAAACATTTTTATATAAGAAATACCATTATTTAATTATATAACACCATCTACTCTGTAAACTTGTGTAAAATCAGTATGCACTAGTAATAGGTATCAGCGCCATCTATTAGCACAAGTTAGTAACAAGTGTCTTTCTTTTGTGGTACAACTAGCACTGCGTCACGGTAATAGTATCTAACAGTAGTGTAACTCGGCCCTATCTTTGAAATAAATGCCTACAGCCGCGCGGTACGTAAACACGCAATAGGGCTGCCCACCTACACAGTACCTATTTTAATTACATCTGCCTACTTTAATTGAGTGAATGTATTTTGTGATAGAGGAGCTCGCAGTGGCTAACGCGCCCGGTCTGTGAGTGCTGAGGTTTAAGCAACTTTCGCAAAGGCCGGTCATCGGATGGGTGACCAAAACTTTATCATCACGAGCTCCGTTCTCCTTATCCATCCATAGGGAAGGCTCGTGCCTCAGCAGTGGTGACATATAAATTAGCCGATAATGATAATAATGATAATGACGATTTTGTGATTGTATATATTATATTTTTTATATATTGTATCATGAACCGCCTATAACTACCTAGTTCACTCGTGTATAACTTTCCTTTGCCCTATTCACTTATTTTTATTAATCCAGGCATTTTTTCGAAGGAAGAAACGAAATACTTATCCATTAAAAAAGACACAAATTATGTACCTACTAGTAAGTACATAAATAAAAACATTTTATAGGCTTACCTTTCGGAGTTTCCAGGTAATCTAAAAAATGTTATTTCTGAGTGCGTTAGTGAAGAATTAATGCAACCAAAAACAGCACAATATATTCTATAATTGCTCTTTGCCATACTAAGTAAGTACTTCAACTTATTTTAATCAAAAAAACATAACACTCCTTTTTTCGGCAGTCGTGTAAAAATCGTACGCTTTCTGTTTAAAAAATAATACACCTTCCGTTGGTCACTGCGGCACATTCGCGACTGTTGCATGCCGAGCTCATGCCGAGATCCGAGCGCGTAGGTATAGCTCGCGCTTCGTCCGTTTGTATGAAGTTACACTACTGTAGATATTATTACCGTGACTGCGTGGTTTGTTTCTTTGTAACAGAAACGGGACCTCTTGGCGGGAAAGTGAAGAGTGAAATCTGCGGTTTTGTTTTATTTTCTAAAATTTGTGTTATGTCGAATATTAATGTGAAATAATGGTGGATTATTAACCGTTAAGTGTTCGTGAGTGTGCATGCGTGTTGGCAAATGAAACAAAACAGTGCGACGTCACTTTTTAAATTTAGTAAAGCCCCAATCTTTACTGAGATACTCGAGGGGTTGGGGGTATAATCATTTCTCACTTCTCATTTCTATTATCATTCATCATCATCATACAGGAAAGGAATATGTTTAATTCAATTTTTTTTTTTCAATTTAATTTTTTTTTTAACTTTCATTTTGCGAATTACGTCATCGGCGCAGGTGCTGTCATTTGTTTTGTTCATTCGTTGAGTGGTTAAGTATTACTTGTAAAAGTTAAATTTTTCATTAGCTAAATGCTTGTGCAAAGCTATGAAAAAAAAAACCAGAATCGTATGCTGTGTTTTTTACCTACACCTACTTTTTACAAAGACGTTACCTGTTTTCTATGTTTTTTTTCTAACCAAAATGTCTCATATTTTTATTTCATATATTTGTGAAACGGATACGAGAATCAAAATCAACGGATGTGCAAACAAACGTTGAAATGGAACGCAGCTGTCACCCGAAGATCAGCTGTTCTTCTGTCAATGTCAAACACGACCTGACAGTAGATAACCTAATTCTCGGAATTGTTCGGAAGTAAACAGTAACCGTTTTCGCCGAGCTATTATAAAATGCTCAGGAATATTCTTCGTACCAGCCGCTGCCTGGCACGTAGGCAAATCAATATCGTACCTCCATCGTTAATGCGGCATACTTCGTGCATACAATGTAACCTTTTTACACACAAATTGGTCGCAGTTCGTCACCTTTCAACACATCCTTCTGATACACTTGAAAGTTCTGAACAAGTCGACCCAGCAGTGTTTGAAGAAATCTGCAACGAAACATTAGAATCTCTTTGCGATTACTTTGAGGAAATAGTGGATCAGTCGGCTAATTTGAAGGGCGCTGATGTAACATACAGTGTGAGTAAATGAATAAGTAATTCAGTTTTTTTATTTTTATTTTAGTATATTAAATAAATTGAATAAAAAAATTCAACTTGACGCTGCAATAAGTACCTATGTGAGAGCACCTTCTAATGTATTAGTTAAATCATTATGATTATTATATTATAACCTTAACCCCAGTTATGAGACTGGATATTTATAGCATTTTACTGCCCCAAATTTTTAAAATCATTTCGTTATACCGTTAAAGTTACACTATGTGTGTGAAATTTTAAAAATACTTTTCATTGACTTGTTCACTTGCCTTGCCTTGCATTGCACTGTTTGTCGGTCAGATGCAGCTTAAAGTATTTTCATTACATAACTTTAAATGACTAAATTATTTTTAAAATATCAAAGAATTGAAACGGGCATTAACACAAACTAATTAGTAAAAAGTGTCATACCTCTATATACCCAATGTTTTTTGATAACTATGAAAAGCAAAAGCTTATAAGTGTATATTACAAAGATAGTTTTTGGTATAGAAAATTTCATGACTTCTTTTTCTATTTTCAGGATGGAGTGCTAACGGTTGCCCTAGGTTCACAGTACGGAACATACGTCATAAATAGACAAACACCTAACAAACAGATCTGGCTTAGCTCCCCTCTATCAGGGCCCAAACGTTACGACTTAGTGCTTAAAGATGGTGGATATTGGATTTATAAACATGATGGAGAGCCCTTACACAGACTATTACAGAATGAGATATCCAAAATAGTTCAAATGAAAATAGCATTCAATAACTGTGCACATAGCTTAGTTTGATTTTTGTCTTATATATTAAATTTAGTTGATTAAGTAAATAGGTTTTATTTCTTTTTATTTTGTTTTATTTTACCTAATACAAGATGGAGGTTATAGAGGATGGAAATATTATGGACAGAATCCCCATTTTGTTACAAAGGGATTTAGAGTATTATCAGGTATGTTTTTGATTTATTAAAGTTACTTCTCTCAATATTAATTTTAGTTATTTAACTTGTATATAATAGTAAATATGTAGGCATCAGTTAGATGAGAAGAGATATAAAGTTCAGTCTCAGTTGCATGCATTGGAAGGGGCCTATGTCCAGCAGTATACAAATACATGCTGGTTATGACGATGATGAGATATTAAGAGTAAAAATATATTAAAACTATGGCTTTGTAAATCTATTATAGTGACAACTATACGGAGCGATCATCGTAACATTATAAATTGATTGTAGATGTTAGTAACTAATGTTAATGTTTTGGGGGTTTCAGACTAATCAGACGGTGTTATCTGAAACAATTTGTCCTGGAGTAGTGGGAGGCAGGCTGGATTTTCCCCGGAATGCTTCATTTGCTGCTGTGAAAATAGTTCTTTGGTTGGAAGAGGAATTTTCAATTGCCTTTCAGTAAGTAGTGACATAATATGACCAGCCAACACCAATATCTCCATTATCAGGTTCATCATCATCATCAACATCATCAGCCTACACACGTCCACTGCTGCACATAGGCCTCTCCAAGTGCACGCCACTGAGCACGATCCGCGATTTCCTGGTTCACTGTCCACAAAATAAACCAATGGTTATATCAATAGTTATGTGCCATGGGCTGCGGCACTGTAAACCAGCTAAGAATGTTGCTTAATTAAAATGAACTTAAAGATCTGTACAGTTACATCCCCTCAAAAACATATATGTGAAGTGAGAGTCAAGTCCAATATTATGATATACCTATGCCTTGGTTGTTGACTTCAACGACAAAAGAAGTGAGATCTAAATGGGTGCCAAGTTCAAAGCCTAAGATCTGACTTGGCTAGTTCTCATATTAGTGAGGTCAAAAGTGGCTCCAAATGGCTCGTGTAATATTACACACGGTGCGGCTCGCCAGTTCTGTTAGTTTGATCTTGGCTTGACACGCTACCGCGTGTCTAGATTTAATTGTAGCATAGTAAATGGTCAAAAGCATGTTCACATTTACGTCAAATAAGGTATATTATCGCCTAAATCAGAAAAATGTAGGAAGCATTACATAAAAATAAACTTTTATCACTTATAAGTAAGGATGGTTTTTTAGTGCTGTAAATAAAAGGTGCAGAAAAGTTATTTTAAAAACCTAGCCTACATTGTTAGCGTTTACTGTACTTATTTTATTTCTCACTCATATTTTGTTCCTAGGCAAGGTTCTGGAATGTTTGTCACAACTAAGGATGACGACAACAATGATGGTGGTGTGGCGAAGACTTCTGACCCTGACAAATTTGTCCACTTGGCTATTAAGTCCAGCGATGCATTGCTTGGTAAAACGTTTTTATATAATACACTACTGATAATACGACTGTGGAAGAATTTTTAATTAAAACCCATCTAGATGGCAACTACCTTCCTTCCTACCTATTTCTGCTGCAAAGCAGTAGTGTGCTGCATTACAGTATTCCTATTTTATTAAGGGCTTATGATCGATTTAAATAAAGTACTGTTTAAAGAAGCATAATAGAGGATGAATAATAATGGCGCGACGGGTGCGAGAAGTTTGCAAGTTAAGCAAAGAGTGCTCTAGTGGTTATAATTATAGGTATCTTATCTCACCTAAGTGAAGGCTGAATGCTAGTGACTGAATTTTTCATCTGGAATCGTCAAAGAACAGGCCAGACATTTTTACCGACAAGCCGGACTTATCTTTATAACTAAAAAAGTTAACTTATCTCGACTAGAAGTCGAATGATTACACATTATTCTGCACTTGTGCGTTGCACTTGATGCCATTCCATCTAGAAACCTCTGACGGTGCGTCACAGTGCGTGACGGTTGTCACGATGTCGTTTCACACGGCTTGTGGAACCCTTTAAGTTTTCATTATTCCGGTGATGCTGACAATGCCGTCTGAGGCAATCAGCAAACTCAAAAAAAAAGTATTTTGTAGTATTGGGTGTTTTTTTAACTAAATAGTTATGATATGCCTAAATGGAAACAGTCTTTTATTTATGCTTTTCATTTGTTTTTTACGTTCTCCAGAGCATCTTCACGTACTTGCTCAAGAGGCGCTTGACCACGCTGACCTACCAGTGCTGACCGCCACGCTAGGCGCCGCAGCCCTGCTGAAGAACAGCCTGTTTTGCTACCTGCAGCATGCTGAAGACATGGCCACTGCTGAAAGCCAGTCTATGTTACAGGCAAGTTATGCCGTTGATTATTTACGACGGTCCCGCCTGGATCATCCTGGCGACACGGAGAGGAAGTGCAGCAGATTATATTGGGTATCCCTATCCCTCCTTACCCCTTAGGAATGTCGAAGGGGGAGTCACGCATAACCATGTGCGTTTATCTGTAAAATGCATTATGCGTTTTCTCTTGTAAAAAAAAAGGCAATTTATACCTTAAACCAGATACATATTTCAACTGTCTGCAGATTCTGCAGTCTTCGTATTTTGTGTAATCGCTCTCCGTCACTTTCCGCCACAGCTGTCGATGCCGCTTTTATATCTTTTATGGCTATGGCTTCATTGATGTTGAAAAACGAGTGTAACGCGCTACAAATAAAGCAGCATTTGCGACAAAACTATACATTTCGTGACACAGGTAGGGCTCAGGAAAGCTATATAGGTAAGCTTCGTAGCTCCGCATGGTTTTTGACATACATAATTTGTCTAATGCCTTCCGAAAGACGAAAACGTCAAGATTATTACCTATGTATGGTCACTAACTGATAATTTTGATATGAATCAACGTTTATTCCGTAGGCTTGCTACAAACGGTACGTCACGATGTCGGAGGCCGTCGCCGAGCGCGTACTGGACCTGCACAATCGGGTGCTGTCGCTGTATATATTGCAAGACGCGGGTGGCAGGCCTATAGATGGGAACTCGCGCGCTGTGCATGAAGCTGGCACACCCTCGGTTCAGGGCTGGTGGCTTTACATGAATGGTAGGTTCTACGGGTTTTTATATTTTACTTGAGGCCCGCTTGCGAGTTCGTCCGCTCTAAGTTTTTTTTATTCAAGCCTTGTTCTGATTACGAACAGAACAAAAATAAATCAGCCAAATCGGTCGAGTCGTTCTCGAGTGATGCTCTGACATACATGTGGCAATTGATTTTTATTAATAACGATTCCGGAAGGTGGAAGTGTTTGGCTTTTATCTCAGATTTCAGATTTACTGCAAGTCACAAGTTAAAAAGATGTTACGTGATTTATTTATTTATTTATTTATGGACCATCAACAGAGTTACATGAAAAAATACAAACTATTAATACAAAGTTATTAGATACACATAACTCTAATTATAGACGGCCTCATCGTGCACCTAATACTAATTTATTAACATAATTATACATTTATACCTACACATCTAAATAGAACAGCTGTTGTTTATATGCCATGTATTGAACCTTACTAATTATTAGATAAATATAATAAAATAAAATATACTCAAATAAAGTGCTTTAACATTTTAACATTTTTAAAATTTTGCCCTTGAAAGCTTGTATAATAATAATGTTGCGTGTGATAATAGAGTACATGTAAAACCTTGGGCACAAAAACCGTGAGGTCAACTATAACCGTTTTACTAAAATGCAATGACGATAAAGCCGACACCAAGGTACTAAAGAATAAAGTAGTCAGTTCCTCAGTATGAGGTAGTAGAGAGGACTCATACTGAGGAACTGACTACTTTATTCTTTAGTACCTGGATGACGAAACTTTGCTCGTTATTTTTTTTATAATTTTTTTTAAAAATGAAACCTAGCTAGATCGATTTATCGCCCTCGAAACCCACTGCATGCTAAATTCCATGAAATCATTGGAGCCGTTTCCGAGATTCAGATTATTTAAATATATACAAAAATTGCTCGTTTAAAGGTATTAGATACATTAAAAACAAAAGTGATAATTATCAAATTACTTAGCTAGATAATGCAAAAAATAACGAAAGTTTTTTATTTTGCATCATTAAATTTTAGTATTTTTTATAAGTATCTTGTCTTACTAACTGTACCAAAAGTTAAGGGGGTGCCGCGCGGAATTTCAATAATTTACGTGTTTTTAAGTCACTGGTGCTAGGCGCTGAATAGGTCATATACATTAAAAGGACTAGTGTAGGTTAGCTTGATCCTTTCACAAGGTCGTGGTTGTCTTGGAATTTGAAACAAATACCCAGAAACTGCATAAACAATACGTAAAAGTAATGATATCTAAAAACTTATTTCTTCAGAAACTTTGTAAATATAGCACAAATGAAACAATGATCCGACATCAAAATGTTTGTATTGATATTCCGCAGGCCACTGTTGTCTTATTTTTCAATTAAAAAATATGAATATTAAAATATTAAGACTTTTATTATTTTTTACCCAAACGCCTATGATTTTACGAAAGTAAACATTGCTCTAATTAAATTACCAGCCTACTCTGTACAGATATTAGTGTGTGTGTATTCGTAGTCGTGCGCCGTTGTCACACCACTGCCACGCGCCGCTCGCTCGCTATCATAAAGAAACTTGAAACTCGCAGTTTTACGTCCGCGCTGCACCCCCTTAATAAAGTTTAAAGTTCCACACAAAAATAAACGTGGGACTAGTTAAAGAATGAAAATATAATTTATTTTTATTTTCCGCAACTTGTCCCGAATGGTCCGTAGGCATGTGGGACGAGTTAACGAATAACTCATTTGTAAATTAAATATTTTGTAAATAATTTGTGTTGTCGTAAACGTTTCTTTTCCAGGTAGCCGCAAAGATTTGTGGGATACAGTGCCTCCAAGGATGGCACAGAGAATTTTTGCCGGGATGCTCAATGAAACCCTCACAATATTAACAGTCAGATACTGCCAGGTATGTTTATGAAAAACCAAAATATTGAGTATAACTCTTTCAACATCCTAAATGACATTGTTAAATAACTGGAGCTGTCTTGTCTACGATCCAACTGATGCCGGACTGTCTCTTGTTCCAGTATCCTTTACTAGTACCTATTTTTATGGAATCAAAGCATCTCTATCTAGTGATGAACTTGTCAGACAATTGTTGGCACTGCTTCATTCCCATTCAAGTTGGGTTAATTTTAACTTGACCAAAGGGAAATATTACCCTTCCTACCTTCATTAGTGAATATGTCGTTTTAAGCTGTATTATTAAGAAGTCGTTGAGGAGCTCGATGGCGCAGTGGTTAACGCGCCCGGTCTGCGAGTGCTGAGGTTAAGCAACTTTCGCAAAGGCCGGTCATCGGATGGGTGACCAAAAATTTATCATCTCGAGCTCCTCCGTGCTTCGGAAGGCACGTTAAGCCGTTGGTCCCGGCTGCATTAGCAGTCGTTAACAACCACCAATCCGCACTGGGCCCGCGTGGTGGTTCATGGCCCGTTCTCTCTATCCATCCATAGGGAAGGCTCGTGCCCCAGCAGTGGGGATATAAATGAGCTGATGATGATGATGATGATGATGATTAAGAAGTCCACTTTTAAGTAGCAAAATAGCTGTAGATTTTGGTAATTAAACAAACAGAAACACTTCTATATTCTCAGGCAAGCACGACAGAAGCCACAAACCGCCTACTCCTAAACGACATACTGAACATCCTCCTTTGCGTTGCGGAGTTACTCCCCGCCATATGTAACAACGGCTCTGACTTGGCTGGTCTGGACGTGAAACACCAGACGCGTGACGTCAGAGATGTCCACGCTAAGTGCAATGAGTTGTTCAAGTGCTTCGTGTATAGGGGCGCGGACCTGCATTTCATACATCAGGTATAATATATTTGCTTACTACTAAATTATTCGCTTCTCCTATGCGTTGCGGATTTTCTGCCCGAAATATGCATCAACGACTCGGACTTGACCAGTCCTGACGTTAAAGATGTCCGCGTCAAAGGCAAACAGCTATTCAAGGGGTCATAAACCATCACAAAAATAAGCTATTCAAGTGCTTTGTGTGTAGAGAACCGGTCACATATACTGTCTCATCACATTTCACAATCACATTTTTTTCGAAGTGCTGGAATTACATAGTATCCATTAAAAAAGCTTTTTATGATAAACAAAAAATCATGCATTTAAGGGTTAAACGAAAACCCTTAACTTCAGAAAAAATTAAGAAAAATGCTTATCTTATGCTTTAATACCTTCAGCACAGACAAAGATGAGAAAGCATCAGTTTTTTTAAACTATATATCTGTTCACGTCTATTAAAACTAAAGCTTGGAATTTGTATATGGGCCATAAATTTGTCTGAATTTAAATTATGCTTTTCGATGATTCGATTCGATATTTGGCTTTTTTTAAGTGCTTTATTTTGTATGTGTTCCATATATTTGTGCCAAACTTTTATTCATTTATTCATTCGTTCAATTATATACCCAACAGGCGTTCAAAGATCAAGACCAGAGCGCCCCGTTGTCCAAGGACTGCCCTCACCCCTGGTTCACATTCGTCAGCCCAAACATATTCGATGGCAATGTTGATGACGTATTACAATCAGTGAGGAGTACTCAGGATCTGCCCAATAAGACGGCCATTGGCTTAGAGCTGATAGTACTGTTAGCTCAGCCTCAGCCGTCGTGGGCGTTAGTGGTCAAGGTATGTCAATATTAAAGTTAATAACAGTATCAGTAATAAAAGTAATTGAATAAAATAAAATCGAATTTAAATAATTTAAGGGGGTGCAGCGCGGACGCAAAACTGCGAGTTTCAAGTTTCTTTATGATAGCGAGCGAGCTGCGCGTGGCAGTGGTGTGACAACGGTGCACGACTACGAATACGCACGAACACTAATATCTGTACAAAGTAGGCTGGTGATTTAATTAGAGCAATGTTTACTTTCGTAAAATCATAGGCGTTTGGGTAAAAAATAAGAAAAGTCTTAATATTTTCATATTCATATTTTTTAATTAAAAAATAAGACAACAGTGACCTGCGGAATATCAATACAAACATTTTGATGTCGGATCATTGTTTCATTTGTGCTATATTTACAAAGTTTCTGAAGAAATAAGTTTTCAGATATCATTACCTTTACGTATTGTTTATGCAGTTTCTGGGATTTTTTTTCAAATTCCAAGACAACCATGCCCTTGTGAAAGGATCAAGCTAACCTACACTAGTCCTTTTCATGTACATGACCTAATCAGCGCCTAGCACTAGTGACTTAAAAACACGTAAATTTTCGAAATTCCGCGCGGCACCCCCTTAATGAATGTTATATAAGAACCCCATTTTGTGGATAGGTCAATTTATAAGCGAATAGAACAAAACGTGTAATTTTTTTAATTCAAATCTTAACCGATCATTGATAACGAACTGTACAAGATTTAGCATATACTAGATATTTTAGTTTTGTTTATATAATTTTAACGCAAATTTTGTTGCGAAACAAAATACAAAAACACGAATGTTGAAAATGTCAGAAGGGTGCAGGTTCAAATTCTGCTCGTGGAATTTTTTTCAACATTTGTGTTTTTGTAATAAGGCTAGATTTTGAACATTATTATTACACACACACATTATTATTATTAGATATTGAACATATTGAGGAGCTCGTTGGCGCAGTGGTTAACTCGCCCGGTCTGCGAGTGCTGAGGTTAAGCAACTTTGGCAAAGGCCGGTCATCGGATGGGTGACCAATATTTATCATCTCGAGCTCCTCCGTGCTTCGGAAGGCACCTTAAGCCGTTGGTCCCGGCTGCATTAGCAGTCGTTAACAACCACCAATCCGCACTGGGCCCGCGTGGTGGTTTATGGCCTGTTCTCCCTATCCATCCATAGGGAAGGCTCGTGCCCCAGCAGTGGGGACATAAATGAGCTGATGATGATGATGATGATGATGATTGAACAAAAACTGGTTTAAAAACAAACATGTTTAGATTCTGTACATCTTTGCGCTATAACAGCTTATTACCATAAGAAAAAATATAAAGGCCATTGAGAGAAAATTTGGTGATATTACTCACTTAGCAAGTCATAGTATTTTGCATATATTTTCAATACTTCATTCTGTGCTCAGGTGCTCATGATGAGGAACTGCCACCTCGCCCGCACACTTCTCATCCACGCCGTCAGAAGCATGTCCTCGGACAACTCGCGGTGGCCGGCCAGCGGCCTGTGGTACTGCATCGACGGCAGGCAGCAGAAATGCAAAGGGTTCCTGTGCACCGCTGATGGGTTCTGCAAGTTTAAACCAGATACTGACGGTAGGTAATCTCCCACTTAGTGTAATTGACTTAAAAGCGGATTCCTATGCCGCTTGGTCACGACCAAAGGCTCGAGCGTGATTTTTCTGCCTATTGAATAGAAAGAAACTAAATAGAATTTTAAAAAACTATTCAGTATCACAAAATAACACATTCATACAAATAAAACATTCTTAATAAACAGTATAGGTATGATACTGAAAGGGCATCTTCTCATTGACGTCCTCCTTCGTCGAGTGGTCTGAGTGTTTCCTATGTATAATAAGTATGTATTTAAGTATATTAAGTACGTTTATCTGTTGTCTAGTTTACCATATATCGAGTTTCTTAAGGAAGCTTTTCTTGGAGCTAGATAATTGGATGAGTGTGGAAAACATTTATTTATTTATTTATATGTCAAAGCATTTTAGTAACGCACGTCGCTGGTCTTCCGAAGATTCCTGGACTAAAACTAAACTAAACTAAACTAAAACTAAAACTAAAAATAGAGCACTGCTACTCACACTTTCATTCTATTATCGTTGACTAACACAATGTCCACTATGCTTATTAAAACAAAGTCTATACTTAGCAGTGGTTCAAGAAAGACTGAAGATGATGACGATAGAGACTTTCTTAGTATAACGCGCATTGAACTAGAAATTCGCTCGACGCGTCGACGTCGTCGTCGGCGACGCTCTAGCTACTTCCCGAGGCGTCAATCGGTGCGTTAAACGCATTGCGGTTGACGCGTCAGAGATTATTCATACAAATGTAATGCGTCTGCTCTGATAATAAAATATATAAATTGAAGTATCTTTAGCTGATCTTTGCATTAGAAGGCATGTTAAGCCGTTGGGTTCAGAACCAACTGCATTCTGATGATAACAACTGGTTGTTTTTAGAGGTCGTAAGCCCGATTCCCCATACGCTATTTACATCTATACCTAACACACATACATAATAAAGCTAAAGAGGGTCGAAAGTCTGTACATAGAAGATATACGAAAAAAAGTTGGCTGGGGATACTTAGAATCGATAACAGAACACGTTCCAACAGTTTTTAGAATTTTTGTCTGTTTATCTGTTTGTCTGTTTATTTGACCGCGCATCACGTGAAAATGGCTGAACGGATTTGGATGAAACCTTGCACATAGACAGACCATGACCCGGACTAGGATATAGGATACTTTTTATCCCGGCAACAGGTCCCTGTGGGATAGTGTAGTCTTCGCGAACGAAGTCGCGGGCGACGACTAGTAAAAAAATAAAGTTGATATGTAGGTAAATGATGATGATATCCTATTAGAGATTTCCATGTTTCAGCTGGGATCGAGTACGCGAGAGCAGCCGGTGCTTTGACACACATTTTGGCGACTATAGGCAACAAAGCCGAGGTGAAGTCAACGCTATGTTACGCATTGGAGATTTCTGGACGGGATTGGTCGGCTTGTTTAGATAAAAGACAGGTAAAGTACCCTCAAGTAAATTGGTCTTCTTAAGGCGAAGGGTAATGCACACTAGCGCCGCTAATAGATTTAATTTGAAACTTCTAAACTGGATTTTTTTCAAACATTGCAGACCTTCCGGCACTAGGCAAACATCTATTATTTAATAATTGTGCACTACTTTTAAGTTTGTTTTTGTATTCATTCGCTAACACCAAAAGTGGCCATTGTGTATAAACCACGTGTGGCGGCGCCACCTACCGCGTACGCCGCACATCGACACGAAGCAAACACCTTTTCCACCGTGTCAACAGATGGCGCCACAAACGCGCATACTAACGACGTCGCCATACTACGACGATAAAATAGTATGAGAAGCCTGCATCGCGGTAGCGAAGTTTCACCGTCTCCTTCGCTATATATAGCACCTCCAACTAACATCCGTAGGACCTCGGTCCCCGAGCTATACCACCCAGCTCGGAGGAAGATCTTCCCTTTGGCCTTCCTCAGTGTGGCATTCTACCTACCACCAGGCTTCCCTACACACGCAACAAAAAGTAGTGCACAATTATTAAATAAATATTATGAATGATTTCCTGTTGTCGGACGGTACGCAATGTTTAAAAAAAGATCCTGTCCGTTAGTAATTGTTAAATTATCAATTGGTGGCGCTAGTGTGCCTTACCCTTCGCCTTAAACACTTTGACTGCCCCTGAACCCAATAAAGTAAATAGCCTATTATCAAGTCATCATTACAATTGATGGGTATTGGCTTAATCACGAGGAGCTCGATGGCGCAGTGGTTAACGCGCCCGGTCAGCGAGTGCTGAGTTTAAGCAACATTCGCAAAGGCCGGTCATCGGATGAGTGACAAAAAATTTATCATCTCGAGCTCCTCCGTGCTCCGGAAGGCACGTAAAGCCGTTGGTCCCGGCTGCATTAGCAGTCGTTAAGAACCACCGCACCGCACTGGGCCCGCGTGTTGGTTTATGGCCCGTTCTCCCTATCCATCCATAAGGAAGGCTCATGCCCCAGCAGTGGGGACATCTTATCTTATCTTAGTGGGGCCTGCTGAGGTTTCCCTCTTGCAGTAGCACTTCGACCCATCGGGATCTTTTGTGCAACCCCGTCCTTTCACTCTTCTTCCTCTGTAAAGATAGATGCCATAAGTTTGGCCACGTCCTTAAGAGCGAAGAGCCTGAAGTCCTCCGGTCTCGGATAGGCCGACCCCAGGAGTCCTATTCTTTTCCTAGCCAGAGAGTCGCATTTACATAGTAGGTGGGGACATAGAATGAGCTGATGATAGCTTAATCACCACGCTTGCCAAATGCGGGTTGGTGATCATCACAAACCCGGGCTATGCAACGAATAAATCCGAAACACACTTTGCCCGATCTGAGAATCGAACTCGGGTCCTTCGGGTATCGAGCCGAGTGCTTTGCCACTTAGCTACCGAGGCGACTAAACCCAGACACAATAGAAATTCAATTGCAGCAACAATATTTTACGCACACAGATAATAAAAAAATCGGTAGTTGGAAGATTTCAAAAGTGTGTACGCTTTCATATTGGTGTTGCACTGCCGCGGATTGTTGGAAAGTGTGGGTGTGACCTAGCGTGTCAAAGTTATTCATCACTTTAGAAAAATATATATTTAAATTATTTACACTATATTTTTTGTGTAAGTTTATTGAGTGAATTGTTTCATTATGTAAAAGGATCTTTATATAATTACTAGCTGACCCGGCTGACTTCGTGCCGCATTTTTTTTAATATAGCCTATGTTACTCAGCGCTAATGTAGCATTCTAATGATGAAAGAATTTTTTAAATCGGTCCAGTAGCGTTGCAAACATACATACATACATACATACAAAGATACAAAGCTTTTCTCTTTATAATATTAGTATAGATAATGGCTTGTTGCTGTACTAGCCTGTCCTATGCTTCAAAGGTTGTCTCGAAGAAATCGCTTTGAACGATATTACCGCCTTTGCCCACGTCTGTATTAACATGTTTGTTATTTGTTTTCTATATGTGTGTGTGCAGTAAAGTGTGTTATCTATCTATCTATCTTTGATTACAATAACTTAATATAGAACTTTATACGTATGAATATTTAATTAATTTGCAGGTCTGGTGCGACCGTCGCCCGCCGTGGTTGGCCGGGATATTGGCGATAGTGGGCACATCGTTGCAATTCATACCGCCAATACTGGTGAACGCAGTCCAATCGGGAGCCTCTATGTACCAGGTACGGTTAATTCCCCCTCCTCCTCCCGAATTCCTGTCGAGACCCTCGGGTCTGGGCAGGAAGGCGGGAGCTGGAGAGGAGAACCCCATATAACCATCCGCGCCTCCCCGGGTGTGGTGGTACTGGGCCGACGAAATTTCCACTGTCAAAAAAAACGGTTAATTCCGCTACCGGGTTAATTATGTCGGGTAGGCATTTAATTTTTTCACTGTATTTTATAAATATTTAATTGAGCTTCAGTGCAGCAATTAGCATTTAAAAATAAAAAGTAAATTTTACTATAGCGCTGTGTTATCAAAGGGTGTAGCCGTCCTTCCATAGGCAAATTGCCTCCGATAGGAACCTATATCGTAACCTATGTTATATTGCAGAGGGTACAATCTTTGTGGTACGAGTACTAATTTTTACAATACATATATATAGATGTATTGTCAAAATTAGTACTCGTACCACAAAGATTGTACCCTAAAGGTCGCGGGAAGCCGCTGGATGCGAGCAGCACAAAACCGGTCGTTGTGGAGATCCTTGGGGGAGGCCTTTGTCCAGCAGTGGACGTCTTTTGGCTGAGATGATGATGATGATATATATATAGATATATATTATATATTAATGAATATATAATTTGTATGAGTTCAAGCTATTAAAAGTGTAATCTTTTAGCTTAAATTTTTAACAGTGCCAGTGTAGGGATGCCTGTGGTGACCTCGACGTGATGTACCACAGGCTTCCCTACAGTGGTGACCCCGACGTGATGTACCACAGGCTTCCCTACACCAGTAATTTACAAATCGTTAAATATGTAGCTACTTTTTCTATAATGATATGCTATACAAGTACCGTCGTTTGATGTTGAAATGAAGTATAAAAAAAGTGTTCTAAAATTCATTTTTCTTTTCCAGACAATGTCGCTCTGCTTATCCTGCATATCCCGGTCTTTGGATTGCATACCTCGTTCTTTCACCAACGCCTGCACAATTATAGAGAAAACGATGCCTTCCAACATCAATCCAGTGGGGGGTTCTGTGATACTGCAGATGTTGATCACTGTTGTATACGAGGAGATGTTGAACTGGGCAAAGCATGAAACTGATAGGGAGAAGGCAGGTTAGTAAAAAAGCTATGTATGTAAGAGGGTTATGATAATCAGAGGTCGGACTTAGGTAGAGTTATCTATGTACTTACACTAATTTATTACAGCAAAAGAATAAAGTGGATATGCCTCAAATACTGAGATAAATTTTTAACCTAAATTTTAACCTCACGACTATAGCCTCCTGACCGCCCTCGTACTACTAATAGTACTTAAAAAAATAATAACAATTCGCGGTTATAAGTCTTTATTGCGGTGAAAATACCGTAACATCTACCTTTTGCCCGCCGAACAAACTAAAAAAAAAACAAAAAAAATTTTTTGTTTCTTTTTTCATATAATAGGCTCTTTATTTACAATATATCAAAATTTACCGGTGAAATTAATAAAACGTACCTGGAATAGCCAGGAGGCTAGGCTAGAAGCAAAAGTATTTTCGTATTTATAAAAAAGACGAAGTATAAGTATGAGAATTTGCGTAAGACTATTAATAATTTGTATTGTGAATTAATGTAAATACTAATAAAATTTGTATGTAATAATTATCTTTGTTTTATTTGTCTTATCTATCTCTGTGATTTTTATTATTGTTTATTTGTTATATTGTTGGCCACACGGAATTGTCCATTAGAAAACCCGGGAAGATCCATATTAATATCAACATTTCGATGCAAGTATTTATAACTCTACCTAATTCCGACCTCTGATGATAATGCAAATTCTCCGAAGGATTCGGATCGGATCGGGGAGCGGAACCACCCGAGGGCGCCTCTAAAGGCTCGGACCTCGGCTCGGGTAGACCGGGCTGTGGAGAAGGAGAGAAGCGCCCAGGTACATGTCTGTACCTGGTATAGAGCGCGTGTGAACCGGTTCTCCGTACCCTTGTTCTACGAGTACGGTGTCTTAGACCTAAGCTAGTGTGCATGTTTAGTGTATTCTGTAAATGTGTAGTGACATTTAGAGGATCGGGCGGGAAATATAGTCTGATGTGCTGAGGCGGTATTAGAAGTAAAGTTCCATCCTTATTTACAACCCCCGCAGTTCGTTTCCACATTATTTCGATGAAAAATTATATTTTGACCATAATTCATCTTTATTTAAGACTTTGATGACATCAGAAAAATTAAGTTGATAAACATTACTAGCGGCCCACTCGCGACTTAGTCGGCTTGAGTACCGGGTCCAATTCTATGCATGTATTATACATATAAACCTTCCTCTTTAATCACTCTATCTATTAAAAAACCGCATCAAAATCCGTTGCGTAGTTTTAAAGATCTATATATACATACATATATAGAGACAGACAGACAGCAGCGGGAAGCAACTTTGTTTTATACTATGTAGTGATGATATTGTAGTAAAAATAAAATAGTTTACTATTTACAATATTCGCTTGTAAACCATATCCATTCATATTAATCATTTAGTAATTTTAAAGTCTAATACTACTTCATCATCATCATCATCATCATCATCATCATCATCATCATCATCATCATCATCATCATCATCATCATCATCTCAGCCACAAGACGTCCACTGCTAGACAAAAGCCTCCCCCAAGGATCTCCACAACGACCGGTTTTGTGCTGCGTTTGTTTTGTTTTTACTACTTGCAATGTTTTAAATATCGCTAAAAATAAATATACATTACTGTTTTAGTTACTACTGGCAATGGTGAAGCGCGTCATATGAATAGAACGCCGAATAGACCTAGAGCCAAGCATGTCAGAATTCTTGGTCACACCAATACAAGTAAGTTTTCCTTTTGTTTCACAATGGGTAAGCGCATGATTTTCATCTCACTTGATAGTAAGGCCGAAGGGCGAAGCGCACTTCAACCGGCATTCTCAACTACTGAGTAACTGGCTAACTTATATCTAACTTTACAAACGCAAATTCTGTTGTTATATTGGCAACAGATTTAGATAGCAGGGGCGTTAAAACAAGCCCTCACACTATCCCAAACAAACGCAGTAATATGTAGGGACTCCCTGCCAACTAAGACTCGAACTTAAGACCACTGAGTCAGAGACCGGTGCCGGTGATTTAACCCAATAGACCTCAGAGGCGGTTAAATAACAACATTTTACAATAAAATCGATACTTATTTTCAGCAAAAAAACTGATATGATTTTCCAGCTACTTTATTATTTTCTAACTTTACAAAAAATGCTTAGAGATCTATAGAAAAGTGAGTAAAGATACAAAAACCAGTGTATACCAGCCGTCAACTAAGTATATGATAATGGATTTGTGTTTCTAATTCTATTAAAAATAAAACTTTATCTTTTTCTCGATGTCGTAAACATTTTTATTCCGGTCCTTACCGTTATTGTAATAAAGCTCATTTTCTCAGCGACTTCCAGTTCTCTCAGCTTCGACGGCAGCCACAGTTCGTCGTCGTCCATCGCCTTAGCGATCGCCGAAGCGTTATGCTCTATAGACGAAGATGACAAGCACACACAAGAGATAATGCAGCTGGTAATACGTGCGAGGAAGACGTTCACATTGTCTAACCAGTTTGGGTTGGAAGACTTTCCTGAGTTCGCTGAGATGTTTGAGGAGGTATACGTTTTCTTATGTTAGCTAAAGTACCGGTTCTTACAATTTTAAGCTTTTTGACTATCTATTTTTGGTTCACAAGGGCTTTACAAAACAGGTGGCTTAATCTTTCTTTTTTAATTTGTAATTTTTATGACAAAATAAATTTAAAGTACTTAAATGTTAAAATTGAACCTTATGGACATGTCATAATCATAAATGTACACAACAGTGTGAAATTAACACCCACTTTATTTATTAGTTACTTCATTTCTAAGAAACGCACATTATCTTTAAATTCAATTCATCTTTTAATAAAAGTAAATAATGTTTATTGGGTATGTAAAGTGGAAGATAATTTTATTGACCAAATTGTTTGCATTGAGCATCTGAGTGCATGCTTAAACAATACTGTGATCTTTTACATATAATTTTACGCAAATATTGCAATTAGAAAAAAGACAAGTCTGGGATTCGACATGCCGCGTCAGGGGTCATGAGTTGGATTGAGCCACGATAGCATAGTTGGTAGTGCATCTGACCCGACATGTCATGGAGTGCGGGTTCGAATCCCGCTCTTGGATCTTTTTCAACACTTTGTCTTTTTTCAAATTGTAATAATCATGAATATAGCTTGCCTAATTCTTAACTGATCTTTCAATATTTGAAAAATAATAAGATCGAATGTTGATGACATAGTTGTCGACATTGATTAGGGCTCCTTTGGCTTATAAAGTAAACGTACATAGTGTTGATTAATTTCGGCGAGTTGGAGTGAGCCATGATAGCATAGTTGGCAGTGCACTTTACCCGGCATGTCATGGTGTGCGGGTTTGAATCCCGCTCGTGGATTTTTTTCAACACTGTCTGCTTTCTAATTATACAATACTGCACAAAAATTACTATCATTAATTTTACTTAACTATCATCATAAGCAGCCCGTATCAGTCTACTTCTGGACATCAACCTCTTCTAATGCATGCCACGGATCCCGGTCTTCAGATCTTCTCATCCACTTATTTTACTAATTATTTTTAAATATATTTTCATAACTTTCATATTTAAAATATTAAAGTATTTTAACAGGCATAAAAAGTTTGAGCTAATAGACCTTAGCTACTTCATTCCAATTTTGGTTAAATTCATCCAGTTCGTCCCGCCATCTCCTTCTCGGTCTTCCGCGGCGCCTCCGTGTTTGGCTTGTTTTCAAAATGTTGCCAACTTGGCCCATGACACTCATCTGGCATGCCTTTATACATCATTATCATCATCATCAGCTCATTTTTTATGTCCCCACTGCTGGGGCACGAGCCTTCCCTATGGATGGATAGGGAGAACGGGCCATAAACCACCACGCGGGCCCAGTGCAGATTGGTGGTTCTTAACGACTGCTAATGCAGCCGGGACCAACGGCTTTACGTGCCTTCCGAAGCACGGAGGAGCTCGAGATGATAAATTTTTGGTCACCCATCCGATGACCGGCCTTTGCGAAAGTTGCTTAACCTCAACACTCGCAGACCGGGCGCGTTAACCACTGCGCCATCGAGCTCCTCCATTTATACAATGTTCATGAAAAAATATGTAATCTGTAAAATAATAAAATAAACAATTTTTAAGTAGAGATCATATCAATATTACATCAATTTACACAATTCATAGGGTGACGTGCCGGGCGCTAACGCAGAGCGAGCCAGCGATGCTGCTGCATTAACCAGTCAAATACTGATGTCTCCGCCGGGAAGAGATAGTCTTCGTGTAAGTAAACTATACGCGGAAAATGGAATAAAGGCCAGCGACGCATCTGCGATTCTTCTAGTCTTGCGAGTGTCCATGGGCGGCGGTGATTGCTTCCCATCAGGTGATCCGCCTGCTCGTTTGCCTCCTTCTAATATAAAAAATACTCTTACGTATTTTCACCCACAACATGGGGTCTTGTAAGATGTGAAGAAGCAACTTGCGGGTTGGTAATGTGAGGACGGCTGAAGAGGCATAATCCTGCTTCACTAGCTGTCTTCGCACCAAGACTCCGCTTGTGCTTAACATCAGGTAAAACAATCATTAATCACCAATTAAAAAAGCATATTCCAAACTTTAGTAGTCTGACCATTTTTATGAAATTATTATTGTACCCTTAGAATTAGTCCCTATCTACTGACGCTGATAGGTAGGATATGGCAGCTGGAACTACGTGTCCGGCTGTCTTTTCAAGGGTACCAAGAGAGTTCCGGTCCTGAGCCCCCTGCCGGTTATGCCTTCGCGGGCAGACGCCCGGACATGGGTTGGACTCGTGGTGGCTATGTGGTTAGCTGTAGAAGTGGGAATGTTCGTTTGCCTTGTTGAGGTCTGGCCAGGCTTCCATTTCGTGCACAGCGAGCGGGTCCGAGTAGCGGTGGGGTTCTGAAGCGAAAGGATCTGCGGGGCACGTGAGTTGTCCTTAGTTGGTTGTTCTGCTCGGTGGTTTTCATTAAGTAGGCTTCCAACATCTCCGGTACTAGTCTGGAGAACTAGTAGAGGCGCCCGCTAGATGCAATGTCTCCGGTTGAATCAGCCGCGTAGGATTTTGGAACTGATGAGGTGCCTGGATGGGTACTGAGAAGTGAGTGGGCTTACAACTCCGCCACCAAAGAGGACATTTGGTAGTCGACTTTAGATTTGACGACCCACGCAGTGGAAACTGCGAGTTGTACTCTTAGTGCAACGAGAAGTGAGCGAGTTTAAAGCTCCGGTAACCTATCTGTCTATATATTAAGTAGTGGACTATACGTGTCCACGGGGCAACTCGCTCGAGACACTAGTCTCAAAAGTACCGGATGTAGAATGCGCTTCGGCGCGTCCTGATCTGGCGTTATGACCTGACGCAGATGGTCCCTTGTGCTTGCGCAAGGATGTCTGACACCTACTTTATGACCTAACGGTTGGTGGAGGGTGTCAGTATACATTGTGCGGTTGATAAATTGTGCGGCAGTATCACACTGTAACTATGATATTTCTACGAAATCACTCCCACAAATATTACTACCTACAACGGCCATGAGCTTAAAGTGTCGATCACTGGTGGCTGTTACGGATCACACTGTTACGGTACTTCCGTCCCTTTTCTACAAAATCACTCCCACAAATTGTATATATAGAAGGCGAGCGGAAAGATGTTACACATCAAAATGTTTAAAAATAAAGTACACCAGGGCGGGCCGCTAGTTAATAAAAATAGTAAAAACTATGATGATATTTTGCACAGGTGATCTATGACCACATACAACTGCACGCTGAGAGAGTGTACAAATCGCTCGGCATACAAGAACAGACCGAGCGCTACGTCTCGCTGAACAAGGCGCCGCTCCTATACATTATGTTCCACATCGGCCGGAGACCTTTCGATCAGGTATGTTGAATAATATTTTGCCTTCTCGAACGCCTTTAGGAAGTACGTGAAGATTATAAGCTAACAGCAATTCTCGCAGAAAAAGTATGAATAGACAAATTTCAACCACTATCCCCCCTTTAAAGTGTGGAATTCTAGACAAACAGAAATATAACTTTTTCATTTGTCACAATTAGAGTTTTGTGGGTTACACATTACTGCATAACACGGGCGTATTGTATGAAAAAAAATATATTGACATCAGTGTTGAAAATGTTTAAAATCATTGATTTCTAACTTTCTTTGGAGAGTTTGCCAATAGCCTCAAACGTCATTTTCAGCGTCAACGGACTGTTTTGAGGGCCTTGAGAAACTTAATGGGCACCTCAAGCCGTGTGAAACGAAACACCGTCAGAGGTTTTCTAGAGGGAATAGCATCACGCACTAGTAGTGCATGTCCCCGTTCCCGACTAGATTCTCTGAGGGGTTTGGAACAGATCGGGAACGGGATAACCCAGGGGTGCCTCTAAAGGCTAGGACCTTGGCTCGGTTTTACCGGGTCGTGGGGGTGGGGAGAAGTGCCCGGGTCGTCGTACCCTTGTTCTACGAGTACGGTGTCTTGGGTCTAAGCGAGTGTGCATGTTTAGTGTATTCTGTAAATAAATAAATAAATGTTTCCCACACTCACACCAATTATTTAGCCGCAAGAAAAGTTTCCTTAAGAAACTCGATAAATAGTTAACTAAACAACGGATAAACATACCTACTTAATATACTTAAATACATACTTATTACATAGGAAACACCCAGACCCGAAACAATTTAGAAAAATAGGTATTTCTAAATTGATCCGACCGGGGATCGAACCCGGGACCTCAGAGACGGCGACACCATGAAAACCGGTGTGCAAGCCACTCTACCAAGGAGGTCGTCAACGTCAACGTCAATGTGTATTGGCATTTAAAAAATCGGGCCTGTTAATTTCTAACATTCTTGTATGGGATTTTTTGAGCTGAAATTTTGCACAAAGGTTTCCTCTATGATGCCGACAAGTAGAATTTTCGGTCGTGTTCACAGGATTCGATATGCCTACTAAAACTGTGGTGTTGTGTGGTGTGCAGTTCCTCCGTGGCGAGTGGCCGTTGCCTTGGAGCCGGCTGGTAGGCGCGTGCCGGGCGTGGGCGGGCGCGGCGGGCGCGCGCGTGCACGTCACGCGGCGGCAGGACATGCGCCCCGCCACCACCAACGCCAAGGACACCAAGCAGCTGCTGCAGCTGCACGGGGTGTGAATACATAAGTGATATCAGACTGTAGATGCTTGTTTAATAAAAATAAAAAGTAACTACGGACAAACACAAAAAAACAAAAAGTTGTATTTTTTACCTTTCAAGAATTAGTCTGTTGATCGGAACGCACAACTTTGCAGGAAGCGGCTCCAATGCTGCATGCAGACGACATGCTAGGTGTTTTTCATACATTAAGTGTCTATCATCGAGTACCGCAGCGTTGTTCGTTCCGATCAAGAGACAAAAGCTTTACATGGATGCAAGAAACTGCACAGCCCCCCAATTCTGCTATTAATTTTGACCTGAAACGAATCTGAAACGCTATAGTTTCAACGTTTATTATTCTGCTAACTACGAAACTATAGAGTTAATTTCGTAGTTAGCAGAATACGAGTACGCTATAGTTTCAACATTTTCGTATTCTGCTAACTACTAAACTATAGAGTTGATTTCGTAGTTAGCAGAATAGCGAAAACGTTGAAACTATAGCGTTTCAGATCCGTTTCAGATCAAAATAAATAGCAGAATTGGGGAGCAGAAGACGCACGCGCGGTACTAGAATGTTGATAGTAGGCTACAGGCGCGTGCCTGATGTCAACGAGCCGACATCAGTTTCCTCTTCCTATGCCGTGCCCATAATATGTATGGAGCCGGCTGGTAGGCGCGTGCTGCGTGTGGGCGTGACGCGGCGCAAGGACATACGCCCCGCCACCACCAACGCTAAGAACACCAAGCAGCTGCTGCAGCTGCACGGAGTGTAAGAGGAGCCTAGTGAATAAAATGTAGCCGCGGAGAAACGAATAGGTTTATAAATGTTCAAATAATTTTAAACGCAAATTTTGTTGCGAACAAATTACAAAAACACAAATGTTGAAAAAATTTCCACGAGCAGGATTTGAACCTGCACCCTTCTGACATTCCGGGTCAGGTGCTCTTCCAATTGATCTATCGTGGTTCTCACCAGCCCGCCGAAATTATTCAACACTTTTTACTTTGAAAGTCAGGTGTCCATTCAATGTCAACAACTACCGTCACTAACATCCGTTACAAATAGGTTTTAAATGTGACAACGTCAAAATATCTTTGTTTAAATTAACTAATAAACACTACTGGATTGTTATTTTTTTTACTTTCTATGAAAATTGTAGCGATGACTTGACTAATGATAATGTCCTTTACCTGGGTAAAGGACATTGAGTGACAGTGAGACAGTAAACTATTTACCAAGCTACACACGACGTCTTCTGCGTACTACCTATTCAGGACGTCTTAACGTGTAGAGAAATGGACGCAAGAAACTGCATAGAAGACGCGCGCGCAGTACTAGAGAGGTTATGTAGACTGCTACCAGTAAATTGATAGTGGAGCTTGCTGCAGACGCAGGCTGCACGCTGACTGTTGATGACGTCAGTTCCCTCCTCCCGCGCGTGGATAAGAGGAGTGTGAGGCGAGTGGCCGCTGCCGTAGAGCCGGCTGGTACGCGCGCCGCACACTAATCCCCATAGTCATAAAAACGATTTAGACATATAATATATATATACAATATATAATTTAGTTAATCATTGTTTTGTCTCTTTTTCTCAAATTCAAAATGACGTTTGTGTGACGTTGACAAAACAGTATTTAACTAAATAACGCTTAAATAGTTTTTATGAATAAGGGGGTAAGCAGCTACTGCAGCTGCACGGGGTGTGGAAATCGGACTGTAAAAGTAGCTGCGGACAACAACCCAACTCCACACAACATTAAAGTTTATCCCGACACCCCTTACCAACCATAAGGTTGTAAAGTTAAAGGTGTCAGACATCCTTGCGCAAGCACAAGGGACCATCTATCTACGTCAGGCTATAATGTCAGTTTAGAAGCGCTTTCTTCATCCGGTACTTTTAAGATTAGTGTCTCAAGCTAGTTGCCCCGTGGACACGTAAAGTCCACTACCTAATATCCGGATAGGTTACCGGAGTTGTAAGCTCGCTCACTTCTCGTTGCTTTAAGAGCACAACTCGCAGTTCCACAGCTCGGGTCGTCAACTCTAAAGTCGACTACCAAATGTCCTCTTTGGTGACGGAGTTGAAAGCCCACTCACTTCTCAGTACCCATCCAGGCACCTCGTCAGTTCCACAGTCCTACGCGGCCACAACCCACTCAACACTACTTTGAAGTTTATACTGACACCCCCTACCAACCATCAGGTTACAAAGTAGGTGTCAGACATCCTTGTGCAAGCACAAGGGACCATCTACGTCAGGTCATAACGCCAGATCAGGACCCGCCGAAGCGCATTCTTCATCCGGTACTTTTAAGACTAGTGTCTCAAGCTAGTTGCCCCGTGGACACGTATAGTCCACTACCTATTATCCAGATAGGTTACCGGAGCTGTAAGCTCGCTCACTTCTCGTTGCACTAAGAGCACAACTCGCAGATTCCACTGCTCGGGTCGTCAACTCTACAGTCGACTACCAAATATCCTCTTTGGTGGCGGAGTTGTAAGCCCACTCACTTCTCAGTACCCATCCAGGTACCTTGCCAATTTCACAATCCTACGCGGTTGGCTAAACCGGAGGTATTGCATCTAGCGGGCACCTCTACTAGTTATCCAGACTAGTACCGGAGATGTTGGAGCTCTGCTCAGTGAAAACCACCGAGCATGGCAACCAACTATGGGCAACTCACGTGCCCCGCAGGTCCTTTCACATCGGGCCCCTCAAGACCGTTACTTGGACCCGCTCGCTGTGCACGAAATGGAAGCCTGGCCACAACTACCAGGCAGACGAACATTCCCACTTCTACAGCTAACCACATGCCACCACGAGTCCAACCCATGTCCGGAACCTGTCGGAGACGCCCGCTAAGGCATAACCGACAGGGGGCCTAGGATCCGGAACTCCCGTGGTACCCTTGAAAAGACAGCCGGACCCGTAGTTCCAGCTGCCATACCCTACCTATCAGGGTCAGTAGATAGGGACACCGGGATCCTACGCGGCCACAACCCACTCAACACTACTTTGAAGTTTATACTGACACCCCCTACCAACCATCCGGTTACAAAGTAGGTGTCAGACATCCTTGTGCAAGCACAAGGGACCATCTACGTCAGGTCATAACGCCAGATCAGGACCCGCCGAAGCGCATTCTTCATCCGGTACTTTTAAGACTAGTGTCTCAAGCTAGTTGCCCTGTGGACACGTATAGTCCACTACCTATTATCCAGATAGGTTACCGGAGCTGTAAGCTCGCTCACTTCTCGTTGCACTAAGAGCACAACTCGCAGATTCCACTGCTCGGGTCGTCAACTCTACAGTCGACTACCAAATATCCTCTTTGGTGGCGGAGTTGTAAGCCCACTCACTTCTCAGTACCCATCCAGGTACCTTGCCAATTTCACAATCCTACGCGGTTGGCTAAACCGGAGGTATTGCATCTAGCGGGCACCTCTACTAGTTATCCAGACTAGTACCGGAGATGTTGGAGCTCTGCGCGGCCAGTCGAAAGTATCTTTGTTCATCATAATCGTCATTATGACCATCAATCAGCCGAAAAACTAATGGACAAAAGCCTCCCCCAAGGATCCTATAACGACCTCTTTTGTGCTGCTCGCATGTCGCGGTTACGTGCGATCAAGAAACTGCATAAAAGCTATGCGCACAGTAGGTACCTACTAGAACTTTGATAATTTGTGGTCATTAAATCAAATAGGAATATGTTCAGGTCTGCCGTGTACCTATGTTTAATTTACTAACGGCTAATACTTCTATATCATCTAAGCATAAAATCAATCATCAGCATCATCATCAATTTGTCGAAAACTAGCGTTTGAATTAAACTTTTTCTTAAGGTAAATTATTTATTTATTCAGACGTAAATGACTTGTACGCAAACTTAATGCTATACCACCTTAAAGAACAGCTATGTAGATCCATAAAGATCTACTATAAAGATTATTCTTACCTAATTACAAGTAAATTGTTAAAATCAAACTGATCGTTCAAAGAAGGTAAATATTTCATTATTAGTTACCCCAACTCCTTTCTTTGAAAAGCTTTATTGCCGCGACTCACAACTTCTCTTCCGTAGGTAAGAAATAAAATATATCCGCCATTCGCAGTTTGTTTGGAAACTCGAAAGAAAAATTTCTCTCCAGTGTCAAACTGTAATAAAATTATCATCTGGCATCTATGACTCCGATAGCTCCCAGTTAAAGAAAGTTGTGTGACGGAACAAGTTATAAGAGAATCTGAAGTTTAAAGTCCCCTTCGAAATGTCAATGTCTGAGAAGCCATAAATTCAATATAAAACTTATGACACCAATCATAAGGTTGCGTGTACACTGTAGAAAAGAATGGAGAGTTTCTTTTTTATTATTTTCAAACTGCAAAATTGTTAGTTTAGTTTTATTTTTGGTTTACCTAACGGTCTAAGTGAGTATATGAGTATTAGGCAGATGGTGGAAGCGCACTGCTCCAGTACGTATTACAACTGGCTGCCTTATTTGTAATTATCAGAATATAACAATGCTACTAACATTGTTATGTCAAAAAACTTAGATGAAATGGTGGTAACTAGCTAACTGTCAGAACAAAAATGCTTCTTACAAAGATTGTTAGTTAAGGTAGACAATTAGGTAATCCTGGCTTTACCAACATATTATCCAAGTTTACCGGACTTATAACTAGCAAACCTGTTGGTTGGTACGAGTATGTAACCAAACATTCTAGGTTCATAAATGTTCAAATATTTTTTAACGCAAATTTTGTTGCGAACAAAATTATAAAAACACAAATGTTGAAAAAATTTCCACGAGCAGAATTTGAACCTGCACCCTTCTGACATTCCGGGTCAGGTGCTCTTCCAATTGAGTTATCGTGGTTCCAATCAGCCCGCCGAAATTATTCAACATTTTTTACTTTGAAAGCCGCCCATTCAATATCAACAACTATCGTCACTAACATCCGATCATAATATTTTTACAAATATTAAAGATCAGTTAAGAAGTAAGCAAGCTATTTATTAATGCTCAAATTTTTTTTTTTTGTTTTTTTTAACGCAAATTTTGTTGCGAACAAATTATTAAAACACAAATGTTGAAAAATTTTTTTCAACATTTGTGTTTTTATAATTTCTAGGTTCGTTATTAATTATCCCAGATGATGCTTAAGCAAAGCGCGGAAATTTGCTATTTGACTTTTGTTTTTAAAGTTGTTATTGTAAGTATATTTAAATGTCTTCAGTCATCATATATTTTTTTATATTAACGGGTAAGCACAGTGCCTTGATCTCACCTGATGTTAAGTGATGATAAGGCCAATGATCGAAGCGCATTTCACCCGGGATCCTCAACTAGTCAGGCACTGGCTATCTTATCTCTAGCTGCCGGAACACAACAATGCTACAAACATTGATGTTATGGCGACATATTTAGATACGATGGTGGTAGCTAGCCAGGAGGACAAACAAGCTCTACCACCAACCAAACCGAGTACACAAATGTGTACCCCCCCCCCCCACTGGGAATCGAACCCGGGACCTCTGGGTCTAAACCGGTGGTCTTAACCACTAGACCACAGAGGCGGTTAAATTATTAATAATTAAGCGACTATATAGAAACAAAATTGCGTTGTCCATATCGTTGCCGCCATCACTATACCAAGTTGTATTGGTTGTATAAAATAGATCGACAGCATAGTTGTTCCGTGCATTGTGAGGCTTGCTTCCTTCATAGCTCCCTTCTATGCAATAAAGCGATTCAGTGTAAGGCATAAATTGGATCCCAATAAAATACGGGGTTCAAGCGGACTTCGATTAGTTTATTATGTCTATATGTATTGTGGTTGTGACTTCTATTATTGTATTGCTTTTATATTATTGTATGTGAAAGGTAATGACATAGCTTGCGAGAGATCAGAGCGTTAAAGCTAAAAAAAGGTCTGGGTGCCTAATCGCCGCCTTAGTGCTTGAAAGGCCAAACGACCAGTGAGCAAATTTTACAGGAGACATTTTTTTAAGTTTGTTTTCTACATTAATGGAAGTTTACTATTATTTTTCCTGAATTAGAAACATGCAATGTTTCTTAAATGAATATTGAAATGGCAATTAAAAATAATAATTATAGTGCTGATTAATTTTCATTTAATAGTGGAGGTTGGACAAAATATCTTCAACAAAATTATGTATATGGAGATTGAGCACAATGACATGGAGATAGTGCTCAAAAATGGCGTGTAAGTTTAGTGCTTGTTTGTCCAAACTACCATCATATACGCTATACAGTATGTTCAATTTCATACAAGATTTTCTGTACATGCGAACTCTGACTCACAAAAGTGTTATGAGTACCTTTAAAAATAAATAAATAAAAATACATAAATACAACGATCAATGGTTTTATTACCGTCATATTTATTATAATTAAATAGCTGCTATTACAAAAGCTGGTACTACAAACTTAATATTTTAAAATAGGTACTTAGACTAATGGCTATTTTTTCTAATAATTTTACTTCGTACCTTTTTTGTCTTTAGTTGTATTATTATTTTTTAATTTCTTCACAGTTACTCTTTTTTTTAGTTTTCCTGTATGTTTATTTTTGCTTGTGGTTGGCATATTTTCTTCGGCATCTTTATGGGCTTCAACCTTTTTTATTAACGCTTCCATGTAGTTTTTGTCTACTTGTGGCATATATTTATAAACTGATCGAATATCTTGAATTTTTTTATCAGCTAATGAGTTTTTTGGTTTTTTAAGCACTATTTCACGTAAAATATTTATTTTACTCTTTTTTATGTTTGTTTTTAGGGCTGTTTCAGTGAAACTAGTTTTGTACTCTACTATATTCCATTCCGTTTTTTTGTATTTTATAGATTTTATTTTTTTGTATGGTATTTGACCAAATCCAAGTTTGATAGCCTCATCATGAAAGGAGTGAAATTCCGTATCCAGCATTTGCAGAAAATGAAGCTTAATTTTTGAATTTATTTTTAATAATTCCCGCATTAAGCCAAGAGGGCTAAAAATTTCTTTGTGTCTTAAATTTCGTTCTATTACGCTATGCACACAGTCTACTTCTTGTACATTTCCGTGGCCGGGTTCAGAAAATTTTTGCTCTATTTCTGTGATATTATTGGCTTTTTCTGACTGCAGAAAATTTAACAAAGCCATGCTCATGTGCGAGTTTTTGTTTTGTGGTACACAAGAGTCAGACCAAAGAATAATTTTTGTTATATTGCTTGGCAAATTCTCAACTATGTGTCCTAAAATTTTAATCAATGCACTGGCTATGTCATCTCCAGCTCGTCCGTTCTTTGTTTCATCCCAGATAGCGTTAGTGGCCGAATTGTCTATATTACAGTGTCCAGTCAAGTTGTATACTGTGAGTTTACTAGTATAGTAAAAACTAGAGATGTTCGCTTTGGGTAAACTGAAAATATTTTCTAAATCGAAGGTTATAACAGCTGTATTTGTGGTTTTCGGATTAATCTGTCTGTCCCTTGCTCTTTCTTGATCGCCTTCACCTTTACGAATCATATGTTCTTTATATTTGAGTTGTTGATTGTCATCGGGATTTAAGATTGCTTTAAATTCACAACATATATCGCAGGTATCTTTTTTTGGTCGATGAAAACTTAAATTAAAGTTCTCATTGAAAACTTTCCGATATATGTTTTCTTTAACTGGTTCCTTAAAAAGCGTTGAATACAGCGAATACATTTTTGTGATACTTAAATTTGGTTCTAGGTATTGGCGCTTTGTAGTAGCTCTACAATAATGTGACTCCTGTACTGGAAATGACTTAATATGTTGTTTAACTTCTTCAATCTTTCCGGGATCAGTAATTTTTTTCACATATTTACCTTTTTGGGGAGTAGGCGTTATATTCGCGTTCCTGGCAAATTTTTTTTTTGTAGAAATGGTATACCCTTTTAACAGAGATGTCCAAGGTAGTACAAAAGAATTTCTTGCATACTCTCTCTTTGGTTTTCCCATTTGGAAAATAATACACATAACTGTATTTCCTCCTACTGTTTTCTTTCTGGGTTCTTTTTCTTTCTGTTTGCTTTCTTTCAGTGTATTCATCGTAGTATTTATATTTTTGGTCATCATTTAGGCTATAGAACTGATTTTTTATTTCTTCTCTTATACTATTTGAAAGTCTTGTTGAACAGTTATAGTTACAAGTTACTTCACATCCAGTTCGAACGATCTTTTTTTGCTTGGTTTCTCCTTTCGTATTTATATATTCTTCGCCTGCTTCTCTTTTCTTTTTCATAACAATTTTTTTCCATTTTTCTGGTTGTCTTTTTCTTTTACGTGTAAGAAGATCAACTGTGTCTTGTTTGTTATCTTCAAAGTTAACATAATTATTTCTAACCTCTTGGCTAACTACCTTATCTTTCAGTTTATCTTTATTTTCTTTTCCTTTACATGTCATCAACATGTTGTATAGCCTTTCTTCTTGTTCACTCTTTTTGCATGTATTTGTAATTATGTCCTCATTATCATCAGAAAATAACTTTTTTTTTACTGAACAAAGTCTGAAATCAAAATAAGATTATTAATTTTCACAACAGCAGGATAATTAAATTTAGGGTGGTTTTAATCACTGTTTGCAATTAACAAAACTATAACTACTACAGTTATTTTAACAGACCGGAATAAAGTATGTTTGCAAAAACCTAAAAAAAATATGCTAAAATAAATATAAAAAAAAACCAAACTGATCCCGTAAAGATTGAAGAAGTCAAACAAAATATTAGGTGCCCGGGCGCGGTCACGGCTAGATTTGGCAAACGCTTTTGTTAATCTACTAGCGACCCGCCCCAGCTTTGCACGTGTTGTGGAGCATATTTTGCCTACATGTTTTGTCTGTTGTACTGCAGGGTAATTGCATCAAGCGAGTTCCGTAATAATCGGTGTGAGAAAGCGCTTAAATTTATTTTCGCGCGCGTAAATTTTTTGCGATAACTCGTTAAAAAGGTATTCATTTAAATCATATGGTATAAAATATTATAGTAATGTGCATGGAATGCTTAAGGTAAAAACCTGAAATTATCCAGAGTGTACATTATTGTAGTCAAAGCACCACCTCTCTCTTACCGTTTCGGCAGGCAGTTGATCAGCTCTATAAACGGTTGGGTGGATTTTCACGTGTCTAAGAACAACCGCTAGAAAACCTACTTTGAAATAAAAAAACCGTACTCAAATCGGTTCACGGGTACCACAAACAGGCTAACAGACAGACACACGTAGCGGTCAAACTTATAACACCCTTCTTTTTGCGTCGTCGCCAGGGGTTAAAAAGTAGCACGTAAAGTATACGATCGGATATCGATCGGATCGGATCGGACGACTTGTGAGTAAAAAGGTAACTAACAATCATCCTGTATATGACACACAAGTAACACCGAACACTAAAACAAAAGAATATCAATAAAATGCCAACGTACCTTTCGAAATTCAATTCGCTTAATTTGTAATCCATTTTCTTCGTTGTTTCTGACATTTTAAATCACTTCAATAGTTTAAAAATCAATTAAATACTTAAATTTATCGTTGAAATGCTGCTATTCGAAAACGAAACAAACAATATGATGAAACAAAATGGCGTTGCGTGGCTTCGGAATGCTTGGCTGTGATTGGTTGGTCGATGGAGATTGGACAAACAAGAACGGAGACATTTATTTGGATGCGTTCATTTGAGCTAAAAATGGAGTTAGACTAAACAAGCACTTAAAACAGTTTTTATATGGGAGATTGGATATTTTATTTTTGTTAATAGTGCAAGTTACATACAAAAATATTAAAAAACATATATATTGCATAACGCGTAATCAGGGCTGCTATCATTTGGAATAAAAAAGTATATTTTGACAAATTGGTCGGTTGGCCATTCAAGCACTAAGGCGGCGTAATGTGACTTTTGTTTACTATCCGTATTCAATCGATTACGTTTACGACAACGAAAATTAGTATGGCATTGAAGCAGCGCCTCCTGGCGACATAGGAGAAGAGTTAAAATTTTTCATACAAATTCTCGTCTTCGTTACATAACGTGATCGAATGTCGAACGAAACTCGCACTAGGCAACCTGAAAGCTCAAAGTCACTTATAGTTCGGCATAGTTCCCATTTCGGGTTTTTCTGGCTATCTTATTAAGGTCACATTTTATCAACTGCAAATATTTTGAGGATAAATTCAACAACATAATTAAACAATTTTTATGAAAAAACATGAATTTTTATACGCTAGTTTTCAAGAAAAACACCAAAAGACATTTCGATTAAAAAGAAAAATAAAGCACTTTCGGTAGTTTCAGTTCAAAGGAGCCGAAACAGAGAGGCCACAGTGCCTTCGCCGCTTACACGTGCACCTAGTTTCATTTAAAAGAGCCGACAGAGTGGCCGCTCTTAAAAATATTAAGTACAAAAACACAAATGTTGAAAAAAATTCCACGAGCAGGAAGAGCACCTGACCCGGAATGTCAGAAGGGTGCAGGTTCAAATCCTGCTCGTGGAAATTTTTTCAACATTTGTGTTTTTGTAATTTGTTCGCAACAAAATTTGCGTTAAAAATTATTTGAACATATTAAGTAAGTACAATTTTTGTGTCAGGAAAAAAAAAAAAATAACTAGCCTGAATTTTTTTTTAAATATGCTAGGGCCTATTTCTCTGATATTATTAGATGTTTTATCAAAATATTTGCAGTTGATAAAAAGTCTAAGCGAACCTAGAACAAGCCAAACCACCAACGAAAACCCATTACAATGTAGGTAATATGTAGGTACATACGACTGCTGGAAATCGATCTTTCATACCTTCTTTCGGGTATAAAGAACCTTTTACCAATTAGTTTGCATTAATCCCCGTTTAAATTTCTTTGTTATATATGGACGCGAAAGTGTAAAAGTGTACAATATTAACTGTTTATTTTTATAGCAATGTAAACGCACCCTACTATATGAAACTTTACCATTCTTTTCTATAAGACCTTGTTGCAAAGAGCTTACCGAGCGAAATGTTTTTCTAAATTTCTACCACACCACCTCTGAATATTTATTAGTAAAAGTTTTTCTTTCAACAAAATGTTTATTTATTACTTGATTCTTTAGCAAGTCTATTACGCTAAGAATCGCTGTGGTATTTATTTTTAGTAATATACCTATAGGTACTTAAACCAACTAAACGTAAATAAGACATAAACTTTAGATAATACTGTAATTAGCTAAATTAAAAGGGTAGCTTCCGAAAACATTCCGCTTTCTCATCTGGGATGTATAAATAATTAAGTAGGTATGTCAAGTCAATACTTGACATACTTAATTATATTATTATTGTTAATCAAAGTTTACGCGTACACTACATACACGGATCTACTCGCGTTCAGTTTACATAATTTATTTTATCCTGAGACGTTTCCAATATACATACGCGTATATATGGATATATATATGGATGGACCACGTAGAGTCCCTCGTAGAGGTGTGGTCGTCTCAAAATATTGAGACAGGATAAAGATGCCTACTCATATACTTACCTGAAACTTACAAATTGTAAAAGATGTTTCAAATCATTAGGATGTTACTTAACCCTAGATAGCTAACCTCCGTCGGATCGACGGATAGGGCGAAGTAATATCGCCGTCTCTTTTAAACGACGCGTCCGAATAACTTGGGTCTGCTAGTCAAGTCAGTCGCTGGTGAGGTCGTCACAGTGGCACACACACCGAATAGGTACGTATCACAGTTTTTGAAATATGCAGCTTTTGCCCGTCGTTCCGACGGATGGTTAGCTTTACCGTTAGTATTTTGATTTGAGTCCACATGTATATTTTTGACGTTAAATGTGTTTTTTTTTTTAATTTTTACCATGTCTTTGTTGAATGAAGATACGGTAGTGAATCTGCTAAACCAAGAGCTTAGTGACGATGACCTGGATGATGGTTCTGCCAGTGAGACTGAAGATTTAGTGGTGGAAGATGATATCCAATGTAACGAAAATTATGAATCATCAGATTCCGAAAAAAGATATCTAAGTCCACCACCTGATATATCTTTAGACGTAGAACATGTAATAAAAAAAAGAAAAAAGAACATATGCCAAGTAGCTCGGATACAGCTCCTTCAGAAACTTCACAAAGCAGTATCATACAACTGCCTCAAAGAAGTAAAAATCGGTATGTTTGGGCTACGAGTAAAGGGAACACTTCAACTAGAACCTCGGCATTGAATATCGTGCGTCCTTCAAGGGGGTCCCCTTGAAGAACGCACGATATTGGTCAATACAACGATGCCGACGCAAGTGAAAGAAAAAATCAGGAGCGTTCTTTCGAGGCAGCCATCCACCAGTCAAGAGCAGCAGCAGTCCTCAGGGCAAGCTTTTCATCAAGAATTAGAAAATGAAGAAGAGTCGTCAAATTCTTCAAGAGGAGAAAATCGTAAAAGAAAGACGTGTGGGAAATGTCACTACAAGAAGAAGCGTATGACCAAAAGTGTCTGCGCCAATTGCAAGGTAGCGATATGTGGTGAACATAAAGTTGATTTTTGTGTCACTTGTGCTCATGAAAAATAGTTTATTATTTGTTATAATTATGATTATGTTCCTATGTGCCATGTAACGCCAAAAGACCGATGTTATGGTTTTTTTTTTGTTGATATTGCATGATTTGACAATGACAAAGTGTTTAATGAGAAAATATTTATTTTTATTTGAGGTCTAAGAAAAGTTACTGTAGTTTTATAAGTAAATAAATGTGGTTAATTTACAATGCGTTTTCTAATTTGTAATCTCATTAAATAACTGTAATAAAAACAACGGATTTACTAACTTTGCATTTTATAAAAAAAATATCGTTTTTCTTTTACCCGTCGTTTCGGCGGATGGTTAGCTTAAATAAGGTAGTCCAGAAGGTTAGCTATCTAGGGTTAAATACTATATTTTTCTATTGGCTAACCTTGCTGTCTCTCAAAATCTATTGATTTGCCGTAAATCTAAGGAATATCTCGAGAACTTTAGCTAAACCCATTGTTAATTGCCGATATGTTACATCCGACCAGGAATAGACTCCGGAGTAGTTTACCAAACAAACTACGCCTGTGATGTTAACGTATACAATAGTAGTTGTCTATAGCAAACGACATGTTACATGTAAATTGAGATCAGCTTACTCCGTTACTACTGGAACTCGACTCGAATTCACTTAATGTTTTTGACTGTACTTACATGGATATTAATAATGATGTAATAACCTAAGGATAATTTACATAATCACTTAGTTTTTGTATATTTTAAGAAAGTATTTTTAAAAGTAAAAATTCAAAGCTTCATAGAGATCATTGTACAGTCACAAATATTAATGTTTTGATTCTTATTCCAATGTATTAAGAGTTACATTGCTTACATGTTATTACTCGTGACTGTACCGAGAGGACTGAAAGAAACTCGGCTATGGCTATTTCTTTCTCTGGTGCTTATAAGTAATAAGGAAGCTATGTGTTGCTTAGCCCTTTAAGAAAGGTTGTAAGTTAATAATAAATGGAGTTCTAGTCAATGTCAAAACAGAGTCGTGCCTTAGAGTCGACAAGAATTAAGATTTGTTACCGGGGTAAAAATCGTACCCCAAACGAATGTAGACGTAGAGTTTACGAAGCCATGGCTGTAAATGACGTTAAAAAAATACCTGTAAAAGTTCATTAAAATAAAATATTTTTTTTATAACGTTACATGATTTAATAGTAATGTAAAGCTTTATTATAAATTTATGCTGACTTCGCGTTGACCTTACCAAATGTATAGCCCTAGTGCCTTACAAATAAACAAAGCATAAGAATAGTTATTCTACTCTCTTACTCTAATTTGATATGACGTAAGCAAACACGAAATAACTTTTCGGACTTTATTCTTTGTTTATTTGTAAGGCACTTACAGTCTAAGCTCTGTTCACGCTGGGTACTGTTTAAGAAGGCTACCCTGGGTAGATACTGTGTATCAAAACTGTAGCCCTCATGTGATACAACTGTGAGATCATCTTAAAATTGAATTTTACGAGAGCTATGGCTCATTAGCGTACCAAAGAAATTCGCACCAATGGTAGGGGATCGGATCAGTGAAGTTGTCCCAGGATTGTTTATTCAATGCGCGGCACGAACGTGATACGATTGTTATGCATTCAGCGGCGTCCGGAATCAAATTTTGATTTGTTCTCTTTGATTTCGGACTTTATTACTTGTGATTTGATATCCGTCACACACGATAGGATAACGGTGATAACGTGATGAATATTCGGTTAGCTGATAGGTTTTATTTGAAAATAATGTTTGTGCGGCTGACGAACTCACAAATGCATTTAACATGGCCTGCATGTAATTTAGCCCTGAATCCGACTCGACCGCGACCACCTAAGGCACCTTAGAGTTCTGAGTACAGCTTAGAGACATTCTAAGCAGCATTGCTGTGTTGGTTTGAAGGAATAGCATATAATAGAATAGAACACTTTATTGTACACTAAGAAGAGTTCTATTTCCAGTGAAGTTATAGAGTAGGTACATGAGCATTAGAACCATACTTCTGGGTCGACAACGCGCACTCGGAAGGACGCTAGTCGTTGGTACCGGGGTACCAGGTATTATCGTAATAATTTTTGATACAAATAGATATATACCTAACACATTTAAAAGTAAACTAATTTTGCGTTCACAAGTTGAATTTCGACACAAAAAAAAATCTTAAATCTAAATAAAATACCTGACGAATTTTTTTAAGTTATTCAACTCAGCTAACCTACCTACAGATTACAAAAAGAAATTTTCCACTTTCATTATGTTTTTGTAATCATTTTTTGAAACATTATTCAACCACTACCTAATAGGTATTCACAACATTTCCAATTAATCTTTAAGTTTATATCTTAATGGGCATTAATTGTTCAAACATTATGAAGCGAGTGGTTTCATTTACCACGTCACCCTAACCCGGAACGCATAAACAATGATTTCCAATTTCCCCACCGACAAAGACCCGAACACAATCATAGTCGAAACCTAACTATTGGCAAAGGAACTTGTACTGTGAGCATAAATTGTCGTCTTGCCAATAGTTTTAGAACTGAAGGAAGTAATGTCCCCTTTTGTGCACTAAAGGGCATAGCATATGAGCTTTATAAGCTGGGCGCAAATTTTCGATTTATTTTTTATGATACAGAGCTGCTAAACGTGCATATTATGGTCTGTTTGATGGAAAGCGGTCACCGCAGTCCATGAACTCTTGCTACACTAAGGGTGGCAAGCTTCTACGCCATGTAGCATCAAGCTATGAAGATACCCACCGGCAAGAATACAGCCACAAGCCTCACAGTACAGCATTGCAAAACAACGAAAATACGTACACACGCACATGCACAAGTCCTTGCATACACATTCACATCATACATACCCGACCCAATCCGAACCCTTCGGATAATCTAGTAGGGCACGGGGACACGCACTAGTGCGTGATACCATTCCCTCTAGGAAACCTTTGACGGTGCTTCGTTTTATACGGCGTGAGGAAACCTTTAAGTTTCTCACCGCCGCCCCCATAAAAAGCCCGGTAAAGATGAAAATGCTAAGAGGCAATGAGCAAACTCTCAAAAAAAACAACATAATGATAACACTTATTCATAGTTTTAGGTAAATCATTACTCAGTTACGATTAATACGGAGGAGCGAGATTTCCTGGGACTGTATCAGCCTTGTCTTGAATTCTCTGATAACAACAAACACTACCCCATATTTTAATTGGTTAAATCACGTCTCAGTACAAAACTGAAGCTGAACAGAGATTTCGTTGCGAAATGTGTTCAGATTTGCAGCTTGTGTGTTTAAACCCTAAGCGCTATCTTAGTTCAGGCGTATTCCGTATTTGCTAAGTAAATTAGAGCTGGCCTCGTGTTTAGTTTGGCGCTGCAATAATAGTGGATGCGATACAATACAGGCATGTATTATTCCATCAGCTATATCCGATTGACGGGCTGGTTCGAATAATACCTATCTGTGTCCAGCCAGCTTTGGCGAATAACATGGGTGTTACATTATACATCAATTCGACTTTGACGAAACACCCTGGCTCATAGAGCTATGTACTTATAAGTACATAAGAGTATCGGATTTATCAAATACTGGTGAATAAGTATGATGAGCAAAGCACTGTGTTAGTAGCTCAGTGAAGAGAAGTCGCCTGAATTGCAAAATTTCATGAATTCAATTATTTTTATAGATATACGTGACAGGTTGGATGGAGGCGTTTAAGGAGGTAAACTAGTAACTTATCTACATTCCTTTTAGTTAAAAAAGGTTATAGCAAAGTTTAAAAAAGTGAACTATCGGCATTTCGCATGTTCTACACGCACGAGTAAGGTCAACCGCACGCGCGCACAACGACCCGCTAGTCGCTTCGCTCGCACGCGTAGTAAATTGTAAATAAACAGAAAGACCATTTCAGTCAGGAAAAAAGTAAAAAAGTGTTTTTTTTATTTTTAATGGAACAGGTTTCATGGAAATGGTATCAGCTTCTTATACACCTCCTTTAACGCGTCCGTCGTCTAGCCAGTCACGGTGTATTTGTACATGCGCTAGGAACACAACCCAGTTGTTACTACCGATCGTTATATCGATCAAAACATGTAATGTGAGTTTCCATTATTTTCAAAGAAATTATTAGTAGTTTTCCGGACAACTCAAATTTCCAAAAGATGTGAGATCAAAAATAGTTTCAGTACCTAACAATTGGGGTTAATAAAGACGTTCAGTATACATATCAATGGAGCTATGAACTAAGATTTGTCGCATTTAACTCGAGTATCTGTTCTGCTTCCCACTCGAGGCAATCGCTTTTCTATGTTGTACGTTCAGGGTGCCTAGAGTGAGTTTTATTTACTATCCGCTTCATTCGATTACGTTTACGAAAACGAAAATTGGTATGGCATTGAAGCAGCGCCTCCTGGCGACATACAAATAGAGTTATAATTTTGGAATACAAGTTCTCGTTTTCGTTAACGTGTTCGAACGGCGAATGAAACTCGCACATGGCACCCTGAATGCTATTTTCGTAATCCTTAATTTCAGCATAGGTAACGATTTGTAAGGCTACATCCTTTGATTATGTTTATGTGTATACGTAATTAAAGGCTACATTAGGTAAAACTCATTTTAAACAGTCTCTACAGTAGGTTGCGTTTAAAACCTTTTTTTATTTCCTACATTTAATCCGGTTTATCAAATAGAATGTTTACTAAAGGAAATGGACACAGAATTGGCAACTCATCTCGTTTGTCGCTAGGAGGCGCTGGTCATACGAATTTTCGTTTTCATTATCATGATCGGATGGTAAAAGTAACTCGCATTTAGCACACAGAACCAATGCCACCCTTTAAACAATAGCGCATCAGCCATCGAAATTCGACCTGATACATTTCTCATCTCGGAATAACAATTAATTTTTCTTTGGAAAGAGTTCTCTGTTGGACTTATACGGCCTTTACAGCGTCACCGGACTAGATTGGGGGCGATGAGAAACTTAACTTTCCTCAGGGATCCTCAGGGGTCAGAGGGATTCTAGAAGGAATGACATCACGCAAGCGTGTCCCCGTTCCGTACTAGATTATCTGAGGAGTTCGGATCGAAACGGGAACGGGGCAATCCGAGGGCACCTCTTAAAGCTAGAACCTCGACTCGGAAATTCGGGAATGACTGGGTCGTGATGGTGGAATGGGACTTCTCTCAAAGAAAAGCCCCTTGTCATAGTGTGAAAGTCATAAATCTCCATTTAAGTAGATTTTGAAAAGCCCAGTTACATATTATTATCTGTACTGTAATATAACTGTGTATAAACGTATTATGTGAAGTTGAACCGGGTCATCGTACGAGTACCTGCGGCATTTTGGGCTTCCTTGTGTGCATGTTTAGTGTATACACTGTGCTAAACATTTCAACTAATTATGCTATTGAAGTCGCGACGCGACACCATCTTTGAACAATAGTGCATCAGCCATCGAGATTCGATATCCGATACTCTTCTCTATCTTGGAACAACCATTTTAATATTTAAAAGCGTTACTACAAGATCGGATATTCTGTTATTGCCTTTTGAAGTCTGAACTAACATTCTGCTTCAAAATAGGTACTAGCACTGCAGTGATTGCTTTTAACGCTATACTTATTATAGCATTTGTAGCTTTGAATGTTAGTGTTGTATTAACAACACTGTCAATGGTAACAGTGCTATTATAATATTTTATAGTTGCATTCAAGTTGGAATGACAATGGGATTCGATTTGAATTTCTGTATTGTATTGGAATGGAGCGTTGTCGATGGTTGAACGGTTAGATGCTCGGGTTGAATGAATGAAGAAATCGAGGTCCAATCCCATGGTTTTGTTAAATTACCTACTCTCAAATTGTGCTTCGGATTTTTTGATGCTCAACTAAGGTTTGTGATCATCAACTACATTTGCGCAAGCTTGGTGATTAAGCAATAATCTTCATCATTATCATCATCAGCTCATTTTATGTAACCACTGCTGGGGCACGAGCCTTCCCTATGGATGGAAAGGGAGAACGGGCCATAAACCACCACGCGGGCCCAGTGCGGATTGGTGGTTGTGAACGACTGCTAATGCAGCCGGGACCAACGGCTTAAATGCCTTCCGAAGCAAGGAGGAGCTCGAGATGATACATTTTTGGTCACCCATCCGATGACCGGCCCTTGCTCGAAGACCGGGCGCGAGTGCTGAGGTTAAGCAATACCTAATCACTTGTAGTGAATTCAACAATGGAGGCCCTTGCTTAACTGTGTGCTATAGGCTAATCTTAATTTTTACATTATTATTTAATAATAGAACAAACCTCAAAAAGCAAAACTTATTTAAGACAAAACTTAATTAGATATAGTTTTAGATTAGGTAAACTTTAACATAGATGTTAATTATTAATCGTGATGTGTACACATGTTTTAGATAGAAATTTAGCTCTTATACAATTTATCATGCTTTTTTGTTATTTTTTAATTTTTATCTTTTTTGTGTACCTAATAAATAAATAAATAAATAAATAAAAAAACAAAACCTTTTTTTACGATTATTTGTTTAATATGCTCAAAGGATTATGCTTAAAGGAGATTTTAAGCGATAAGACCACCTTTGCCTACTTTTACGTTAAAATTTTTGTTACATTGCTTTCTATTATTTAGTGTGAGCTTATCAATGTATTTAAAAAAGTTTGACGTAACGACTTCAATTATTTAAGTAATACCTAAAATGGCTTATATATGCTATATGGCTTAATAGGGGTCTATTTGTCATAAAATAAACTTCACTAAGCCAAGATAATACTGCAAGCGCAAGCAATGGTACAGTCACGCTCAACATATTCAAACTGCATTAGCACTTCGTCGTCGTTGTGTGTTAAACTTTGTTGTCATGGGAGTAATATTACTTGAGTTGTCAAACAAGTTATGTAAGATTCATTCCTAGGATGGTATGTAGAACTACTCAAGTCAATCTTTGAATTTCAATATACCTAGGTTTTAATGTTGCAATCGTATATCAGCCCCATCATCACACTTTACATTATAAGAGTGAAAGGTGTCGTAAGCTCTTTTTGAATTATTTTTTAAATGCATTTTTTAAATGCAACAAATTAATTTTGAGGCTACTTAAAGAGTTTTGAGCTTACTCAAGATTTTCTAAGCAGCAATGAGATAACCGTCTAAAGCAAGTGAGAGTAAAACAGTGATGTGGATTTATTTTTAATATCTACTTGTCAAAATATAGTTGCTTGTCAAAATAAGGTGGAGGAGCTCGATGACGCAGTGGTTAACGCGCCCAGTCTGCGAGTGCTAAGGATAAGCAACTTTCACAAAGGCCGGTCATCGGATGGGTGACCAAAAATGTATCATCTCAAGCTCCTCCGTGCTTCGGAAGGCACGTATAGCCGTTAGTCACGGCTGCATTAGCAGTCGTTGACAACCACCAATCCGCCTGGGTCCTCCCTATCCATCCATAGGGAAGGCTTGTGCCCCAGCAGTGGGGACATAAAATGAGCTAATAATGATTTGATGATGAAAATAAAGTTATATAACAGTTTTACAACAATTTATTAACGTTAACTACTTAGTATAGATATCATCGGCATACATATTTACCCGTCGTTTCGACCGAGCGTTATACCGCCGTGCCGGCCGTGGATACATACCCGCTATAAAACTTTGTTTTAATGGAACGCGAAAGTTTAAAAGTGTACAAGTCAAAACTTTTTAGTTGTACGTAATCATAGTTTGGTGCTTTTGTTTTTAAAGTAAAGTGAGTCGAAGGTCAAGAACTTCCCCATATTTTAAAATAATATTAATATCATAAGCGTGTTAACCGCGACTGTACCAAACAACTGAATGCCGAACACCTAAAGTCCATTACTATGGCGATGACAGAACTTCCAAAAGTGATTGCAATCTGCAAGCTGGCGGTTCATATTGCGAGAGGCACAACAATGGGGTAAGTTTCACAATTTGTGGCGGGCGCAAGAAAATCGATTGCCACCAACTTCCTAACTATTGGCTGGGCGCACGATTTATTGGGCACTGAGTTGGACAATGGCTCGGTTATTTGGTGTCGGTCGCGGATCGGGACACCGTTGCGTTGCCAGATTTTTAACTCACTCTTTCCGTTGTTCGATTCATGCTTGCTGCGGTTTTTAATTGTAATTTATTTCTGGTTGAGAGTTTTGTGGTTAGTACTCGTATCCATAATTCAAATACAATGTCTACCCTTTTGGGATACAAGGCTGAGATATCTATATATGTGAGTTAAATATTGAGCAATATTGATAATAAACTCGTGCTTCGGAAGGCACGTTAAGCCGTTGGACCCGGCTGCATTAGCAGTCGTTAACAACCACCAATCCGCACTGGGCCCGCGTGGTGGTTCATGGCCCGTTCTCCCTATCCATCCATAGGGAAGGATCGTGCCCCAGCAGTGGGGACATAAATGAGCTAATGATGATGATGATGATGAAAATAAAATATGCCAGATTTTTACTTACTCCTTGGATCAGCTATTATATTACGTCCGTCTTTTATGCTGCCTCTATATTGTGCAATAAATAAAATAAAACTTTCACACGTGGAATATTCTTCTTCACGTGAAAGTGGCAAAAAAATCGCGATACTAGCAAACGCCGAAGCCTGAATTTATCGGGTGACTCACGCTTCGCTGCCTTTAAAACCAATACATTGCAATCTATTTTTATAGTCTACTGCACGTTAGTAAAATGGGTGACATACCAGCTCCTACAATGTACCTACTATATGTAGTACGCCAGGTATTTTATTCGTACTAGTACTAGCACTTTACACGCGTCTTCGTCCGCGTGGATTTCAAACTTTAAAAATAAACTTATTTTATCTTTAGCCTATGTTAACCGCAACGAATTTAGTATTCGATCAGTGAAAGAATTTTTGGAATTGGACCAATAGTTCCAGAGACTACTCTCCTCAAACAAACAAACAAACAAACAAACAAAGTCACTAACTTTGCCTCTTTAATAATAGTATACTACACATTACTCGCGACTTCGTCCGCATGGTTTTAAGATATTTAAAATATGCTTTTGTTTTAAATAAAATAAAGAGCTATGAATGTAGCATTTTACTAGTAAAATGAGGAGCTCGATAGGGCAGTGGTTAACGCGCCCAGTCTGCAAGTAAGATTTAGCAACTTTCGCAAAGGCCGGTAATCGGATGGGTGACCAAAAAATTAACCATCTCGAGCTTCTCCGTGCTTCAGAAGGCACGTAAAACCGTTGGTCCCGGCTGTAGCAGTTGTATAACCACCAATCCGCACTGGGCCCGCATGGTGGTTTGTGGCCCGTTCTCCCTATCCATTCATAGGGAAGGCTCGTGCCCCAGCAGTAAGGACATAAAAATGAGCTGATGATGATGATGATCAGTAAAATATTTTTTTAAATTGGACTAGTAGTTCCAGAGATTACCCTCCTCAAACAAACAAACAAACAAAATCACAAACTATACTCGTACCTCTTTATTGATAGTATTTGCACATACTCGCGACTTCGTTCGCGTAGATTTGGATATTTAAAAAAATACTTTTTTCGATAAAATATAGCCTAAGTTACCAGCAACGAATGTAGCATTCTATCAGTGAAAGAGTTTTTGGAAGAACCCATTAGTTCCCGAGATTACCTTCTTCAAACAAACAAAGTCACAAACTTTACCTCTTTATTAGTATAGATATAGATTTTAAACCGAAAAAAATTGCTTCGCAAATCCACCTTTCATTTATTTATGTATTTGCAGAATTCAACTTTGCAAATGTTTGATTTATAGGGTTATGTTTTACAGTTTTTTTTATTTTAGTAACAGCAACTGATTACACGCTCTTTGTACGCACAAACTCTGATTGCCAATAACTATGGAAATTGCGGATTGGTGTAGTAACTACACATTTTATTTAATGTAAATTGCCTTCCGTTTTAAATCGTCAATTTTTAGAAATGTTAATCTATTTTTTATCATGAACGCTGTAAGTTTTAGTTACAGTGGGTAGGTCAGTATATTATCTTGTATTGAGGAAATCTAGTTAGTTATAGTTCATCATCATCAGTTCATTTTATGTCCCCACTGCTGGGGCACGAGCCTTCCCTATGGATGGATAGGGAGAACAGGCCATAAACCACCACGCGGGCCCAGTGCCGATTGGTGGTTGTTAACGACTACTAATGCAGCCGGGACCAACGGCTTTACGTGCCTTCCGAAGCACGGAGCAAGTAACAGTTAAATATTTAAAATAAAACAGTTCCTCAGTATTTATGATTTCAATGTAATAGACACGCTTCCACCGGCAGTCATGTCGTTCAAGTTTCCTTGTGTAAAAAATATGATAGGTAGGAATAGCGGCAAAGCGTCTAATTAACTGATATTTGTGTTTTTTAAATAGTTTAAGTACTTAACAATTTGAGTATCACAAGTCTATTTGTTTATAATTATTGTTTCAATTATTGCTCCCATCGGGAACAGTTGCTGTTACAGATATGATTAAACAGTTACCCACGAATTTATGATATTCATTACCTATTCATTATAGGTAATAATAATCATCATCAATACTCAATACTCAATAATTTATTGATTTCCACAATGATAAGAAGATGGTAGGTAAAATTACATGAAGTACATTGTAGACCCTGAAAAGGGCACAGCCATTATAATATATTGATCATCATCTTCTCAGCCAAAAGACGTCGACTGCTGGACAAAGGCCTCTCCCAAGCATCTCTACAATGACCAGTTTTGTGCTGCTCGCATCCAGCGGCTTCCCGCGACCTTCACCAGATCGTCGGTCCAATTTGTTGGAGGCCTGCCTACTTTCTGGTACGCGGTCGCCACTTGAGAACTGTTCTGCCCTAGCGGCCATCAGTCCTGCGAGCGATGTGCCCTGCCCACTGCCACTTGAATTTAGCAACTCTTTGGGCTATGTCGGTAACCTTTGTTCTTCTGCGGATCTCCTTATTTCAGATTCGAGCACGCAGAGAAACCCCGAGCATAGCCCTCATTCACTTTGCACGTCTCAGTCCCGTATGTCATCATTGACAACACACACTGATCAGAGTCTTGAGACACTGCGGTATGTCGGACGAGAAGATATTTCGTAGCTTACCGAACGCTGCCCAGCCTAATTGGATTCGACCATTGACCTCTTAGCTGAAGTTAGACCTACCTAGCTGGACCGTTTGTCCCATGTACCTACCTACTATACAAAATAAAAAGTAATTATTATAGAGACATACAACATATGTAATTTAGAATTTTCTAAAAAGTTTTTACAGGCACTTACATTAAAAAAGCTATGCGACTGTGATGAAAAGCAATTTGTGTTGTAAAAGTCAAACGTACGTATGTGTCGTCGAGCAACGCTTTTTTATTCGTCTCTCCGTGTTTGCGGGTTTAATGACAGCTAGTGTGACCACAATTGAGGCTGTCTTGAAAAGAAATGAAATGAAATGAATCATTTTAAGTAACTTATTAGATTTAAGCGCTTTTGAATCGTCTCTTTTACCTACCACCCATTTAGTCTTTTAACTGTGCAGAAGGACGGGCGCAAGAAACTGCACAGCTTGCAGGGTCTAAAGGATTTTATATTACGGAGCAATTTAGTATAGGACTGTGTAGGTAGTTACGCATTATCTAAATCTACATGACGCCATCTATCATATATCATCTAAATATGGTTCGAGTAGGGCATTCAGTGTTACTAAATAAATAAGTTGACACGCAATTAGACTATTAATATTGTTTGTGTACCTGAATGCAATTAATTCAACGTCATTGATGGGGATGGTGCTGGGGAGTGATAGCATCATTCTGAAAACTATGGCAGATGATCCGCATTCGCTTTCTAGGTGCCGTCCGTACGGATTGGCCTTTAAGTACATGACACATTCAAATTTTTTTTTTACATAATAAATAAGATTACTAATCATTATTATAAGTTTATTACTGACCCATGGATCTCTGATATGTGAAATAAAGATTGTAATAATAATTAATATTTATTCAAATTCAAATTCAAAATTGTTATTGTTAAGATACTACCGTAGGATATTTAAATTTAATTTTAAAAATGGTAATCTTTTTTCTTCTTTTGCCATCTTTAATCGGAGGTTGGCTATCATTATGTCCACTTGAATATTAATCATATAACTATTATTCATATAACATCATATTTTTTTAACGATTTGTTTCTATAACATTAGAGTCCCACGAGATCTAAATCTACTAGTGCGGCTCAGTCATAATTTTAATTAAATCTAAAGGTTTATTGTTACTTAAAAAATCAAGCCAATTTCAAATAAATTCCGTCACAAACTCCATATCAGAGTCTAAAATGTCCTTAGTAAGCATTTTACGTCGCCTGTCCTAAATGAAGTACGTCATAAGGACACCATTTCATTTTTATGTCGACCAAAGCTTATTATGAATGAGGAACGCGAGCGTAACTTTGCTCTCACATTTAAACTTTGCAATGTCCCTTCATGGCTGTGTGCTTCAAATAGGACATGAACTACAGTGACGAGCAGAAATAAAATATTAATAATATTAGACTTAATATAGAAGAAGGGTACTAACTAACTCCGTTAGGTTACAGGTATATTAGTTATGAAATTGAGCGGAAAATTGCATATTAGGAATTCGCTCGCCACATCAGGTTCGTCACGTTAAGCACGCGTGCTTGATCACTTTGATATCACGAGTGTGGCCATTTTCCATCAAGGCCAGCCGTATGCTCGTTTCATCACCATCATCGGCTTATATGTATGTCCCTACTGCGGGGGTAGGTACGAGCCTTCCCTTTGGATGGATAGGGCGAACGGGCAATAAACCGCTGGACCCAGTGCGGATTCGTGGTTGTTAACGATTGCTAATGCAGCTGGGACCAACAGCTGGCAAGTTCAAGATAGTGAATTTTTGGTCACCCATCCGATGACCGGTCTTTGCGAAAGTTGCTTAACTTCAGCAATCGCAGACCAGGCGCGTTAACCACTGCCTCATCGAGCTACTCGTGAGCTCGTTTAACGGCTCAGTTTTATAGAAAAGCACTATTTCTTCTATTAGATGATTTGAACTTTTTTTTTAATATTAAAAGGAGGCAAACGAGCAGGCGGGTCACCTGATAGAAAGTAATCACCGCCGCCCATGGACGCAAAACCAAAGAAATCGCAGATGCGTTGCCGGCCTTGAGGAAGGAGTTGGATCTTGAGGAGAGAGTAGGAATTGGGAGGAGGAAGGGGTGAGAGATAGGCCTTCGGTACTTTCACTCACCGAACGAAACACAACAGCAACGAGTGCCATTGTTTCACGCCGATATTCTGTGAGAGGGTGGTATTACGCCGGGCGAGCCGGCCCATTTCGTGCTGCAACGTAGCGTGGCTCTACCAATCAGATAGTGTCACTCATTTAGCACCACCCAGGGGTCACGTGTAGGGTCTCAAGGGTAATTCAAATTCAAATTCAAATTCAAATCATTTATTGCATATCACATTACAGCATAAGGTGGAATATTTATAAAGGTATTCATGTGACACCCTGCAAGGGCACAGCAACAGCATCAGAGGGCTGATTAAAAAATGTACTTACTTAACTAGTTATGATTATATAATTGAATTGCAATTGAATTATAATATATTATATGACCAACCAATTTAACACCAAATAATATATTCTAAGCAAATTGGCAAATAAATTATTGAAATTTTCTGGTTTAAGCCCGATTCACTCTATGTACCCAATCTAGAGCTGTTAAAGTATCGTTGTGTGTGAGTAAAGAGTTTATTTAAAGTTATAGTTAAAATATTCATTTAGAGTATAGAAGCATTTTCCAATTAGAATTTTTTTCAGTTCGTTATTAAATGAAGTTGATTTCTCTATGTTTTTTATGTAGTTCGGTAAGTGGTTATATATTTTAATTAGCATATAATGAGGGCTCGATGTTACTAGTTTTAATTTAGAAAAAGGTAGATTAAGTTTGTTTAAATTTCTGTTATTTCTTTTAATATCAGATATCAGTAAGTATGAGTATAAGTATTGGTATTTTCTGACAAATTTACATGATTCTAAGATATAAATGGAAATCATTGTGAGTATTTGATGTTTAATAAAATGAGGTTTACATGACTCCATTTGGTCGATATTAGTTAATATTCTGATACACTTTTTTTGGAGGATAAATATTTTATCAACATCGGGGCTATTTCCCCATAAAACAAGACCATACGATATTCTGGAATACGCGTATGCGTAATATGCAGTGAGAGCTGTCTGGAAGTCAGTTACTCGTTTGAGGTGCTGAAGAGCGTAAATAAAGGAAGACAACTTTTTTGATAACTTTTGAATATGCGACTTCCAGTTTATATTGGTGTCCAAATCTATACCCAGCAAGGTAGCAGCACTCACGGTTTGTAGTTTTGTGTTATTATAACTATATGAAATTGGTAATGAACGTTTTTGGTAGGGTTTGAATTGGATAATTTTTGTTTTGTTTAGATTAAGCTGCAGACTATGAGCCCCCAACCAATTTACGATTTTGTTTAATGTTATATTTAATTTATTTTCTACCTCACCAACACCAGAGCAAGAAAACAACACCGAGACATCGTCCGCAAACAGCATGCAATGATCGTCTAGGATGTTTGGGAGATCATTTATATAGATAAGAAACAATACACAGCCCAGCACGCTTCCTTGGGGGATAGATCCACTCACGAGGACTCTATCGGATCTTGTGTATTGAATCTTACCTGTCTCAAAATTTGTGTTTTCTATTTCTACATACTGTAAGCGACTGCTAAAATATGACTTAAACCATGCATGGGCCAATCCTCTAATTCCCATTTTGTAGAGTTTGTCCAGCAAGATGTTGTGACAGACTCTGTCGTATGCCTTGCTCATGTCAAGCAAGAGACCAACAGCATATTTTTTATTATTAATTACAGTGATGATTTCCTGCACATATTTATAGATAGCTAAGGTTGTAGAGCGATTTCTCCTAAAACCTACGGACGCGAGTAACTTTACAATGCTACAATGCTATACCTACGTATTTATATCGCAAGTGAATATCATGTCATTTATCAATCCTGGGCACTGCTTTTGCACATACTAAAATAATTTGTACTGATTCGTTATTTCTGCTCGTCAGTGTACATTATATACATGCTGACACGTGATAGAGGAAGTTAAAATTCTCTCTGAATAACGTCAAGTATAAAAAATGTTGATTACGTTTTTTTTCCACTAATAACGTGGACCAAAAAACATGTTAAAGGTCGCGGGTAGCCTCTGGATGAGTCCGGTCCGGCCCGGTCTGCGAGTGCTGAGGTTAAGCAACTTTCGCAAAGGCCGGTCATAGGATAGGTGACCAAAAATGTATCATCTCGAGCTCCTCCGTGCTTCGGAATACGGTTTCGGAATTCGGAATTCGGTTCTCCCTATCCAACCATAGGCAAGGCTCGCGCCCCAGCAGTGGGGACATAAAATGAGCTGATGATGATGATGATGATGGTGATGATGTACCATAATGATTAAATATTATTCAATTAGTAGCACTGCGGTACTCTTTGGTAATGCAATGCAAACAATAACTCGTTGTAGTATCTACATTAGACTATGTTATTTTGTTTTTATTATATTTATTCAAGCGTGCTATCTTTCGACAAATTAATAGGATGTAGCGATAATCATTCGTAATAATGACCTAAATTCACGGAATCTCCGAACGAATGTTTCTACATTAGACTATGTTATTTTAGGCTGCAGATTACGGAGATTCCGTGAATTTAGGTCATTATTACGAATGATTATCGCTACATCCTATTAATTTGTCAAAAGATAGCACGCTTGAATAAATATAATAAAAGACAAAGTAAAGTAAAAATAATAATAATATACTAGAGATGTGCTGGATCGTTAAAATGTATATACGGATCTGAATACGGATAATTAGTGACTAGTTCCGGGGAAACGGATATGGTTCTCAACTTTTTTACTTTTAGGGCTGAATTTTCAATCGTCAGTTAGAGTTTATTCATTGAATAATCTTGACATAATGGCAGATTCTCCTTAGAAAATATGTCAAAATGACAATATTATTCGTTGGATAAAACTTATCTGAGGATTGAAAAATCGAACCCTTGTGCTAGTGCGCGTGACCTTAAAACGACAGTTGATGCTTTGTGTCACTAATATGACATGTTTTGACTTGCACTGCGCGGGTTTTTGTTTATAGTTTAGGTAGTGTGACGTGGAGCAGCATAGATGAATATGTAAATTCATCAAATTCAAGAAATATAATATTTCCGTGCAAGAACCGCCAAAAAGTAACGGATACGAATATGAATTTCCGGTACATCACTAGTTTATACTTGCTTTTAATACCACAGCTAGGATTGGTTGGAAGCTCGGTGCCTGCTGTTCCTGGTCCCGAGCCACCTCTGCAAGTGGATGGTACTACGTTTTTAGTGGGTATGCCCCCCGCACTCCGTCCAACTTATTCGAGTAGAGAAGGGAGCAGATAGGAGCCCAACAAAAAATATTGGTATGAAGAAATTTTTCTTAGATAGAAGCTTATATTTTTATATGTGTCGTGTAACGTGTTTTTTACTAATACCACAGAGAATATATGTACTCTGTGCTAGTACTTTACTTTTTAAAAAACTGCGTTTGCAACGTTACGACACACCTCTATTATGTCTAATCTGTGACAAAAATATAGGATAAGGATGAAGAAAATATTTTTTTTTACTGTGATAATCTCAAACGATTTGAAAAATTACAATTTTTCGTGTTATAAAACCGTTCATGGAAATTATTTCAACGCTTTTTCAAATTGTAATTTGTTGCAACTTTGCATAAAAATTATAGGTAAGTTTATAAACATAATTACAACTTTCGTTCATAATGTTGCTTACTAACACATTCAACGCGAGCTAGAAGTTAGCTTTAGCGCAGTAAGTACCTACGCGACCACGTATCTCCGTAATTAGATGAGGCGGTAATTTGCTCCAGTTCCAAAAGCATAGCATAACGTGAACTCACCCACTAAACTTACTTTGTCATACCGTATAAGCTTAGGTAAAAGCGAGCTGATAATTTTGATCATACTTTTCTTTTAGAGTAAGTTTGCTGTTGGCTTCAGGCGGGTTTTACAGTGTCATCGGACTTTTTTGGGGCGGGCGGCGATTAACTTACAGGTTTCCAGTTTCAAGCCGTATGATTCAAACACCGTCAGAGGGTTTTTAGTTTCCTTCTAGATTCTTCGAAAAAGTTGTGGTTGCGGAACATTCGGGAGTGGACGGGAATAGCGAATGCCACTGAACTTTTTCGCCTTGCCATGGACAGGACCAAATATGAAGAGCTGACGGCCAACCTTACTAGTTGGAGAATCTCCCTAAAAAGAAGAAGATTCTTCGAGTGACTAATCCACTCGGATCGGCCTTTACGATTTGTTTAAAAGCACACTTTGTCAATCACTGAATGGTTTGCTAAGTTTCTTATCGGTTCTTTCTAGTATAATGTCTCTTGGTTTACACTTAGGCATAAACCAACAGCGTAGTGATAATCATATGAGCCTTTATTTGTAGCTTAAATGAAATTTTCCATTTTAGAACTTGTACCCTGGGTTTGAATTGCAACGAAGGGTAGACGGTACTGGTATAGACGGTTTGGATAGCAAGGCTTTGTTTAAATCATCTTGTCTAACTCTGTAGCCATAACGTCTATAAATAGTATTGTTGTGTTCCAACAGTTGGATATAAGATAGCCAGTTCCTCATTAAATGAGGATACCGGGCAAAGTGCGTTGGCCTAATCGTCATTAACCGTCTGGTGAGTGAAGAACCAATCGCTTCCCTGTTATGGTATTATAAAAGAAGAACAACACTCCGGTACTAAAGTATAATCAAGCATCCATTATTCTAATATTCGCCATCACCAGATAATGTTTTTATGTTCTCTTTGCTGGTGCATGATTCTTCCTTAAGGATGGCAACACCACGGGGAGAACGGGCCATAAAACACCACGCGATCCCATTGCGGATTGGTGGTTGTTAACGACTGCTAATGCAGCCGGGAACAACGTCGAAGCACGGAATTCTAATATAACAATGTAACAATTACTAACTAACTACGATATCAGCTATCTGCAGTAATAACTGTAACTGAAAAACTTTCATTAATTTTATTTGTGCAACTTGGTTAGTACGCGCTGTAGCTATTATTTAGAGATTAGGAATAAAAAGCGTGGTACTAATTACCTGGTACTAAGCCGGCGGCGGTATGATTGCTTAACGACGCGCGAACACGCGAACACTGAGATGGAACTAGAATAAACACGGCACAATAGTCAAATGACACTGGCAAATGGTATTTGTTGTGTTGGCAACACTAATTAAGGGACATATATATACTGCTGCAGGTAGGTAGGTACTTAAGTTTTATGTAATTCATACATTGCATTACATTACGTAATAATATGATTCTTAAAAAAATTATTGGTTTAGCTACATAGCTACAGTTCAACTAAGTCAAGTAGCAACTGGTATTTTTCGTGCTAGCAACACTAATTAAGGGCAAGAGATAAAAAAGATACATTGTAGGTTATTTGAAGTTTATGACATATGATTTTTATATGGCATATAATCTTGCTACTGGTATTTTTTGAATCAGCAACTTTAAATGTACATAAATGAAAAAAATTAAAAATGTTTCTTTACCAAAATTAATAGTAAGCCGCGTTATAGGAGTGTACAATGACTTCCACACTAGGCTAGTTCTGAAAAATAATTTTCTATGGAAATAGAAAATCATACTTACAATAAAGTTAAATGACTCCGGCAACTGATTTTTTGTGTTAGCAACACTAATTTAGGAAAAGAGCTTAGAATACATTATGTAACATTTCACACCTACCCTGAAAGTATTTTGTTATAATACAGCATCTGCAAAAAGAAACAATAACAAAAAAAAACAAACATCAGTGTTCGACAGGAACCAGTGATCGGGACTTCTTGGCGGAAAAGTGAAGAATTATGTCTGTGGTTTTGCTTTATTTTTTAAAATTTGTGTGGTGTCGAATATTAATGTGAAATAATGGTGGATTATTAACAGTTAAGTGTTCGTGAGTGTGCATGAGTGTTGGCAAATGAAACAAAACAATGCAACGTCACTTTTCAAATTCTCTGAAGAAGTCCGCCCGAGGATTTAGTAAAGCCCCACATCCTTACTGAGATACTCGAAGGGTTTAGGATCTATCATTTTTCATCATCCAGTTTAGCAGTTATCAAATTAAAACAATTAGCGGCGCTAGTGTGCCTTACCCTTCACCTTAAAGTGCAGAACACTGGTACCCTTAAATTATACAGTGTGTAAAAGAAAGGTGTACTCAAAATGAAAAGATTCAAAGTGTATTCGATCTAGACCTTGTATGCAGAGTTACTAAGTCATGATTACCTACTTTAATGTGGTACGCAATTTTTAATTTAATATTTCTATTGTGACGTCACATCAATATAAATAAACAAGTCTCAGCCCTAGTAGTTTAATAACCTCTGTGTACTAACATTTAAGATCACTGCTGCTTGCTTGTGCGCGCCTGACGCGCATAACTTCAAAAATATAAATATTTCATTAACCATTGCATGACAAATTAAAGTTAATAATTATGTCTCAATTACAACACATACAGGTTCTAGATTGGATACACTTTGGATCTTTTCATTTTGACCACACCTTTTTGTTACACGTTATATACACGTATAATCTAAGCTGGTGCGATTGCCCTACTTCTACAACTATAAATATAAAACCTTATGTCTTTCTAAGTGAAAAGATCCGATACTTAAACGGAAATAGCTTAAAATTCTACCTCTCCCCAGATACCGCAGCGCTCCCCAACTAGATCTAAGGAGGTAGCATCGAGATTTGTATCTTTGCCAGTGGATTCGGCAACTTCATAGACGCCGCCCCATTTAGTTTGGATCAGTGCCAACAGAAGACACTGATTGCTAGCATTGACTCAACTATTGCAACTATATTTTGTGTAATATTAAATTTTGGCGACGTCAGAAGCCATGGTGGTCGCCCTTCGTTATTTAATTTTCATTTTACCATTTAGTGTTTGGTTCAGTAGGATTGTGAACTGTTTGTTTTTTGTTGGAGGCATTTTTTTATCTATATTGTATATCAGAACAATAACTAAAGCTAGTTATTATTCTGAGTATCAGACTATCCAAAACTGACAAATTCTTCAATAAAATGTTCAACCATTTGCCTTAGATACAAAGTTACAAGTCTATTGAGAAAATGTGACAGTACATGTTTTATTTTTTTACATTTCGCATATCATGTTCAAAATTGCAAAATTTTTTTATTATTAATTAGTGATTGTAAAAAACACAAAAATCTCTTCGCAAAACATTTTTTTATCAAACGCCCACATGACTATCAAAAAGAACAGTAGGTATAGAAATCAAAACACACATTACAATCATTCCATGCACACACATGGCAATAACAAATCACATGCGACTCTCCCGAAATTCGAACAAAGGCTAAAATGAATTAGAGGCATTCGGAGCCACTCGCCGAACAATTGGAGGCAGAGTAAAAATATATTATTCAAGATGAGCCAACAATTGGTGCCCGAATGAAATTTTGTGTACAACGCCTCCACGGGTACAAGCGCTGTGCGAAATGTAAAACGTGTGTCTATGTAATTTGGGGCTGTACGAGATTACCCATTGCAGAATACTTACAATCTGCATTTTTTGTGTTTCTTATTTGTGACTTAACACATCCCTATTCTGTGTAATGTTTACATTTTTTAACGCGCCGGGGTCTGCGATCCCTGAACTTAGCAAATTTCATCCGATGGGTAACCAATTATGTATCATCTCGAACTCCTCCGTGCTTTGGAAGGCACGAAAAGCCGTTGGTCCCGGCTGCATTAGTAATCGTTAACAACCACCAATCTGCACTGGGCCCGCGTGGTTGTTTATGGCCCGTTCTCCTTATCCATCCATAGGGTAGGCTTGTGCCTCAGCAGTATGAACTGGTGACGTGTGTTTATATTTAAATACATGTTTTTGTTTAAATCTTTTGCTGAAATTGTTGTAAGCTTCGAACTTTATTAACGTCAGTACTTTTATTTTGACTTCCTTTAGTTTTACTTATGTGGCCTCTATGAAAAATTCGTGGGATTTCTTAATTTTATTCAAAATATCAAAATATGTAATGCTTTTATAAACGACAACAAAACTATTAAAGCTATTAATTGTATACTTTTTTTTCAAATGATAGAGACAAATAAGAAAAATCTCTTTAGAGCTTTTCTCCGCGTTTATACATATACCCCAATTACGCCAACATTACAAAAACATACGTACCTAATTAATATTGTAAATTAAACCCTATTAAGGGTACTAATTAAGTTCTTCGCGCAAACAACGTGTTCATGCGACATCACAGTATTTATTCACGATTGCAATATTCGTGCGAGATTCCTGTGTCCTCGAAGGCGCCGTTCCGGCCGGAGGAAACATTCCTTAATTAAATAAGCCCCAGACAGGTGGGAACAAGGAAATCTAATATACCAGATACGAATTCCTTTGTTTTTACTTACATAAATACTATTTTCATTTGTCTGTATGAAAAGGTAACGTCGGTCGCTTGCGGTAAGAAACGAAAGGAACTACAATAATAATTAATTAAACTTGAGCGTTCATTTTGTTTGTTCTAAAAATTCTCATTTTTTGACGTGACAACGTCTTATAAATTGATAGACCCGGCTGCACGCACGAAAAAGTTCAGCGTTACCTCGCTATGAGGCGTTACCAAGATGGCGGACGCAACTTTTTTATGTAAAATCAATATGGGTATCATTTCCATGGTTTTCGGGGGTGCAATATGGGTATCATTTCCATGGTTTTGGGGGGTGCCGATTTCGAATACAACATTTATTTCGAGATCCAAGATGGCGGACGCAACTTTTTTATGTAAAATCAATATGGGTATCATTTTCATGGTTTTCGGGGGTGCCGATTTCGAATACAACATTTATTTCGAGATCCAAGATGGCGGACGCAACTTTTATATGTAAAATCAATATGGGTATTATTTTGATGGTTTTCGGGGGTGCCGATTTCGAATACAACATTTATTTCGAGATCCAAGATGGCGGACGCAACTTTTTTATGTAAAATCAATATGGGTATCATTTTCATGGTTTTCGGGGGTGCCGATTTCGAATACAACATTTATTTCGAGATCAAAGATGGCGGACGCAACTTTTTTATGTAAAATCAATATGGGTATCATTTCCATGGTTTTCGGGGGTGCCGATTTCGAATACAACATCTATTTCAAGATCCAAGATGGCGGACGTGACTTTTTTGACGTTAACACCTCCCGACACCTTCTTAAGACGTTGTCACGTTCAACTATCGTCAGTAAACCGACTTTACAGACAACCAATTTTTTTTAGATTCGGAAAATTTGCAACCGATTCATCCGGAGGAGCACCAACTTCGTGGGGAATGTGGGGTTAGCCTGATGTTATGGTCGACCCACTAAAAATCAAGAGCACCCGTCTACTGCTTGGGCGAGATCCCCAAAACTCTGAAGAGTCGTTCACGACCCGCCACTGTAGTCTCTTTGGACACGTCTCGCGTTTCACCCCCCAGGTGCGAGGGTGAATCTAAAAATACCTGGTGGTAGAATTATGTCATATATGGTATTATAAATATTTTTATATATGTCGCAGGGAAATGAGGATATCAGAGATTTCACGAAATTTCTAGTGTTACCACGAAATCACAGTAAGTGTTGATATTCTTATTTGCGACGTCTTCTTACTAAAAATACTCATATAAAATCAGTAATACATCGTTTCACTCAACTAAATCTAGTTAAATGAAAAATTAATGAATATACAAAATTACAAATTAGCCGATGCATTTATTAGACAATAAAGTTTCAGTCAACTAAAAATAACAAAAGAAATATATACTTTTAAAAGTATGCGTGGTTTGACTAAACATTTGGGACGACGACTATGAAAAATAGAAAACCTTGTTATTTATTCTAACAAATACATAAAACATGTATTTGTTTGAATAAATAAACAAAGGTGGCACCTTAAATTACACAAAACATTTAATTTCGATTGGTTTTGCACTGGACCTTTGATTTTTCACAATTACATTTTTTGATTGGAGAAATGTTTTTGTCAATTGGAGAAATGTAGAAACTCTTCCAGCTAACACTCGCAGTGACAGTTCAATTTGTGGCACTGAATCCGTGAATGTTGCATCTGCTTTTTGAATTGAGTTTTGGGTTAACCAATCCTATAATATACCAGCAGAGGCCCAACCTTATAAAGATCATTTATTAATTCTAATACTATCCCTAAAATATTTTTGGAATCAAATGGTCCTCGATCAACTTTTGGAATGTCAATCATAACAATGTCATTAACTTTAACATCACCAAATTTAGTTAAAGAAGCAGATTTCATCTTCTCTGCACATTTCACTTGATTTAGTTTATTGAAACGACATATCACTGACGTATTTTAGTAAGAAGACGTCGTAAATAAGAATATTCAACATCTACCGTGATTTCATGGTATAAAGATTTCTTGAAATCTCTGATAACCTCATTTCCCTGCGACATATATATAATTCTTCTGTACGTGTGTTTGTCACCTAACTCCTCCTAAACGGCTGAACCGATTAGGATGAAATTTTGTGTGTAAGACAATTAGACCCGGTAGGTGGCGCTGCAATTGTTTCCATCATGGGATACGGGTGTTCTCAAGCGGACGAATTCGCGAGCGAGCCACTAGTATACCCATAAATAAATAGGTTGTTATACCCATTTCCTCACTAATTAGCATTGTTCTACATTGCTAAGGGTGCTATATAGTTACAGGACAGAGGCATAGCAGGCATACTTATGTGTCCAAGCGCTGCGGTGGGTGCTTTTCATCAAAATTAATCACTACCACCACTGCCATTCCTGTAAAGCCAGCGGCGGCCACCACATAATTACATAGGCGATATCATCACACCACAACATCATCACATCACCAGCTCATTTTATTTTCCTCACTGCTGAAGCACATACCTTCGACGATGCCTTCGACGGATGGGGAGAACGGGCCATAAACCACCACGCGGGCCCAGTTATTGGTTGTTATTAACAACTACTAAAGCAGCCGGGGCCAACGGCTTAACGAGTCTTCCTACGGCCGAAGGAGTTCAAGATGATTAATAATTTATTTATGGTCAATCCTTTTGATGACCGGCCTTTGCGATAATTGCTTATTTTTAGCAATCGCAAACCCGCATTAAATTGGCAATATAGCCGCATAATAAAGCCCTTAGTAGTTCCACTCTTCAGTTCGTCCCATGGAAAGATAATCTGTTATGGAGGAACACGGAGCGAAATTAATCACAAAAAATAATAGGAAAGGTATTCGTACTTACATCACGTGAAATTAGTGTCAGACTTTCCTCATGATTAAAGTAAGCAAAAAGTCGGACAAGAGTGTGTTCCCGGCTTGATGACTGACTTTTGTAATTACTAGGTTTTTTTTAAATGAAGAAGTGCAAAACGTTTGAATTATTCTCACGTAGTATAAAGTGATCTAGTGATTAAGACCATCGGTCCCAGACCCAGAGGTCCTGGGTTCGTTTCCCAGCAGGGGGCACATGTTTGTGTACGCGGTTTGGTTGGTGGTAGGGTTTGTTTGTCCGCCTGGCTAGCTACCACCATTTTATCTAAATATGTCGCCATAACATCAATGTTGTAACAGCAATGTTGTGTTCCGGCAGCTAGTGATAAGATAGCCAATGCCTCAGTAGTTGAGGATTTCGGGTGAAGTGCGTTTCTTCATTCAGCCTTACCAGCTGAAGATCAATAGCTTGCTTACTCGTAAGTAACAAGAAGAAGGAAATGAAGACCAAGGCTTTCCCAGTTGTGAAAATAAAACAAAATAGTTTTGCAGAAATGCCAAGACATTCATTATTAAAACGGTATTAGATACCTAAAATCGGATACGCTGTGCCAACTAGTTAGTCTATAGAAATCGTATTGGAGCAGGAATTTTCTCTTGCAAAATAATATTCCAATCTTAACCATCAGATTACAAGTAGATTTGCGAGCACATAAAGCTTTGAGCACGAGATCCAAAGCCACGCGAGATGTAAGTGGATTCCTTTGTAATAGATATTACTTATTTATTGATGGAATATTTATACCTGTTGATGAAAGTTATCGTCGTTCGTAACACTTGTTTCTGCTTCTTTTTAATCCTTGTTTGAGACGCAAATCTTTCTTTACCTAACGTTATAGCTAACCAAGGGGTCATTAGTAGTCATTGAATAGGCTAGTTTCTATTGAGCGTACCCCTTTAAGTTCCTCGCCGCCCCCAAAAAGTCCAGTGACGCTGAAAATGCCGCATGAGGCAATCAGCAGACTCTTTAAAAAAAGTCTGGATGCCATTCAATTTGATTTGATTTAGTTTATATTAATGTTATTTAATTTAATTTCAAACAGCTTATAACTGTCTCACTGTTGGGCAAAAGCAAGGCAATAAAAATCATTGAAATCAAGTCATCGCTACAATTGATGGGTTATGGCTTAATCACCACGCTTGCCAAATGTGGGTTGGTTTATGCATCGATAAATTCGAAATACATTTTGCCCGACTTGGGAATTGAACCCGAGACTTTCGGGTATCGGGCCGAGCGCTCTACCACTCGGCCACCGAGGCGTTAGTTGTGTGTCCATCGACCACCAGGTGGTCGATTTCAAATAACCCTTGTGTGTCATCGACCACCTGGTGGTCGATTTCCGAACGTGATTTACGAACGTCTTTATCGGTCGATTGTAGCGTGAATACTATAGTCATCCCGCTCAAATTTTCAAAGAATGTAGTTAATAATGTCACTTGCGTGTCAAATTGAATTATAATAATTGACATATTGAATTTTTCGCTCAGTTGCTTGACACATGCGCGCGGTTGACTCATTAAAAAATCATTAAAAAAATTTACACAGAGTTAATGCTAAAAGTGACCACAACATTTCTAAAGTTGCCACTGACTCGCCCGGAGAGTTCACGTAAATCTTATTCCAGTGCCGGCGACTCGCCTGGCGAGTCCACCGTAAAATGTAGGCAGCATTCGAGAAGACATCATGAAAATCGTAGAAACGCTAAACTATAACCCAATTAACAAACCTACGTAGAAGTTCAGCCACAGACTTCAGTGTCAACTATTAGGCCGAACTAAACGCCAATCGCCATCCAATTATAGCCTAAACACGTGTGATTAAACAACCGAAGTAGAATCAATAGCAGCAGTCAACATGCTGACGGTTGATTAAGTAATACGCAGCGGGCATGTGATAATTAATTAGAGTCTGGACGGTGCGGACCACGCCGGCACAATAAAGGGAGACCCAGAATGTAAGCTTGATACAAACCGCAGATCCCCGTACGATCATGGATCTCGGAAAAGCTTGGAACAGGGTACCTAGTGTGAGTTTCATTCGCCATTCGATCACGTTAACGAAAACTAGAATTTTTATGGCAAAATTTATTGAATTATTATTGAAATTATTATGGAATTATTGAATTAGGTATATGTATTGTTTATTAAATTATATATTTTAAGTATTATTGTGTGTACTTATATTAATTTTTAATATACTTTTGTGTTTTTGTACGTAACTACTTGACGTTGATAAACGTGAAATTTATATGCCTAAATTGAGTAAAGATTTTTCATTTCATTTCATTCAACTCTTCTCGTATGTCGCCAGGAGGCGCTGCTCCACTGCCATACTAATTTTCGTTTTGGTAAACGTCATCGAATGAATACGGATAGTAAACAAAACTCACACTAGGCACCCAGTCCACAGCAACGAGTGTCCAAGCGCAACTGCTGACGAGATTCCGTGTCCGTGATAGGTAGTAAGGTATATATTGGGTCCTTACTTATGAAATTGACGTTTTTTTCTCACTTATTAATACCGGTTGTTAATATTATTATACACCTTTCTGTCTTTATCACCCAATTTTTTTTATGTGTTCTATGTGTGCGCAGCTTGAGCGCGTTTATATGAAACTTACCTTCTGCAGGCTCCTTATTTTGCGGCGCCGGTCTCCGGACGGCCGGCACCGCAAATTGCCTAATTTATCGCGCCAGTAGCCAATCGCGTCCGGAACAAAACTTGCTGGGATTCCGGAATACTGTGCAGCGATGACGCCGACCGTCTACTGTTTCTTTTTAACTTTGAAGGGATCGAATGGATTTGTGTAAGGGCCTTTTGTATCTTAAGATGTTTGAGAAATGACTAACGCTTTTTCATGTTTCGCGCTGGCCGGCGAGAGAACTTTTTCGATTGTACAAATTGTTTTCGGAGGAATTTTGCGGTTTGTTAGACGTAATGCTGAGATGGGCATTTGTTTTTGTTGCTAACTATTTTCCTTATTGCTATCGTAGCAAATGTTATATGCGAGTATTATGTTACGACATAGCTATATAGGTAAATATAGCACTTCAAAGCGTATATGGTTGGATCGGGTCATATTCTTACATACCATCGTAACCCACCGTAAGTAAGTGGGGAGTTGTTGAATCTCTGATCTTTAACCATATGCTTGCCGTCCGGCGTGGAAGTTTATGGTACGCTTTTCCTGTGGTTTCCATCCATAGGGAAGGCTTGAGCCTCAGGAGCGAGAAAATCAAATGAGCTGGTGATAACATCAGTCTTCTAAATGTTAAGGTTATGCCAGCATCGACGTTAGCAAGGCGTTGACGCAACTACTTGCAACGCAGTGCTGTCGGGGCTTAAACGTAGCGCACAGAGCTGCGCATCTTCACAGTATAAGTATGTCCTGGAGAAGCGTTCTGGCTTGGCCAGTGTCAGTACCTAATACACATGAGGTATAATTGTAAATAGTTTTGTAATACCCAAATTACAAGGTAATTGAGCAGTGCAACTGAGACAATTAATGATTATGTGTACATATTTTATTCAATCGAGCATAGTAGGCACTCGTTGTTACTCACATAACCACAATTAATCAAGAACCTGCTTCGTGTTAAGCAATACTACTCCAACACACCCTTTGATGTATACTACAGCTAATAAATCAAAGAACATACAACTAACCAAAGGGCAAAAGTGGCAATCGGCTGTACCAATTTAAATAGGATACATTTGTCACCGTCCTTTTCAGACCTAATAACTGGGGCTGTTCAAGTAATGGCCAAGAATTGGAGCCGATAAATAAGGGAATTGGCGACCCAACACACGCGGGGAACACAATTAATTACCCCCCATATACGAGGCAACACCAACAATTTACTTGACCGAATACACAGGACTGGAATTTTGATGGCGTCGTATTGCGAAGCTTTTGAGTGTCAGTTTAGCACTGGAAAGTTGAGGTACGGTGTCGGCTGTCTTTTGTTTTATCGTGTCACTAGATTGTTGACGATTAAAATAGTTGTTAGGTAAGTACCTGAGGTAAGTAGCTATTTGTTATCTAAAGTTTACGCGAACACTACACATTGAAATGATACCACCTTTAAACGTGGTTTTATTTCAAGGTAAGTATTTATTACTCCCTGTGATTACTCCTACCTGTCTACCTCCTTCCTCTTAAATAGTACCGAACAATTTACTTCTTATTACTTAATATGGTACTTATCGCCCAGAGTAGACTTACGAACCGATGGCATAATGACGTTCATAAGAGCTATTTGTAGCCTAAACTGAATAAATAATTTTGAATTTTGAATTTTGAAATGAATAGTAGAATCTTGTTAGTAGTAGAAGTAGTAAATAGCCTATACTGTCCCACTGCTGGGCCTCCTTCAGTGGAATCACGTCGTCGCTACAATTGGTATTGGCTTAATCACAATGCTTGTCAAATCCGGGTTGGTGTTCACAAACTGGGGCTATTCATCGAAAAATACGAAACACAGTTGGCTGACTTGAGAATTGAACCCAGGACCTGCCACCGTGGCCTTAACACGTTGAACGCCAAACGAAATATTGAGTTATTTTGTTTGGGCTATGGGGGACACGCTGTGGGCGACACTGTTATGTTCCATTCAGGCCTTTGGGGACACCCGTGACCGCGAACATGTCTCATACTGAAACTGATTTTTCAGACTTTGGGTTTCAGTTAAAGTACAGTTTTATATTTTAAACAATGTGGGAGGGCCTCCAGAAAATCATGGACATCATCATCATCATCATCATCAGCTCATTTATGTCCCCACTGCTGGGGCACGAGCCTTCCCTATGGATGGATAGGGAGAACGGGCCATGAACCACCACGCGGGCCCAGTGCGGATTGGTGGTTGTTAACGACTGCTAATGCAGTCGAGACCAACGGCTTAGCGTGCCTTCCGAAGCACGGAGGAGCTCGAGATAATAAATTTTTGGTCACCCATCCGATGACCGGCATTTGCGAAAGTTGCTTAACCTCAGCACTCGCAGACCGGGCGCGTTAACCACTGCGCCATCGAGCTCCTGGACATAATAACACTCAATAAATTTCAAGTAATTAAAAGTTATGACGAGTTTTATTTTTATTTTTAACAGTGCAGTCTTACCGTACCTCTATGTAACTGCTGTCATATTAATTGTACGGTTCCAATACCGTTTGTTACACTACTCCCCAATAGGGGGCATGTGGCTTTAGTAAAGACAAGCATAAACTATAACAACCTAATGTTCGACCAAGGGTTTGCGATGTCATTTCAATTTGGGATACTCGGTGTGTACGAAATCATGACATGTTTGCTAACTAGGCCAGACCTATCCCAGTGATGTGAAGTTCGTCCTCTGACTATCCAATATTTGAATCATTGAGCCGTTTAGCAAAACAGACAACGAAACATGGTACGTCATTTTATCAAAGTTATGAATCTGTTTGGGACTGTTTGTACGATTCACCAACTAAGTACAATGAAGCTTTGTACATTATGGTATTAAATACAAACTGCAAAGTTAAATATTTTTCAAACTAATAAGTAAATTCCGTCGTAGTGGAGCACGATGGCGCCTTTCGCAAAGGCCGGTCAGCGGATGGGTGACCAAAAATGTATCATCTCGAGCGCCTCCGTGCTTCGGAAGGCACGTAAAGCCGTTGGTACCGGCTGCATTAGCAGTCGTTAACAACCACCAACCCGCACTGGGCCCGCGTGGTGGTTTATGGCCCGTTCTCCCCATCCATCCATAGGGATGGCTCGTGCCACAGCAGTGGGGACATAAAAATGAACTGATGAAGTAAATTCCAATAAAACTTACTATGATTAAGGTTAATAAATAGATCAATGAATTTTAAATAAATATTGTTAGAATAATAAAAATAATTATATAATAATAATTATTATATAGTTGTCGATATGTGGAGTGTGGATTCGGCTGTTATCGTACCGATTATTGTTACGGCCAATGGCCTGATGGCCAAGAGCCTCGATCAACATCTATGAGGCTCTCGTTAGGCGGCTGGATCAAGAGCCTGATTCAGAAGGCAGTTCTCCTCGATACGGCACGCATTGTGAAGAGGTTCCTATCCCTGGAGCCCTAACCACCGGTAGCTTGGACCCTGGTCCCGATGCCGGCAGACTTTTAAATATTTTTAAATGTTTTATTTATTTTGTTTTTAAAAAATATTTAAAAATGTAAAATTATAAATGAGAGAAAATAAATAAAGAGGATAATAATAATACATATACATTGTTTTGATCCCAAGGTTAGTAGCTAAAGCACTCTCTTTTATGGGAATAAGAAACAACGACAGTACCACAGCCACCCAGACCTGACACAAAATCAATAAGTTCGTTTTCGAAATTAACCCGACTGGGAATCGAACCCAGGACCTCAGAGTTAGCGCCACCCAAAGTCCGGCGTGTAAGCCACTCGGCTACGGAGGTCGTCAAAATCTTATTATTTAAACTTCCGTTTTAATATTTACTAGTGGTCGCCCAGTGGTCGAAATTCGACCGTAATTTTATTAAGGCTGCACGGATTGTATCCTAAGCATTGAAAAATTTAAAAAGATAGAATGTGAGTTTGGATTGGCATTGACAGATGTCGGCTGCATTAAAGACAAACAATACGTGTGTGTCAAATACTTATGCGTGTGTGTCAAATTCATGGTAGTGTGTGTAGTGTTGTTTTGTTGATTTATTGTTCTTTTATGCATAATTAAAAAAAAATTTACATTCAGATAAACTTCTCTACATAAATTATAAGTGTGCGAAATTTCATATTCCTCCGTCCCGCGGAATGTTCGTAAAAACGGGTACAAAGTTTTTGCTTCACGTATTAATATATAGATATTAATAAAATATTTATGTGTAGGTATTCCAACCACTTATTGCTTGGCTTGTCGCTTAAACCTATCTGTAAGACGTACAATTTAACAATAGATGCATTGTGATCATCCATTCGCCAATCATACTGACCACTTACGCCATCTTACATAAAGCTCTGTGCACATTTAGTCAATCTTTGAATTATTTTTATGCTGATTTTTTAAGGCGAAGGGTAAGGCATACTAGCGCCGCTAATGGATTTAATTTGATAACTGCTAAACTGGATTTTTTTTCAAACATTGCGGACCTTCCGACACTAGGCAAACATCTATTATTTAATAATTGTGCACTACTTTTAGGTTTGTTTTTGTATTCATTCGCTAACACCAACAGTGGCCATTGTTTGTGAATAAATGCGATAGCCCGTTTTGTAAATAAACCACGAAACAAAAAGTAGTGCACAATTATTAAATAAATACTATAGATGCAGAATGTTTAAAAGAAGATCCGGTCCGTTAGTAATTGTCAAATTATCAATTGGTGGCGCTAGTGTGCCTTACCCTTCGCCTTAAGGAGGCCGGGTGACAAAGCGTTATCGTCACACGTCATCTAAGGATATAGTCGCTTGATCGCCTCTGAAATAGCTAAAAAAAGTTTTGTGGTGGAAACGTCCGAACATGTTTGAACGCGTATTTAACTAACAGACGAACTGTAACCAATTTTTTAAATAATTAAAAAAATTAAAAAAACACGACTTCCATGACAAAAAGGCAAAAAAAAGAACTAAAAGGCAAAAAACAAGATGTCATGTATTTATTTATTTTTATTTATAAAAGTTAAAATGTCACTCATTCACTCACTGACTAAATGTATATGTATATGTATAAAAAATCAAAACTGCTTGATTAATAAAACTGGAGTTTTCATCGCAGTCGGGAGACCGCTTAGCGGAATACTTTCTTATTTATAAGGTCCCCGACTTTTTATTTTGTACTTTTTAAATAAAAATGTACTGCTAGGTAATTTAATTTGTTAGCATTTTTATACCAGAAGATACTAAAATTAACCTCTACAGTTATCATGCTAAACATCAAGTTCTAGTCTCTAACTCCAATAATGACGAGTTTTAGTCATACAAAATTTCATCCCCTATTTTACCAAGAAATCTCGTATAACTATTCTAGTCACAAAGTACCTTCTCGATGCCTTAAACAGATTGCAGCGTCGCGCTGTAGGCATTATCGGCAACGCAGAAGTCGCAAATACTCTGGAATCTCTGCAATTGCGTAGAGATATTGCGTCATTCAGCGTTTTTACCACCGCTTATACCATGGCGAATGCTCTAAAGAGCTCTTTGACCTCATCCCACCTTCTCCCTTCCTCCGTAGGAATACACGTGCTGCTCTCTGGAGTCAGCGCTTCACTGTCTCAAATATTCCATCGCGCACTAAGAAATTTGGTGACTCGTTCCTTTATCGCACCTCCCAGACATGGAATAGTTTGTCAGCACACGTTTCCCTTCTTCCTATTTCACTAAGCATCAAGTGAAACGAAGTCATATGTCGTGCAACGTATATAAAAAAAGTTTACTTAACAACACGCAGCTTTACAATTCACATCAAACCGAAACGGCCGAGCACAATCGGTTTATCGTCGGCTTTAACCGACGAGCCATTTTTGAAATGGCTACTCTCCCCAACAATGAGCACTGGACGAGCAATTTATCTTGAAATCTATCCTGATTCGATTGTGCCAAAGAACCATTGTGTAGTAAATGATTACTGCAGGTAATACAAGCGAAAGTACTGCTTGCAGTGATCTGTTGTTATCGAGTGACTGACACAAGGGTGTAATGAGCGGCGATTGGGAACAGCTTTGGTGGCTGTTGATTAGTTTTCTTGTAGGAAAACGTATAAGGAAATGTTTCTTGAATGGTACGTGTGTGGATTAAAGAGGTTTAAACTGTATTGGTTTCTTAGGCTGCTTTTCCACCAGAGCTGTACGAGGAAGCTAAGCGATGTGCGAGGAAAACATCCACCAATAGGATTAGGTAAGTAATCGTATTAGTGGATTTTTTCCTCAAACACCACATAGCTACCTTGTATAGCTCTGGCGGAAAAACAGCCTTATCCTCGCAAAGGGATGGATTATATTATGCACACTTTATATAAATTATTCTTTTAAAATTCTTAAAACTCAAAACAGTTATTTCTAGAAATCTTGGTGTTGGCCTAGGAAAGCTTTTACCTTTTTTAATATTTTACGGGTAAGCATAGTGCCTTGATCTCACCTGATGTTAAGTGATGATAAGGCCAATGATGAAGCGTACTTCACCCGAGATCCTCAATTAGTGAGGCTCTGGCTATCTTATCTTTAGCTGCTAGAACACAACAATGCTACAAAACATTGATGTTACTTGCGTGATGCCAACTCTAGAAAAACTTATAAATCCAATTTTAGATAAGTCAACAGCAAATACGGACCTAGAAAATTTTAATTAGACTATTTCGGGAGAAATCGCATTCACAATCGCATTGCATTCAAAACGCTTGTGTGCGGTTTTGTTTCCCAGTCCCTCCACGATCACACATCTCTCCATTTTTAAACAGCAAAAATCTTTTAAATATGAACGCTAGACAAATATTGCATTTTGCTTCCTTGCTTTTTGGAGTCGTCAACAATCAAGAGCCGTCTTACTTATTCTCTAAACTGAGATTCACTCAGCGCAAAATAAGAATCGCGCTACATCTGATGTGCCCAGAGCACAGCACGGCTGCTTTTCGTGGCAGCTTTTGATACTTTGCTACGAAATGCTGAAACAACTTACCGCCGCCGATAAGAAACTGCAAATCTATTGCTGTTTTTAAATGTCGTCTCAAAAAAATCCTTTTCGATGAGCAAATTTCCGGTAAATTAAAAGTCGTGCTGCGCGACAAACAGTTATTATGTGTTACTATTGTTTTCCCGTGTTTTTCTATTCACACACACACACACACACACACCCCAACACACACTCCCACACCTACACACACACCCTAACAAACACGAGTTGAGTATTTATAAGCTTATGTATTTAAGTATTGCCAATGTTTTTTGCGTCTCTGGAGTTTATTTTATTTTATTTTATTTTATTTACGGCTTCCGCAGAATATCAGTGTTGTGGCCTCTAGGGATAAATCCTTAGGTCATGACATGCTAAGCGGTTTTCTTTTTGGTTCTGGAACCTCTTAATTTGTGTAATATGCGTGATGTATTTTTTATTTAGTTTTATGAACCAAATAAACTTTATTTTCTTCTTTCTTTTTCTTCAAATCATTTCTATTTTAAAAATATCATCCAAATCGATAAATAGATCGAAAGGTCGGAGACGTTTGCGAACAAACAATAAAAAAATAGATGATTTAAGAACCTGCTTTTTTTAAATAGTATAAAATAAATTATGACATCACGTATTTGTCTTAATGCGCCATTATCTTAATTTATCAAATCAGTACAGCGTACTTACCGTCCATATGCGTCCTATGTCGAATCAAAATCTTGCCGGATTGCTATTGATTTCGGAATAACCTCACGCACGCTATAGGTACGCCATTCAATTTAGCGGGAGATGCGAGCGGAGATACCCGACTAAACCGTATGACATAAATATGACGATTGCATTAATCCTGTGCCAACAAAGGATTACTTTAGGGCTCCACGTTGGAATTGGTATGTTTCAATTAAACTTGATACGCATGTATTTGAATGTTAAGGTCAGTAAGCGTGTAAGCTTGTTCTATATTAATTTTGGAAAATATTTGTTGGTTACCAATTGTATAAATTAGAAAAGTCAAGAGTATATGTAAATGTAAGCTTTCGGAGGAATAAATTTACTTATAAACAGAGTTTTTAACACAATCCTTCCCACAATCTAACCTATCTATATCCCTTTCTTTATAATAAGACACGTCATGATTCTAGTATGTCTAAATAATTTGCATCTCCGATTTCACAGTTTATTGGTGTTATGTGAAATCGCTTTAAAGCGATAAGATCGCCTAATTGTAATTTTATTAATTATTTAATTTGATGTTAAATGTTCATTTTTATTGTGTTGCAATAAAAGTATTATTTATCTATCTATCTATATTCGTTCATTTTCTTTATTTAAAGCGTATTTACTCTTTTTTCAACAGTTTAATATAAAGAGAGACCATAGTAGTTGGGTATTAATAGATATATGATGAGAACATAACACAGAAATGATTAGAATAACTTGTTGCGAACTTTATATTTCTAATAAATATACGCACTTAGCACCTAAAGTACTCGTATATTAGTTGCCTACACCAAAATAGTCTACAAAGGGATTGATTGAATACACTAGATACATTACACTCTATCAACAATTTGATGTAATGGACTTAATCTATCATACTGATAGTAATCCTTTTAGAAAAGATTGATTACGTCGCTCAATCTAGCACTCGAACCTAATGAAAAACTGGATTGATTTAAAAATACCTTTTGAAAGGAACTTGCAGATTGAGAAATCTTTATGTTTTAATCAGTGTCAAGGTATTTAAATTATTAGCGTACTTAGACAAGATATCGGTAGGTTTTATCTAATTTTACACAAGTTTTGTTACGTACAAATAAAATCCAAAAAGTGTTGTAAATTATTTTACAAATTGTCAAATTGTCATTGGTAGTGCTAAAACTTTTATCGGCCAACTCAAGAAAAACTCGGCGTTAATAGAAGAGAAGTCTCAGTCGGATGGCTCGGAACTATGAACGGCAAGCATCAGCTATTTCCACTCGCAATAACCCGCCAGAAGAAGGATGCCTGGGATAGGTAGGTTGCCCTCCAGACTCCTGTAAAGACTGTGCAATGCAGCTCGAGGTGAAGAGAGCTCTTGCCTTTTTTACCCAGGGTATCCTCAGGGTATCAGGGTTATGTGGCAGCTCTCTCGTCCCCCTTTCATACGAAGGGGCATATTCACTCAATCCAAGGGTAGTCGTAACCAAATAAGCGGAATTTACATGGGCACTCAAACCAGAACGCTCTCCGCTGGTCTACCTAATGTTCGGCCTCTATCACGCTGAACGGATGTTAGGGCACTATGGAAAGGAGTGTGACGTATCACCGTCTTCCGTCTGCAACCTATCCGTTCGTCTCCGTCGCTTCAGATCGGCCTGTTGATTGGCCTCTCTTTCAAGCGAGCTCTAACCTAGCCAGTGAAATTTAATAGGGTTATAAGACACAAATGAGGAGTTCGATGGCGTAGTGAGGAGCTCGATGGCGCAGTAGTTAAGGCGCCCGGTCTACGATTGCTGAGGTTTAGCAACTTTCGCAAAGGCCGGTCATCGGATAGGTGACCAAAAATGTATCAACTCGAGCTCCTCCGTGATTCGGAAGGCACGTAAAGCCGTTGGTCCCAGCTGCATTAGCAGTCGTTAACAACCACCAATCCGCACTGGGCCCGCGTGATGGTCTATGGCCTGTTCTCCCTATCTATCCATAGGGAAGGCTCGTGCCCCACCAGTGGGGACATAAAATGAGCTGATGATGAAGACACAAAGAAAATAAATAATCGTACCCAAAACAAAGCCTTTCACCGTAACAAAGTTACGCGATACATTATTAGCAGCCGTGATTGTGTACAGTAATAAATGATTCGCCTTTATAGCTCATAATAGCCTTTGAGTAATAAACGGCGTCGACCTATCGGTCGGGGCTAATGGAACGGACTCATCGCCCATATTAGCCTGCGCGCCTGTATTACTCAACGTCTGGCAGACGTCTTGTGACGGCTTGGGGATAACGTATATGGTCACACTCGATAAGCACGCCCTTATTCATAAATGCTACGCTATAATCCCAGCTAGAACTATTTAGGTACTTGTGCTTGGTAGACCGTCACTTTACCACCCCACTTTTCGGGGTGAAAGCTAGCTTATGAAAACACGTGACTGTGGGGTGAGAGCCGTAGACTCCTAAAAAACTAGTTCGGTTCTTATGTTAGATCCTTCTATAGTCAGGTTTGTAAAGTTATGTGTTTATCAGTGAAATGCTGTACGCTTAAGCTTGATGCACCGCCATCCACTATTGTCCACCGCAATTTTCAGGGTGAAAGCTTGTATGAAGAACACGTAATTTATGTTGAGAGTAGTAGATTCCAAAAAAAAACAACCAGGCTTATGTTTAATTCTTCTCCTACTATTGTAGTAAAATTCGATCTGTGTTTATCAAATTTGAAGATGAAATACTAAGTTTTTTTTAAATATTTTACGGGTAAGCACAGTGCCTTGATCTCACCTGATGTTAAGTGATGATAAGGCCGATGATGGAAGTGCACTTCACCCGGGATCCTCAACTAGTGAGGCACTGGCTATCTTATATTTAGCTGCCGGAACACAAACATTGATTTTATGGCAACATATTTAGATAAGATGGTGGTAGTTAGCCAGGCGGAGAAACAAGCCTTACCACCAACCAAACCGAGTACACAAAGATGTACCCCCCCCTGGAACCCGAGACCTCTGGGTCTAAACCGGTGGTCTTAACCACTAGACCACTGAGGTGGTAAGTTAGATAGCACCAATGTACATAGTAGGACCAGGTGAGGTATTCAGTTGGTAGTTGGTAAGCGTATATACTGTTCTGTGCCCCTACCGTGAGCTCATAAAGCAGTATTATTGCAGTTTTGGAAAAGAGACGCGAGTAATTCGCCGTTACACGTGTCTCGCTTTCACAACTGCAATAATACTGCTTTAAGAGCTTGTGGTAAGCCTCCTGTACTGCTGATCAGAGGCCTTGCATCATTGCTAATTACATTTGCATCTCGATGACAGCTTTTCCTAAACTGACAGTTGAATCTAGGACCTCCAAATATCAATACCAAGGCTGAGCCATTTGGCCACCGAGGCAAGGTTTGGTTTGTGCCCCTCATCTACCCAATGAGGGGCACAAACCAGCATTATAACTAACATAAAAAAGTAATCAAAGTGTACGTTCATGTGGATAAGTTTGCTGTTTGTAATTCGTGCATAAACGTTTTAACTTACACCACTAGTTCGACTGATATTTCTAAGTAGCGTCAGGAGCGCTGCATAAGCTAACTTCTATTATTCCAGAACAACCAGCTGTTATCCATCTTAAGTTAACTACGCTTCTTCAGATGCAACTTTATAAAAATAAAGCGCACTAAGCGATATTTTTGTTAAAGCTTCGAACGAAACGCATTAATTCAAGGCGGATGCATCATAATATATCAAGTTTAGATTAGTGTTGCCGATTGATAGTAAACTATCGATAGCGACCGATAGCAAAAATATTGATGGTTATATCGATAGTGTCAATACTTTTGATAGTATCGATAGGTATCGATATGTTCGATATGATCAGTATGTTGGAAAAGAGATAATACTGATACTGTCGATAGTATTGCTACTTTTGAATTATAATCAATTAATAGTATCGACGTACCGATAGGTAGGAGCTAGTATTAATAGGTACTTAGGAATATTGACAAAGAGAACTAACATCAATAATATATTATCTCCACACATACTCATACAGTATAATTTAGCGATAGTATCGATACTGTCCATACTATTGATAGTGTCGATAAGTAAGAATGTTGACAGAGCAATAGCATCGATAAATATCGATGGTATTGCTGCTTATATGTAAATAATAATTTATCAATAGTATCGATATAGTCATTGTACTATCAATAGTGCGTCTGTTTTAGATAAAAAATATCGATAGTAAAACTATCGATGGTCCGGCATCATTAGTTAAGATAGAGCTCGGATAGCTTTACTGCAGTAAATGCTTTTGGGAAACATCCCGCTACGCAGACGTGAACAGGTTGCTTATGAATAATGGTAATTCATTATTTTTATAAACGGTAAGTTTTATAATAATGCGCATGGTTAAAAATTCTACGTAGCTCTGGTTTACAGAGTACCTATGTGTTTTTGTAACCTTTTCTAAGCGTAAGATAACCATCGTAGCGAAGTCTTGACGTTAAAAAATATTAAGTAAAAGGGTAAATTTTAATACATTTTATCTTATGACCTAAAAATTATTGAAATATCTTACTGTCCATACTGTGATATTTAATACCTTTAAATGAGCAATTCTTGTATATATATATATATTTATATATTATATTATATTATATATATATATTATATATATATATATATATATATATATATATATATATATAATCTGAATGTATGCAGGGGGGTTCAGGGGCGATAAATCGATCCAGCTAGGTTTCATTTTTAGAAAATTTCTTTTTATTCGTAAAAAATACCAAGCAAAGCTCGGTCATCCGGGTACTATTTAATTTAAAATAACAACGTCAAACGATCTGGGTAAGCAAATGAACCACCGTCTTTCCGTTCCGTCCGTCACGTTCAGTGTACAACGCAACGTCGTTAAGTTGAGTCCACATTGAGTAAAATGTTTTATAACTTATGTTTTAAAACATATTACAAAACTATAAGTATAAGGTTGTTTTATTGATACGTATCGTCCACAATAATAGGTGCTACATATCCATGCTATATAACATGTTTTGTCATATAGTCTGGACGCACCTTTTGACAGTAGGTAATGGCAGCGAAACAGTCTTTATCCCTCACCCCCAACTCCATGCAAGTCACTCCTATGCTCTTGTATTTAGGCAAAGCAGCTTCCGACGGCATCACAGAGACAGTACACAAATAGCTGTTCCACTCCAGGTAATCGCTCTCATTTGCAGACATTGAAAAAAATATAAACCTTAATTGATAAAAAATGAACAACCAAAGACTTAACATTTAATGATAGTTGAAACATCTTTTGTTTTTATATTGAATTCAAAATAGCATCGAAAAAGAATTTACAGAAGTAGGCTCATCAATTAATCTAGGTTACCTAGGACCTAAGTCCTTTTTGCTCTTGTTGATTTTGCGTTTTATACGTTCAGTGTACGCCGCCACAATGTTAGAAAGCAATGGCAGCGAAGCAGACTTCTCATCGTCCCTTACCCCCACCTCCGTGCACAAGTCACTCCTGCGCTTCTTGTCTTTCGGCAATGCAGCCTCCGACGCCATCACAGAGGCAGTATACAGGTAGCCATTCCACTCCAGGTATTCTCGAACGAGGTCGTTGACAAGGAGTACCTCTTCGCTCGGTGGTGGGGGGAACAGTTTATTGTCCCTCCCATGTATTGTTTGTTGCCTGTCTTGTAGGACTTCGGTGACTTTCGCTCGCATCTGTGGAAAACAGTAGCGATCATCATCAGCCAGCATAATATTAAAGCTGGATGTTTTTTTTGTAATATTATTATGCGCTGTTAACATATTAATGTTGTTACCCACTTAAAAGGCTTGTGCTAGGTTTAATAGCCGGGGTGCGAGTCAGATGACCTCCACGTGGTGCATCCTGGGCAACGAGTGGTTCCAACGGTCTCCGTTGGAGAAAGTTGGACCCAGTCGGCTAACATCTGGCAGGCAGGAGCCCCCCTTTGGGGCCCTGCCTCTCCTATGTGCGTGCCTACTCTGGGCCGCACAACTCGCTGCTCCTTCTGAGCAGCTTTGAGAGGAGTCTTGGCGGCGCTCCTTCTGAGCGTCGTCTTTTGAGGGATTCCGGCACCTCTGAAGTTAGCGCCGAGTGTTGGAGGCGGATGACCCGAGTCCCGGACGAACCGGCTGGCGAGTGCCGAGCCTAGTACTGGTAGACTAGTACCAGACCTTTCGGCCTAGCCAGCCTTGAGAGGAATGGGAAAGTCCTAGGAACGGCCGGTCAGCTGCCGGGGACGCGCCGTGGGTAGGGGATTTTGCCTCTGAGTGTCGGCGTCGACTTCGAGTGCTGGGATTAAGTGTCTTGTTTTGTCCTGTGTGGGTTTGTGTGTTTGTCGCCTTGTCTGTCTTTGTGTTGTGGGGTATGACCTCGAGTGTCGCTGTTGGCCGCCCCGGGTTCCCGAGCTGTTTATCGGCGAGGGAGCTGAGGCGTCGTATGGCCTGGGGTTGCCGCTGGGGCAGGCCTCCCGAAAGGTTGAAGCCTCCCCGGTTTGCGAGTAGGGGTTCCTCCCCCCCGAAAGCAGCCCGGTATGCCGGAACCGGGCGGTGACCGCCGTTGGCTCATCGGCGTCGATGCCTGCTGACGGTGGCCTCTTGTGTCAGGTTTGTCGTGGCAGGTGCGGAGCCTTGTCTCCTGCTGGACCGCAGAGAAGGGCGCTTGCGGATGCAAGCGGCGTGTGGGTTAGGGCTTTGGTGTGGGTATGACCATACCTCCCCAAAAGCCCTAGGGTCGGAGGACCATTGTGTTGTTTGTCGTTTTTGTTTGTGTTGTCTTGGGTGGTGCACCTTCGGTGTGCCACCCTTTGCTGTGGGCTTTGTGCCTTTTGTTTTTGCCGTGGGTCTTAAACCCTAAATGCTGTGTGTTATCAGTACGTGCCCGTGTACTGGCGCGCGGCCGTCAAAGCACATGTCTCCCCTCGAGGGAAGAGGTGTGCGGAGATAGCTGTAGGTTGGTACACGGGCGCAGGGTGGCAGCCGCGGTTTTAATCCCTTCGGGACGCGTAACGTGGTTGTCGCCTTATTTAGTACTCGGATTGCCGTCCTCCAGGGGTTTAGTGGGTATCCCCCTCCGTCTCGCCCTCCCAGCCGGGACTTCTTCCTGGCAGCTGACTTGAGGCTTCTCGCTTCGTCAGTGGGTGCGGAAAGGCGGACGGGTGAGTCCCACATAACCGGGTGCCCTTCAGGGCTCCGGTAGTCGTAATGACTTCCCCTGGGTCAAAAAAAAAAAAAAAAAAAAAAAAAAAAAAAAAAGGTTTAATAGCCAGCCCAGCCTTTAATAAAAATAAATAAATCTATAATTTTTTAATTCTTGCTCAGTCATGAATAATTAACTAACTAGGTTGGCGCAGCGACCCGAAGTGAGCCTTGGCCTCCGATAATAAAACCTTCCACCTCGGTCAGTCGGACTCCACTCATCCGCGTGGAGCTCGCGCAGGTCCTTCTCGACCTCATCCCCCCAGCGGTACTGGGCCATTGGGCCGTCCCAGGTACTCTCGCTTCACTGCACGATCTTCCCCCACCCTCTCGAGGTAGCCGAGTCAGCGGAGTGTGTGCTTTTATTTCACCTATGATGTTTGGCTCGGCCATCTGTTCCTCCAGCTCGATGTTTTCATGAATAATTATTTTTAAAATGTTCAAATAATTTTTAACGCAAAATATAATATATCATAATCATATCATAATAAATATTATGATCTGATGTTAGTGACGGTAGTTGTTGACATTGAATGGGCGCCCTTGGCTTTCAAAGTAAAAAGTGTTGAATAATATTTCGGCGGGCTGGTTAGAACCACGATAGCTCAATTGGAAGAGTACCTGACCATGTCAGAAGGGTGCAGGTTCAAATCCTGCTCGTGAAATTTTTTTCAACATTTGTGTTTTTTTTAATAATTATTTTTTTATTTTCCTAATTCATAAAAACTAAAAGCTTTTAGGTTTGTTTTTGTGTCGCTTTTATTTATCCTGAGCTCCTATGCAGTTATTTTGTTGGCTAATAAAAGTACGACTTAATTATTCAATGTTATTTTCTGATCAAATTTTGCTAGTGTTTATATTTATCTATAATGTTATATGCAATCCTTTCTATTACTAAAAAAACATAAAAGTTTGTCGTTAGCGTTTTATTACCAACGAATATTATATAAACAAAAAATATGCTTTTAAAACTCAATGCTCAATTAGCCTTTTTTGTTGTTCTAATCTGGCTCATAATGCATCACAATTAAACCACAGCCTTTTCAAAGTGGCACACTACGTGACTATGCTAACCCTTTGTCGGGAGGCCGTATACCGATAAGGATCTAAGGTTAAAGATGACTGAAAAAAGCTTTGTAACGTACGTAGGTAAGTATTATAGCTATACTGTCTCACTACTGGACGATGGCACATAATAAGGAAACTCCAGAAGGTTAGCTTAATACATATCACGCTCGAGCAAGGAACAACATCTCAAACCAGTTCGAGCGCAGCTGTTGCGAGATTCTGTGTCAAATGCGGGTTGGTGATTACAAACCCGGACTGTGCACCGAAAATCTAAAATGGATCTGAAGGCGGACCATGGAATTCAACCCTGGGCTTCCAGCTATCAGTAAAGATTATGCCAATATCCATCAATCATTGTGACGATAACCTGATGATGATGGAGGCCTTTGCGCAGCATTAGGACAGTACCTAAATAGTCTATACTTTTTATTATTAACCTATTTAATCCCACTGTTGGGCAAAGGTCTCCCCCCATATCTCTCTTCATCTCTTACTTTGGCAGTCTCCCACCAATCTCTCAAATAAAAGTTGAGATCGAGTTTAATCTTTACGTACCTACTAAATAAGTAAAAATTTAATACCAGAAAACCCGTACAGAAAGTGTTTCATTCCAATCTTTAATTTTGTACAGCAAGAACAGAATAGCCAATTAAATTAGTTACATCTCAATGCCTTTGGTCAAACAACTGCTCAATGCTCTTACACAATGAGTTCACAATCGTTCACTAAATTTCAATCAGTTAAGGACCTACTAGTTTTGAGCAAAGTTTTATCATCGCTGCGGATATTTGGCAGGCGGGTCTGTGTGTTTGTCATTTACCATTGTTTCTGGGTCGTGTGTCCTACATTTCTTTCCGCTTTGGTATTGTTTCTTTTGAACTTACTGTTAGTACTTACTTCTGTGTTATGTAAATTTAGCAAACTCAGTAAGATGAACTTGGAGGAAAACTAGTATCAACATGCTGTATGCAGAATGGCTTAAACCATCAAAAACAAACTTGTAAAAAAAACTAAGTCTCGCAACTCAGTTCTTCTACCGTAAAAAGTTGTGAGATCCATGTAATACCAAGTCGGTTAATTTATTCAGTCCCTACTTAAGTTATTACGTAATTAGCTAACCTAACAACATCTTATAGTGACCATATCAATATTAAAACACAATGTATTTCACAAGTAATACATATATTATATTAAATTAGATTGTTTAGTGCGATTGCCAAGTCAATCTATTTATTTAAAACATAAAATATTTTTAATTATTCATATGGTCACTATAAGATGTTGTTAGGTTAGCTAATTACGTAATAACTTAAGACAGAAGCTCCCTTAAGTAGGAAATGAATAAATTAACTATCTTGGTATTACATGGATCTCACAACTTTTTATGGTAGGAGAACTGAGTTGCGAGACTTGGTTTTTTTACATGTTTGTTTTTGATGGCATCTCATTTCTTTTTGTAGACAGTTCTACTTTTTTCCTTTCCGGTACCATCTAGGTATCTATCTACACCTATTATTCCATTATATTATACATATACAGGTACACTAATTCATTTACTGCAAATGTAACTTTGTAAATCTATATATTTATATGGGGTTACAAAGTAATTTATGCAGTTAGTGTATAGAAAACTGGACCAAAATTGCAAAATATTTTAGTTTTTCCTTGATTTACACACTAAACACTAATTGTATTCTAAATTTGGAGCTTCTATGTCTGCTAGAAGTGCCTTAGAGTTTTGATGATCGGTCAGTCAGTCAGTGAGTGAGTGACAAAATTAAGAAACTTTGAGTAATTGTAATTCTTAAACTACTGGTTCAAATTGAATTAAATTTGAAATATACGAGTACCGTGTGTATACAATGCCTGCTTTATCCACAACGTAGTTATAGGGGGTTGAAAATGGCCTGAACTGTTTCGAGAAAAGAATGGTACGGCCGTTCCGCTTTTTTGCTCGACTTGGCAAGGGCACTGCCATGCCCCCAGATAGTAAGTAAATAGATATATAATACTTTATTTCAACACTATAAAAGTTACACTCATCATCATCTCAATTTATGTCCCCACTGCTGGGGTACGACCTTTTCCTATGGATGGATAGGGAGAACGGGTCATAAACCATCACGCAGGCCCAGTACGGATAGGTGGTTGTTAACGACTGCTAATGCAGCCCGGACCAACGGCTTTACGTGCCTTCCGAAGCACGAAGGAAAAGTTACACTAAACATGAACTAAAACAAACACGATGCGATCAACAAAGCATACAAACAATAGATTCTAAAGACTATTGAAAGAAGATTAGAAAGATTTGCTAAGAAACTATAGTATACTGCCCCACTACTAGGTAAAGGCAAGGATAAGTGTTGCTACAGTTAAAGATGGCTTAGTACCCACGCTGGCCAAAATAAAATAAAATCCTCAACTAACCTACCATGTAGGTATGTCCAGTGTATATCAAGTGTGTTAACAGTGTGGAGTAACAGTGTAGATGTCGAAAGAGTTTTTAGAACACAAAAAAGTGTATTCGCGCTTTATGCGGGATAAAAAAAGAAGAATCTTGTAAACCCTTATTTCAAAAACATAGAATATTATCTCTACCGTGCATGTATATATACTAGAAATATGTTTGTTAGCAAGGAAACACCCAGAATACTTTACAAAATGTAACACTAGTGTGTTCGTAGCGTGTAGATCAAATATACGAGATTCGAGAAATAATAAATTAGCCATACCCAAATGTAAAGTAAGTTTATTTCAAAAAAATGCTTACTATATTGCTATCAAAATATTAAATTACTGCCGTTGGACATTATTGATCAGCCACTAGACAAAAATGTATTTACAGCACAACTTTTACTCCATTAGTGAGTGCATTAATAAAAAAATATAATTATAGTCCATTTATTTTTAATTACTTCATTGCAATATTAATTGACAAATTGTACGAGTAGTACATTAATAATTTGTATATTCTATTGACATTTCATTTAAAAATTATTTAAATTAAAAATTTGCATCTATGTAGGTATGTTGTTTATAAAATTATATACTGTATTGAAATTTGCATGCTTACAAAGTTAAGGCAGAATATTGTTGACCCTGCTCAACATTGTCGCTCATCTCAACGTACTGTACACAATATTGTGCAAATAAATGTTTGACATTGACTTTGACTTTGTTTTGTAGGCCGTACATTTTTAATTTGTCTTCGTCTTTTGTAGTAATTCTTAGTATTATGTATTGTATTATGTATATGTATTGTTTGAATATTTATTCAAATGTTTATAAAATGTTCAAAATGATTTTTAACGCAAATTTTGTTGCGAACAAATTACAAAACAACAAAACATTTTATAAAATAGCTTGCTTATTTCTTAACTGATCTTTAATATTTGTAAAAATATTATGATTGGATGTTAATGACGGTAGTTGTTGACATTGAATAGGCGCCTTTGGCTTACAAAGTAAAAAGTGTTGAATAATTTCGGCGGGCTGGTTAGAACCACGATAGCTCAATTGGAAGAGCACCTGACCCGGAATGTCAGAAGGGTGCAGGTTCAAATCCTGCTCGTGAAAAGAAAAAATTTTTTCAACATTTGTGTTTCAAATGTTTATGTTTGAAGCACTTAATAATCTCTTATATTATTCAGTGTTAATCTTGCTTACGTACTAATATTAGTCATGCTGCGTATGCACGTTTTAAGAAAAAGCCCGGTGAAGCTGAAAATGCCGCCTGAGGCAATTAGCAAACTCTTTCAAAAAAAAAAACGGTCTCGTTTATTATTTTAGATTTTTGTTATGTGGTATAAGATATGATTGTTACCTGTTGTGTATACCATAATAAAATAAATAAAATAAATAGATAAATGCGGTTATATGCAACCGAAATTCGGAACACACTTTGCCCAATCTGGAAATTAAACCCAGGACATTTAGATATTAGGCCAAGCGCTGTGCCACTCGACTACCGAGATAAACAAACAGGAAAACAAATAAACCGCCCGAATACGAACTCATCGCCAATAACGAGTTTAAAAGTTGCGAGCCCTTTGTTCTCCTAAACGCTATGCCAAAATGGCTGTCAATACCTGCCAAAGGGAGCAAACATGCTGCAGTAATTATAGTGGTAAAGTCGACCATGAAGTTGCTTTACCATTTAAGAGCGAATGTTGTTTGCATATATTGGGTCTTTGACTGGTTAGTCAATAAATTTTAGCTGCCAAAACGATTTTTTTAAATAGAATTGTATGAGGGTTTATTAAAAACTTTTTGGGTTACAGAAATTCAGGCTAAACTGTTACCTACGTGGTACAGTGGCACAATAGTAGACCGCCACCCATCAAGGTGATGTGGATGGAATGACAGTCGATTGCGTGTAGTGCGGTGAATGACATCAGCGCCAGGGATCAACCCGAACAATTCCTCAGAACACTCCCCATGATATATGCGGTACAATATACAGAGAGACGCAACGTCTCTCCGAAGAGCCAGTGGATCGAGCCGACCTGAAATAACTATGTCGTCGACAATTCGAGCAGCTCTGCGTTGAATGCGGGCAAATAGAAGGAGTTGGTACTGGGGTGCTCCAGCCCAATGATGGGAGCAGTATTCCATATGCGGCAGGTTTATGATCTGTTCTCCCTATCCATCCATAGTGAAGGCTCGTGCCTAACAGTTGGGACATAAAATAAGCTGATGATGAGTACCAAAACGCATTCAAAGTGCGGCCGGCCCACTGGAAGTTTTTGTCAAAAGTGGCAAAAGCAATTGCATGGTCGATTATACATTAACATTACCTCAGCTTGTAGTTTGTTCAAATGCCCGCTCTTTTTCAAAAGATCTTTTATTGTAACTAGCAGCTCGGCTTCAGTAGTTGCTTTTCTTTCATTCATTTTGGAGACAACGATGTTTTATTGTAAGAAGTTGTATAAAATTTGTCATTGACATTGACATTTTGAGTGACAAAATTCATAATGACAGACAATGATAAAAGAGGCCGAGGTTTGTTATCATAATTTCAATCTCTGAATACAATAGCTCTCATAGGCTCTCATATTGTTTTGAACTCAGAATAATAACTAAGTTCTATTTAGCAATAATTGAAGTAGTTTTAACTCACTTTATTAGGTAATGAAAATACAATATAATTCAAAAAAATTAAGGCGAAGGGTAAGGCACACTAGCGCCGCTAATGGATTTAATTTGATAACTGCTAAACTGGATTTTTTTTCAAACATTGCGGACCTTCCGACACTAGGCAAACATCTATTATTTAATAATTGTGCACTACTTTTAGGTTTTTTTTTATTTATTTGCTAACACCAACAGTGGCCATTGTTTGTGAATAAATGCGATAGCCCGTTTTGTGAATAAACCACGCAACAAAAAGTAGTGCACAATTATTAAATAAATACTATGGATGCTTTCCTGTTGTCGGACGGTACGCAATGTTTAAAAAAGATCTAGTCCGTTAGTAATTGTCAAATATCAATTGGTGGCGCTAGTGTGCCTTACCCTCCGCCTTAATAATAGCTAAGATAAGATAATTGTCATAAGCTAGTGAGACTAAGAAAAAAAAGCCAAAATAGTAAACGTTAAAAGTTTCTTAATATAGTGATGGGTGGTTTCATATCCCTTTCGAAATGTTAATCCTTTTTTAAACCACCTGTATAATGTCGGCCACATCGGCTGAAGTAAGTTGAATTATATTTATATGTGCATAAAAGCGTACACACACATACATACATACTTACATAAAAACATACATACACACATACATAATATATACTCCCAAAAAGGGGTAGGTACTTACACAAAGCATCACAATCACCAATTTTGAGTAAACTTGTCGTTAGTATTTAGTGACCTCAACGCTACATTTTGCAAAATCAATGTAGAGCTCTGAGCTGGAATATATAATATCAGTGATAGGTTGCTAGCCGACCGCTTGATGTGCGAGCATTTTGGAACCCTTAGCCGGCTCTTACGACATGCACGGGAAGTTAGGCAGATTATACTTTTTTTTAATATTTAGTACGTCACGAGCAAAAGCATGTAAATAATTGTAACTGTTAATACAATGGAACAAGAGTCAAAGTGTATACATATCGGTGCTCGTTACTACATACCAACATGGGATATATACACATTTCAGTGAAATAAGTTTTAATGCGTTAGTTTAACGTAATGAGCTTAAAGTTTGTATAATAATAATTCCATTAAAAATTTTAGTACCAACCTTTAACGTCAAGTGAAATAAAACAGACAACTTACAAGAACCTTCACAACCTACAGTAAATAAGCCAGACTAGTATCAGTACCGAACAGTTCAGATTAAGTATTATAATATAAGCAAATTGGGTTTGAAGGAACATTTCTCTAAATTTAGAAGTTCGTATCAAAGACAATAAGGCTTTGCTAAAAGACACGAAGAGATCGCGTGCAACAAACGATGAAGCCAAATTGCCAGCAACGGCCTATATTTCAAAATCAAATTGGCCCGAAACGGCGCCGATTTAAAGTAATAAATTGGATGAAGAACTTCAAACGGATAGACGTTTACACAAAGTTTATATTTTTCTTCTTCAAATATTTGCAAAGCGTCCCACGTCGCAAAAAAGACATTTCTCCGCTGTAATAAAGATAAACGATTCTGTTGTGAAAGCATTTGGCTGCTGAAATTTTAAGTTCTTTCCTAATACACGGTTTGGAAAGTTAAAGAAACAAGAAGAAGATAGAAAAACCGGCCAAGTGAGTGTCGGGCCACGCGCAGTGTAGGGTTCCATAGCCCATCTCAATAATGAAGACTCTGAGAAGACGGCTTTTATGAACATTTATTTAACGATGGCTCATATACTTAAATGTAGATACTATCGGTTTCACACACCTGACAACGTTATTTAAATAGGTCCCAATAAGAAATTTGTACTGCGCCAAGTACATTTAAGTTGGTCGACTGTTACTCGTATACTTGTTAAGCCTACTTAGCTGTGATAGTTTTCCTTTTAACTTCGCCATATATACAACTACCGTTAATTTTTTCACGTATCCAAAAACAACCATTTGGTTGGCAGGAGGGGAAGACACACGACACTAACAAAATTTTGCACTTTAAATCTTAATAGTTCACAAACGGATGCCTCAATCAAAAAACTGTTTCCACAAACCCGTAATATTTTTAAAATTGCTATTCAACGACAACCCCACACTATGGGGTAGACAAGAAAAAAAATGCATCCCCACTTCACGTGTAGGGTAACCTAAAAAAAAATATTTTTTAAAATTTTACTTCACCACTTTGTCCGGCATGATTAATATGTATATCCATGCTAAATTACAACTTTCTAATACTAAGAGTCTATAAGCTAGGCTAGAGACGGACGGATAGACAGACAGACAGGCATGGCGAAACTATAATTATATAAACAATTACAGGACTCTCATTTTTCTATTACCAAAAAATATGAACGTTCACAAGGACAAATAAAAAAACACATGTTGGTTATGAATGAACTGGTACAAAATATGTGTAATGAAATTAAAAAAAAATCAAAATTTAAATCATATATTCAGTTTAGGCTACAAATAGCGCTTATGAACGTCATTATGCTATCGGTTCGTAAGTCAACTCTGGGCGGGAGACCTTGTACTGAGAAGAACCGGCAAGAAACTCAGCAAGTGTCAAGCTTTTTTTCTCCCTTACAGCGTCAAAAATATTGGAAAATGCCCTATCATAAAAGGACACTTTCCATCACAAACAAACACACAAAAAAAGGACAATCACAACACCCAAAAATACAACAAAATAAAAAATATCTAAGTTTTCAAAAATTACATCAGGTACCTACCAATTTAATAAAAATTATAGATTTAATTCACTTACTAGTAACCACACTTGTAAATGTAAGCATTACCGGGTCGTTTAACGGTGACATGTGATTCTTCCTCTCCAATAAAATTAGTTAATACTAATTTACCTAAAGGTTCCCTTGGCCAGTGTAACATTATAAATACACCACACTTAATAAAAAATATAAATTAAGAGAATTTAAATTTAGCTAATAAGAGTGACATTGATATATTTAGCGATGAATTTGGTAAAAACATGGGCTGCTTGTTATTTGACTTAAGACATTCATCTTTAAGGCGAAGGGTAAGGCACACTAGCGCCACCAATTGATAATTTGACAATTACTAACGGACCGGATCTTTTTTTAAACATTGCGTACTGTCCGATAACAGGAAAGCATCCATAGTATTTATTTAATAACTGTGCACTACTTTTTGTTTATCGCATTTATTCACAAACAATGGCCACTTCTGGTGTTAGCGAATGAATACAAAAACAAACCTAAAAGTAGTGCACAATTATTAAATAATAGATGTTTGCCAAGTGTCGGAAGGTCCGCAATGTTTGAAAAAAAATCCAGTTTAGCAGTTATCAAATTAAATCCATTAGCGGCGCTAGTGTGCCTTACCCTTCGCCTTAAGAGGAATAGTAGCCACGTGAACCGATTTAGCCGAACGTAGCCACCATCTTTTTGGCTGTGCTGCGAGAAAGAATAACTTTTGTCGGCTTGAGCTCGTCTTTGTAGACCATTACTCGAGATTGGTTTTTATTTTCAGGCTCATATGCATATATCCAACACTCGTCACCTGATACAATGCTAAAAACTACATTTGAACTTCCTCAGGTGAATTTATTCAAAGTTCTGCGGCACCAATTGACACGAGTCGTTCTGCTCGTTAGACAATAAGTGAGGGATCCAACGGGAAAACAACTTTCGCACGCCTAATTGTTCCTGTAAAATAATTCGTATCTGACTCATTCCAATGTCCAAACACTCTTGAATCTTCCGATATGACACATGTCGGTCTTCCTTTATCAGCTGACGCACAACATCGACGTTTTCTTGCGTGACTGCCGATTTTGGTCGACCTTCACGCACGTCGTCCGTGAGGGATACACGGCCACGTTGAAATTCTGAATACCACCTGTATATTGTCGTCTTTGAAGGTGCTTCATTACAAAAAGCAGAAATCATCCGGTCTCCACATTGTTTTTGTATTAGTCCACTTTTAAAGTCGTAATAAATCATAGCTCTTAAATTTTCACGGGACAATTTCATTTTCAGCAGCGACTCGACGACTTCAAAAAACAATTGAAACCGAACCATTGCCTTTTTTTTCTATGTCGCCAGTGTGTTAAGATAGTGAAACAAGGTATAATATGTATCAAAAATATGTTTGTAAGTATTAGATTCCCGAAACTTTCAGTGCAGCCTATGTACGTCGACGACGGTTCTTCTCAGTACAAGAGTACTGAGAAGATACTGACATTTTGAAACATAAAGCAGGAGTTTTTCTGTAACCCATCTAGAGTTCGAAAAGTCATGATAAATTACGATTTACACTAATAATACTATGAAACTATTAATAAAGTTTCTGACTTTGTTTTTTTTTTAGGAGGAACTTCTGGTCTAATTCCAATAATTCTTTCACAGCTAGAATGATATAGTCCTTGTAAGATATCATTCATTCATTCATTCGTCATTCTAATACATTTTTGTACGGAAATATACGAAATCATAGCAGACGAAGTTACAAAGTCGCGCGCAAAGTGCTAGTATGAAATAATGCAAAGTACTAAGTAGTTTAATAAGTAACTATCAAGTAAGTCGTGTTAACCTCTTCAGAAAGAGATAACAATTGTGCTTGGAGTAGGTTCGCGACAGAATAACGGATTGACGAACACGCAATCAGAGTGACAATAATTGTATTTAAATAAAGACTATATAGAAACACAAATACACGGATTTTAATTTTGATACACAATTTGAATCGATATAGTAATGATTAAAATGTAGATAAAGAGACAAGAAATATAAAAGTAATTAACACGATGATTACTTCGAAATAAGACTCAATGGAAATTCCATTGTTTGTCAATCGATCGGAGAGGACCATGGCGCTGAAATACTTATTTATAACAATAAAAAATACTTTGTAATGTTTTTTTAACGCATTTCATATACTCGACTTACCTCATAAACTAACAATTTCACAAAGGAACATTTCACTTCAACTGAAAGCGAAGAAAACTTTATTATCTTAATGAATGTTCACAAAAGAAACGTTTTGATAAAGATAATACGAAAAGACTGACTTTGTAAAAAAAAATCGAATTTAGTTCAAAAGGAACTTTTACATAATGGGACGTCTGACCAAACTGCCTGAATCGCTGCCCAGTCGAACATGAAACATTGTTCGAAATTCTTCTGATCAACTTTAAGAATTTATCGGCGCTCTCATTCGCGATTACGTTTGACTAATTTTGACTAATGATGTAATTAGGTAACCAAGAGTCCATAAAGCTTTCTAAAAGTAATTGAAAAGTGGTTTACCTACGAACTTTTCGAATAATAAGGTCTTTCTTCTATAGAACACTTTGTACGGGTCTACTCAAGCTTATATTTATTTAAAAGACTATTATTAAATCGCTATGAACAGTCCTGTTGACCAACCTAGAAAGTTAATAGGCTTGTATTAGGTATAAAATAAAATAAATGTTTCCCACACTCATGCCAATTATCTAGCCCCAAGAAAAGCTTCCAGAAACTCGATAAATGGTTAACTAGACAACGGATAAACATACTTAATATACTTAAATACATACATACTTATTATACATAGGAGACACCCAGACCCAAAACAATATAGAAAAACAGGTATTTCTAAATTGATTTGACCGGGGATCGAACCCGGAACCTCAGAGTGTGGGGATATTACCACGACTCCTCAGTTACCGACGCACCGCAATTTACAGGATTAATCAACACTATCTACTTTTACTCTGTAAGCCAAAAGAGCCCTAGTCAATGTCGACAACTACGTCATCAACATCCAATCTTAATATTTTTACAAATATTGAAAGATCAGTTAAGAAATAGGCAAGCTATATTTATGATATTTTACATATAATTTTACGCAAATATTGTTATAACATATTGTTGCGAACAAATTACAATTTGAAAAAAGACTTGTTAAAAGTTTTTTTTCAACACTTTGACTTTTTTAAAATTGTAATTTGTTCGCAACAATATTTGCGTAAAATTATATGTAAAATATCATAAATATAGCTTATTTTATAAAATAGCTTGCTTATTTCTTAACTGATCTTTAATATTTGTAAAAATATTATGATCGGATGTTAATGACGGTAGTTGTTGACATTGAATGGGCGCCTTTGGCTTACAAAGTAAAAAAGTGTTGAATAATTTCGGCGGGCTGGTTAGAACCACGATAGCTCAATTGGAAGAGCACCTGACCCGGAATGTCAGAAGGGTGCAGGTTCAAATCCTGCTCGTGGAAATTTTTTCAACATTTGTGTTTTTGTAAATATAGCTTGCCTAATTCTTAACTGATTTTTCAATATTTGTAAAAATATTAAGATCGGATGTTGATGACGTAGTTGTCGACATTGACTAGGGCTCCTTTGGCTTACAGAATAAAAGTAGATAGTGTTGATTAGTTACGGCGAGTTGGATTGAGCCACGATAGCATAGTTGGTAGTGCACTTGACCTGGCATGTCATGGGATGCGGGTTCGAAGCCCGCTCGTGGAATTTTTTCAACATTTTATCTTTTTTCAAATTGGTAATCTTATTCACGAGACAAAAAAAGTTAAATTGTTTTATTGTTTGTTTTGTTTTAAAGAGTGTAATATGCAGTATTCTGTACGCAAACCAAAAGACAGAGCTTGGCCAAACTCCTGCAATAGTTTTTAAAAATAAATTACGTTTATAGTACATTAAGCACACGTGCCATTTTTCACTTTTTGTGTGGCACTGTGCTAAATCTTCATATAAAACATTTTTAATAGCGGCACTCGGGGCAAATTTTACTAACTTACTCCATGAATAACGTTTGTTATTATAACATTTAAATGTTTTCTGCTAGTATCTGTATGAGATTATTAAATAAGAAAATATAATGTAACTACAAAGTTGATTCCTTAATTCAATTGAATCTAAAATGTATTTCGGAGCATATATACATTAGGACATATTAGATATTTTTCAATTTTATATTTAAATAAACAACCGAAAAAATGTACTCAGTAAATAATAATAATAGCAGTCCTAGAACATTAAAGATATAAATGTTTATTCAATCAGTTTGTTTTAAGGCTTTATAACAATAATAAGATTTTTATTAGTTTAATTTAGATGTATTAGTATATTTATTAGTAAGTAATCATTTATTTGAAGCTTTGTACTTCACATTGTGACATTATTTTTCGTAGTCATGCTACGTGTAGCGCTGCTACGAGCTACGGCAACATTTTAAAATAATGACTAAATTAACTTTGATATAATTGTCATTAATTATTTTAGCGTTTATTTACTATTCTAAGCACTTCGGTTATCACTGGCGCGGCTGCAAATCATGCAGAGAACCTCAAACGGCGAAAGTATGTGACTAAAACTAAATCTGACTGGGGATCTCATATTTGAGCCGTTTGGGGTATAGAGATCAGGTTCACGGGGCCCGGAGTGCTCACAAACTCTTTAAAGATATTTCTAAAAAATTAGTAGAAACTACAGAGCTAGCAGCTACTTGGGTCAGCGTATAAGCATTGCTATCCAACGTGGCAATCTACAACCTATAACAATGAGAAATGCTAAAACGTTAGCAACTTTTAAGAGGCTACTGAAGGATCATTACTTCTCCCAAAAACCATCGTCACTGTAATATACTTTTGTATTACACTATGCAATCTTATACGTACTTATAAATATAACTATTATGTTTGTATCAATATTATATTAAGTATTTATTATTACTAGTGGTCGCTCAGTGGCCGAAATTCGACCGTAATTTTATTAAGGCTGCACGGATGGTATCCTAAGCAATGAAAAATTAAAACAGATAGAATGTAAGTTTGGATTGACATTGACAGATGTCGGCGCATTAAAGACAAAAAATTCGTGTGTGTGTCAAATACATATTATGCGTGTGTGTCAAATACATGGTAGTGTGTGTAATGTTATTTTTGTTGACTTAATGTATGAACCGGCAATGAAATGCCATGAAATGGCCAGCCATTCTCGAGTCATCATTCATCAGTCCAGACTGATTTGGCTAATTTTGATTTTAAAATATTAGTGGAAGTTCAGGAAAGGTTTAAGCGGTAAGAAACATAAATAATAAGTAATGGAAAATACTAAAACGACAATTCAATTTTCCAATACTAAATGATTTGTTTGTTTTGTTGTCACGGATACGTCAATATATAAATAAATTGCTGTTCGTTTCGCTGGACCGATTTGGCTAATTTTGATTTTAAAATATTTGTGGAAGTTCAGGGAAGGTTTAAACGGTCAGAAACATATAAAATAAGTAACGGAAAATACTAGAAACGACAATTTAGTTTTCCAATACAAAATGATTTGATTGTTTTGTTGTCATGGATACGTCAATATATATAAAAAAGATTGATTTCGCTGATAAGCTCAAAAATGTTTAGGAGAGAGTTTTCTGTTATCTGTAAACGGCTTTCACAGCGTCACCGGATTTTTTTGGGGGTGACGAGAAACTTAAAAGGTTCCTCAAGCCACACTGCTTGATCACGATCAAAACAAAGTCAGAAGGTTTCTAGAGGGAATGGCATCACGCAAGCGTAAGCGTGCTCCCACACTCTACTAGATTCTCCGAGTAGTTTGGATAGGATTGGGATGGCCTTTACAAAGTTACAATAGTGGTGTACTTACGTTATAAGCAGATGTGTGTCTAAATCAGAGTTTATACCCTAAGTGCCTTACAAATAAACAAAGAATAAGGTCTGAATAGTTATTCCGTGTTTTGTTTCTGTTATGTAATCGTCATTTCAAATTAGAGTAAAAGAGACAAAACACGGAATAACTATTCGGACCTTATTCTTTGTTTATTTGTAAGACCCTAACTATCCTTACTAATAGTTACCTAACTTAATATGCGAAAGTGAGTTTGTTTGTTTGTTATTTGTTATGCTTTCACGCGTATACTATTCAACCGATAGTCATGTAATTTTGTACATAATCACACTAATATTATAAATGCGAAATTTGTGTGTATGTGTGTATATTTGTTGCTTCTTCACGCTGCAACGGATGGATGGATTTGAATGAAGTTAGAATAGAATAGGATAGTTTTTATTCCGATATTCCCACGAAAATGAATGGAAACGATCAAAGCGGGACGAAGTCCGCCGGGTCCACTAGTTATACTATAATTATTTATGGTGCACCGACGCGACGACAAGCCCATTTCAAACTCAAATATTTTTGTCCATTCAAAAGTTGTCTGGAAGAGATCACTCTTAGTGATAAGACTGCCCTTTGTACGTGTATTTTATCTTGTTTTTTTTTAAAATGGTCAAATAATTTTTAACGCAAATTTTGTTGCTAACAAATTACAAAAACACAAATGTTGAAAAAAATTCTACGAGCAGGATTTGAATCTGCACCCTTCCGACATACCTGGTCAGGTGCTCTTCCAATTGAGCTATCGTGGTTCTAACCAGTCCGCCGAAATTATTCAACACTTTTTACTTTGAAAGCCAAAGGCGCCCATTCAATGTCAACAACTACCGTCACTAACATCCGATAATAATATTTTTACAAATATTAAAGATCAGTTAAGAAATAAGCAAGCTATTTATAAAATGTTCAAATCATTTTTAACGCACATTTTGTTGCGAACAAATTACAAAAACACAAATGTTGAAAAAACTTCCACGAGCAGGATTTGAACCTGCACCCTTCTGACATACCGGGTCAGGTGCTCTTCCAATTGAGCTATCGTGGTTCTAACCAGCCCGCCGAAATTATTCAACACTTTTTTCAATGTCAACAACTACCGTCACTAACCTGACCCGGTATGTCAAAAGGGGGCAGGTTCAAATCCTGCTCGTGGAATATTGTTCAACATTTGTGTTTTTTTAGTTTTGTTTTGTCAAATGTTTTATTTTTGGTGTACAACAAAGTTTATTTATCTTATGTTATCTTTATCAATGCTGCTAGCTTACTGGGCACTCTGCCTGATGGGGTTGATTTGGGGCAATTTTTTTATTTATAGTTAGTATTAGTTATTGTTTATAGTTTTTATAAGGGATGCTGACAACAACAATTTAATTCAGAACATGAAATATATAAATGAAATCACGAACTGATGGCCTACCACGAACCACGTTCAACGTGTTGCCTTCCGTGTTGTCACAGTTACGCACGAATTTACAAGTGCGACAGAGAGGCAACACGTCCAACGTGATTCGTGGTAAGCATGGTTTTTGTAACAAAAAAATAGTTTTGACAGTTGCTAAAATGTTTCTTTTTTATATTAAATGGAGGCAAACGAGCAGGCGGGTCACCTGATGGAAAGTAATCGCCGCCGCCCATGGACACCCGCAAAACCAAAGTATTCGCAGATGCGTTGCCGCCTTTGAAGGAGGAGTTGGATCTTGAGGAGGGAGTAGGAACTGGGTGGGGGGAGAGTGAGAGATTGGCCTCCGGTACTTTCACTCAAAGGACGAAACACAACAGCATTGTTTCATTGTTTCACGCCGATATTCTGTGAGAGGGTGGTATTACCCTGGCTGGTATTAGGCTGGCCCATTTCGTGCTGCAACGCATCGTGGCTATACCACTCAGACATTGTCACTCATTTAGCACCACCCAGGGGTAATGTGTAGGATAAACCTACGGACGCGAGTAACTTTAACCCCCAAAATTGACTGACATAAAAAAAGCTTTACTAACAAAATTGGTAATCAACTAGTTCAATCTTCTACTAGAAATTCTTGAAAAGTAATCCCTTCTATCGTAAAGTGATACTTTCATGCTAACTCACTGAAGCTCGTTGGCGCAGAGGTCAGAATGTTCTGGTCTCGATCATGAATACTAAGTAACTTTTTTAATACCGAGACCCCAAACCAAATTTAATTAACACGAGCCTCTCCGTGCTTTGGGAGGCGCGATGGGCGTTGATCTGTCTATCTGTCTTTTATTTTTATTTTTTTTTTTTATTGCAGTAGTTACAACTTACATGTAATAACAATATTTCTTGATTTTTGTATAGCATAGCGTATTGGTGGCATACCGTAATGTTGTGTTATTATTAGGTCCTTACCTATGAAATTGACGTTTTGTATGAAGATTTTTTACAAAATTATATTTTTCATACTTACGTTTTTTTTAATTTTCTTAACATATATTTGTGTTAACACTATAAAAATTTAAAGGTAGTATGTTTGTTTCACTAGCTAAATATAGCAGACCCTAAAAAGAAGTACCTTCAAAGCTACAATGAAACAAAAAGTCAATTTCGCTAATAAAAAAAGAAGTCATTTAAAAAAAATGTTGGGCAATAAAGACACAAAATCAATAATTATTGTTATTACTGAAGCTAAGTAACATAGTCCTAATTAAAAGTGTATAGTACTATTAACAACCGGTATTGAGTTTTAGAAGTAATACATACATAATAATACATAAATGAGTGAGAAAAAAACGTCAATTTTATAGGTAAGGACCCAATTACATAAATAAATAAATAAATCTGATGAACCACAAAAATGTCACCCTATGTTTTTTTAATACTGCTGTTGGCCTAATGTAGCCGTTACAACGTCTCAACGCCTCTGAGATCTAGTAGACCACCGGCACCAGTTCCGCCAGACCCTGAGGTCCCGGGTTTAATTCCCAGCGGTGAGTACATATTGGTGTACACGGTTTAGTTAGTAGCAGGGCTTGTTTCTCAGTCTGGCTAGCTACCACCATCTTATATTACGCTAATATCACGCTATAACATAAACCGCGTGGACCAATCCTCACTGGGCCCGCGTGGTGGTTTATGGCACGTTCTCCCTAGTCCATCCACAGGAACGGCTTACGAGTCTAGCAGTGGGGACATAAAAGGAGCTGATGATGATGATCAAGGCCGTTTCATTCCGGCAGCAAGAGATAAGAGAGCCAGTGCCGCGGTTGTTGAGGGTTCCGGGTAAAGTGCGCCTATACATTCGGGCCTATCATCACTTAACATTAGGTGAAACGAAAGCAAAATGCTTACTTGTAAGGATTAGAAAAACAGACATTAGAGGCGACGAGAAAGTAAAAGTTCTCAAGCCGTAGTAATTGGACATCCACAAAGGGGTTTTTGACAGATGACAGACTATCGTCCCCTGACTAGCATAGAAAGCAAGAAAGTAAAAGAGACAGAAAAAAATAACGTGTATTTGAATATATGCAAAACAAAATGATTTAACTTAAAAAACAATTAGAAGGGTCTTACGGCTGTCTAATCGAATTGGGTCTGTCATAATAGTCTATTGCGAGTCTGGAAATTTATATTTAAAATGGTATTTTAAAAAACTCTCGAGATCTACAACTGTCTGGGTGAATAATATTATGGTTGCCTTAATATTCAATATTGCTTGTGACGGTTTGCCTTTATTAGGATAATTGAAATGTAAGCTTAGCATAATCTATATATTAATACGTGAAGCAAAAACTTTGTTTCCGTTTTTACGAAAACTGCGCGGACGGAGGAGTATGAAATTCCGCACACTTATAGTTTATATTAATCTTATATTAATCTTATCTATATCTATATCTATTATCTTATATTAATCTTATTTTTAGTATTTTTCACTATAATTTGACTTTGTTTTTCTTAAACAATTTTTGACTTTTACGATAGTACTGTAGTGGTACTGTATGACATTGTGGAAATTGTAACTTTTAATTGATGTAAATTTGTTAGCGTAGATTTTTTATTTTGTGTTTATTTTTTACATGTTGTGGTTGTCTTCTATATTTTTGTGTTTAAAAAGGCACGGCTCATTGTTTACGGCTGCAAGTGTAATTTTCGTGCAGTCAACCGCCCGCCGGCCGGAGTGGTTATAAAAATAATTTGTGAAGAGTAACGGCGTGAGCTTGACGTACTGTTTCCGCGAGACAGAAATAGATCCTTTCTAACCATAAATAGACGGTGTTTCTCTGTAAAAAAAAACATATTTTTAATACCAGTCTTCTTTATAGCGGTAGATAAAATAGAAAACGATTTCTTGTAATGGAAAGTGTCCTGCTATGATCGGGCATTTTCCAATATTTTTGACGCTGTAAGGGAGAAAAGAGCTGGACACTTGCTGAGTTTCTTGCCGGTTCTTCTCAGTACAAGATCTCCCGCCCAGAGTAGACTTACGAACCGATGGCATAGTGACATTCATAAGAGCTACTTGTAGCCTAAACTGAATAAATGATTTTGAATTTTGAATTGAATTTTGAATTATAGAGAAGGTTATCCGAATGTTTATATTTTTTTTAATTATGCATAAAAAATACATTAAATCAACAAAAACAACATTACACACACTACCATGTATTTGACACACACATCTGTCAATGCCAATCCAAACTCACATTCAATTTTTTTTACTTTTCATTTGCTTAGGATACAATCCGTGCAATCTTAATAAAATTACGGTCGGATTTCGACCACTAGGCGACTACTAGTATACCTAATTACCTCTATGAGCGTGTTTGTTATTATTTTTCTGTAGACAACTTTTTAGCCGAATATATAGATAGTCTTAGTAAGTTTGTCAAATTAAAAGTTAAGTATGGCTGTTGTTGTTTCAATAAATAAATAAATAAATAAAAAATATGAATTAACTTCAGCAATATTTTGATAGGAGCCTGGACGAATGCACGGAGAAAAATCAATATTCATTTTTGGTCACCCATTCTGATAACGGTTGAGCGTAAGGTAGCTTAACTTGTGCGATCATTACATGGGGCACATAAAATAGAAAACAAACATTGTTATGGTTCACGAAATATGAAAACAATGACAAAACGACACAATAAAAACTTGTTACGATATGTTACAGTTAACACAAATTTAACAACACTGGCGTAGCTCGTAGCACTGTAGCGTCTACGAGCCGCATATAGCGTGACTACGAAAAATAATGTCAGAAGTATGTTCACTTGCTAAGTTTTAATTTATTATAATATTTTTTGACATAATAAAGCAGACAATCATAAAAAAGCAGTAATTAAAAACATGTTTTATGACATCATGTTTCTTTTTGAACTTTTTCCTATGTCTCTCTATCTATCACAGTGTACAAATGAGACTCTGTTTAAAATATTTATTTAATTAGATAAAAGACGAATGCGCGATACAAGATACACACTGAATCATTATCGCTTCTCAAGTTGTTCTCGGCACAATCACAAATACGATAGCAAACCATTCATCGGCAAACAAACGCAAAAAGCTATTGCGAATGATGAAAGCAGCCGGGGCCAACAGCTTCCGTGCCTTTCCAAGTGCGAGCTCACTACGGAACTTGGAGTTTGCCAAAGTTCCTCCAATACAAAAGTGCTTCCACAATAAGATGTACATACCAAACAGGCTGTAATGCAAAATATGTGTAACTGCATCCGACGACGGTTGCCGAGGCGCGCCGAACGAACGAGCGCTCACGAACTTCGAATTACTTCGAAGCTCAGTCTCGCTTCGAAAGCTGATGGGGAAGGTAGTGTCGTCCTAAACAGCTCCGCGCGATCGGTAGTGTTAGTGTGAGTGATCGGACATGAGTGTTTTGCGTTCTGTCACGATACCGTTGGGATATTGACAGGTTAGTGGCAAACATTTTATAGAGATACTTTTTTGTTTTTTTTTTTGTTTCTACAATCGAACTTGTCCAACTTATTTTTTTCAATATCCTTGAACTTATTTTTGTACGGAGCCGCATTTGTGATATTGCGTTTCAATAAGACGCGTTAATGGATGGATGCGTTACATCAAAAAATACAGTTGCGTCAATCATTGTTTTTAGTAGGTATAATTATTTTGAGAGCTTCCGCGGGCGCGGGCGGGTAGGTTTTTTCGATTAAATCATTTATAGAAACTTTTGTAACTACCATTTGACAATAAATGTTCCATATTTACTAACTATTTTATAAACTGTGTATCATGGATTGAATCGTACTCTTTTAACGTCTGTTAGTCTATAATTTATTAAATTATATACAGTTATGTCAATCATTATTATACATAAATTTGTAGTATAATTTAGCTGCGTAACAACTTCTTATGTAAGTATTAGATATTTTCCGTTTTTCTTATTTATTTTCTACCTATTTACTGAGTGCGAGTTGTATCAGAATTTTATCATGTTTGATATGAACAAGAATTCACACTCAGAGAACTTAGCACTCCGGAGTGTTTGTTGTCCAGGGAGTATATCATTCTGATAAGATAATTACAGAAATGAAATGTTTTCTCCGAATTTTCTCGCGTCCTATTTTACATGTTATTTTATCCTAACGTTTCGTAAAGTTACGAAAACGATGAGATAATTTGATTAGATACATTACATGTGACGTGTATTAGGTTTTATTTTGAACGAAATGTAACAGTTTTTAAAATTGACAATTTGAAGAATTAGTAAAAACGTACCTTTTAGTTAATGATAGCCTCCTTACTAATTTATTAACGAGGGAAAAAAAAATGTGATTCCGTGATTTTTGCACAGATACAGATGTAAAGCCGGAGAGAGTATATTACTTTTATCTCTGTTAAATACAGTGTTCTTCAGCTAGCTTCTTAGTTCAAGAATTAGATTGGAACTAGCTACTACCCGTGGATTCACCCGCGTGCGGTTAACCAAAAAAAAAATAAAGATGGTCACTGCAAATATCGTTCCACAAATAAAACATTTACATACAATATTTAAGAAAATCTACGGCATCGTGGTTTGCAACTTGGTAGATAAAAACATTCTTATCTATATTTAATGACTTGTCCTGACTGATTCGTCATCGCCTAGCCGAAACCGCTAAAGCTAATGAGATAGAATTTGGACTTTAGGTTAATTGAGTGACGTAACCAGCCACTAAGCAAAGATTTTACGGAAATCGTACCCTAAGGGGGTCGAATAGGGGTTGAAAGTTTGTATGAAAGTCCGTCAGTTATGAAGTAAAATACATGAAAAATGGTATTTTTTTGAAAAGAAATAAAGAATGACGTGTCTCAGGAATTTTGTTTATTTTTCTTTACAGGAGTAAAAAAGAGAAGAAGATTTGTTTGGTAAAATCGTTCTTTTTAAAAAAAGAACGACGTGTTTCTGCATTTTTCGATAAAGCACCCCTAAAGAGGTGAAATAAGGGTGGAAAGTTTATATGGAAATCTGTAATTCTTTAAATTTCGGTATTTGGCCTGGTTAGAAATTATGAAGAGTTTCTGGATATTTGGAAAATGATCCTTTAAGTAGGGTATAAAAATTTGTACAGGAGGTTCCAAAACGGACCAAAATTACTTATACAGAGTGATCTATTACGTGGTATTGCGTAAGAAACTTTTTACTAATTCTATCTCACATAGATGGGCTTTATATTGATAAAAAATGAAAATCTTAATGTTGAAATAACGTGACATGTTGCTCGTGTAGCCCACGTGAGCAAAGCCGCGAACAAAAGCTAGTTGTATATGTAAATCTTAATGATTGTCCTTATCTTTTTGCACTAACATAAAGTAAAGCACTTCCTAAGTCTTACACAGCTACGGAAGTTACTAACTGTTCTTTTATGAAGTAAAAAAAGGACCTTCAGTGAAGTGTAAGAATTTTTTTATTGCTTTATGTTTTGTAAGCCTCATTAATTACACAAGCTATCGCCGGCAGTTCCATTCTTTAGAAACATTTATGTGTTAGCAGAATGCGGAGGCAAAACAAAAATAATAGTTTAATTAGTAATTCTCTGTTAGGAATGAGTTTTTATCACTATAACACATTTATCTGAATATTATTTCAGAGTTTGTGACGCAAAGTCTGAATATGCTTGTACTCCTTCCTCAAGGCCGGCAACGCATTTGCAATTACTTTGGTTTTGCGGGTGTCCATGGGCAGCGGCGATTACTTTCCATCAAATAATGTTATTAAATGTGACTATGACAATATAACTATCCCACTACTAGGCAAAGGTCTCCATTGTTTAAATTAAGTCAATTACGGGTAATGGCTGAATCACCACGCTATGCCAAATGCGGGTTGGTGATCACAAATACGGGATATGCATCAAAAATCCGAAACACACTTTGCCCGACCTGGGAATTGAACACGGGACCTTCGGGGAGCGGGCCGATCGCTTTGCCACTCGGCTACCGAAGAGTACTAATAACAAATACTAATTAACTCATTAATTAGAGGAGCTCGATGGCGCAGTGGTTAACGCACCCGGTCTGCAAGTGCTGAGGTTAAGCAACTTTCGCAAAGGCCGGCCATCGGATGGGTGACCAAAAGCTTATCATCTCGAGCTCCTCCGTGCTTCGGAAGGCACGTAAAGCCTTTGGTCCTGGCTGCATTAGCAGTCGTTAACAACCACCAATCCGCACTGGGCCCGCGTGGTTGTTTATGGCCCGTTCTCCCTATCCATAGGGAACGCTCGTGCCCTAGCAGTGGGGACATAAAATGATCTGATGATGAAATACTAATTAACTATTCAGCAGCTTCAATGTTTTGAGACTAATTTATTCGACGGTGAGTTCATATAGTTGTATGTATGTATTAAACGAATATAAAACACAGTCTTTCTTTTTACAATGGGGAAGCGCTTATGGCTTTCGTTTCACCCTGATTGGTAAGATAAGGTGGGACTTGGAGTACGCTTCATCTCAAATCCTTAACCGCTGATGAACTGGCTTTCAACAATGCTTATGACATTATTGCTTATTTATGTCCGCCTCCTTGGTCGAGTGGCTTGCACACCGGTTTTCATGGTGTCGCCATCTCTGAGGTCCCGGGTTCGATCCCCGGTCGGATCAATTTAGAAATACCTGTTTTTATAAATTGTTTCTGGTCTGGGTGTTTCCTATGTATAATAAGTATGTTTATCCGTTGTCTAGTTAACCAAGTTAGTTATAATTTATCGAGTTGATAATTGGTGTAAGTGTGGGAAAAATGTATTTTTATTTATTCTTGCTATGCCGACTTAGCAAATTACGGTTTGATTGTAGTGGCTAGTTATGGCTACAAGACAAAATTTATGAAAAACTGAATTTACTACAACTCAATTTGTTGGGATATCTCCAATAACAATAACGAGTATAATGAAGTGAATCCTTTTTTTTTGTATTAAATTATAAAACTAGTATGTGCTCATAATAATGTTTATATTACTGTACTTTTGAATCAAATATAATATTATGTACAGCGCGACGCCGCGCACATTCAAACAACACTGAGGTTACCACGGAAGATCAGCGTGGTTTTTTTTTATATATACGGGTAAGCACAGTGCCTTGATCTCACTTGATGTTAAGTGATGATAAGGCCATTAGGTGACAACTAGTAAGGCACTGGCTATCTTATCTCTAGCTGCCGGAATACAACAATGCTACAAACATTGATGTTATGGCGACAATTTAGATAAGATGGTGGTAGCTAGCCAGGCGGGCAAATAGTCCTACCACCAACCAAACCGAGTACACAAAGATGTACCCCCCGCTGGGAATCGAACCCCGGACCTCTGGGTCTAAACCGGTGGTCTTAACCACTAGACCACAGAGGCGGTTAATTAGTTAGTTTTTGTTCACTGCAACAAATGCTGAGTGGAGTCCTATTAGGACACATTTTTAATTATTATCTTTTTGTTTTGTTCTACATAAGTTTATACTGTGTGTTCATTTATTAAAAAAAATTAATGAATTTTATCTTATTTCATTTCAAAATTTACTACAAAGAACCAACCATTCTCAGGAAACTTAAGTGGGAATCGAACCTACAGCCCTTAGATTACCGGTCCAATGATCTGGCCGTTGAGCTGTCGGGGTCTCGCTATCATCATCATCATCATCATCATCATCATCTCAGCCAAAAGACGTCCGCAGCTGGACAAAAACCTCCTCCAAGGATCTCCACGACCGGTTTTGTGCTGCTCGCATCCAGCGGCTTCCCGCGACCTTCACCTGATCGTCGGTCCACCTTGTTGGAGGCCTGCCCACACTGCGCTTTCCGGTACGCGGTCACCACTCGAGGACTGTTCCGCCCCAGCGGCCATCAGTCCTGCAAGCAATGTGCCCTGCCTACTGCCACTTGAGCTTAACAACTCTTCGGGCTATGTCGGTTACCTTTGTTCTTCTGCAGATCTCCTCATTTCTGATTCGATCTCGCAGTGAAACCCCGAGCATAGCCCTCTCCATTGCTCTTTAAGTGACCTTGAGCCTTCTGATAAGGCCCATAGTGAGCGACTACGTCTCAGTCCCGTATGTCATCACTGCCAACACACACTGGCCAAAGACTTTCGTCTTGAGTGGGGTCTTGGGGTCTTGGAGCACTTTGCCACTCGGCAACCAAGGCGTTTCAAATAGTAGAATCACAAAAATTATGCCACTAAATTCAGGGCTGCACTGCGCGAATAAGTCTTAAGTTTAAAGCCTTTTGGCGTTCCGCTCGGCAGCTACCACGATTTACTATCAATAAATCCATAAAACAGCAAATAACCGTTAACCTGTTTGTCGCGAGTAATCTAGCGTCGAATTTCGGTAATAATTTAAAAACAACGCTCGTTTTGGCACGCTGGCCGCTATCGGAGCGCATAACTTGCGGATATCTGGGGACTTGTCGTAAATCGCAATATCGACGCGGTCACTCGTCACGGATATATGTGAGCACCATGAAAATCGAAAACAAATTTTCAAATTTGATTACCACCTGACGGGTAGCCCATCATACAGGTTATTAAATTTTAGCCATAATAACCAACACCTCAGTTTCTATCTGACATCTCTGAGGTTTCGAAAATTCGTGAAAATATATTTTGGTGCCTACATTTAAACGTTAGTACACAACTATGTCAAAAACAAAAAACATGAACTCGGCAACACCTTTGAATTCGATCTTTTGAATGCGAGTAATTCCAGAAAAAAATATTGATGTCATGAATTTTTTGTTAAGTACTTAATAAATGTTTCATAATTTTTATTGTTGAGATGACGGCTGATTGAGGATAACGGAGGCAGAAAACATGTTGCGCCGACCTCAAATAAGATTGGGAATGGCAAGGCAAATGATAAATAATTATTATTTAGGTATTTATAATATATTTATAATATAATAAAGTTATAATTTAAGTTCTATAAATTGTTAGTTGTCAGGACAAATTTCAGGGCCTTGCAAGCCATCTGCCATTATGATGTATCTTAATATCGGTTTGTAGATTCATTATTTGTCTTCTTTAAATTAGTGTGTGGTCTATTGTATATATTATCTGGTGTCTGGTGAATAATACTTGAACGTTTTTATCATCGCATATTTATGATCGATTTTTAGTATGACTTTTGAAGCGTTACATCCATGATCAATACCTGTTTGTATTTTGTATACTTCTTCCCTTCAGATAATGGTTATATCTTTTTGTAGAGTTTTCATCACATTTTTCTGTTAATCCCACAATCCCACATTATTATATTTTTCTCTGTCTTTGTAGTCTTTTATCTTGTATTTTATACGCTGCTTTTTTCCTTGAAATAAAATAAGGGTACTCGATGTAAAATAAGATCATACATACACATACCTACACACTTTTGCTATACGTGATATAATTCAAAAAGTTTGACATTTCATTCCATTTAGTCCATTATCGGAACCATAACTTCAGCTATCCTAAATGCTATTGAAGCGAAAACTTACAGCGACTGGGACATTTTAAGAGAAAAATTCAGCGTATAACTTACACATTTAGTAGAAACTTCATTGCGTTAAAATAATAGGTATTTAAAATTATGATATTTCGAATTCAGGCCGCTGACACCTAATTCTACTAACATTTTAGTTCTTAACAACTTATTTTTTTTTTTTTTTATTACACAGATTCAAGCAAAATTGTTTACGTACAAAAATGGACTTAAGCTAAGTGTCATCTTACTTATAAGCTGCCACGGCATGCAATGTGGACTAAAATATATTATTTAAATACTATGCTTATTTAATACAAGTTAGTCAGCTAACGATAAAACAATTACAATTTATTGTAACTGTTCATTAATTATTAATATACAACGGGGTCTTTCCGTCAGCATTTAAGGTTGGCCTGATCAGACCCATACACAAGGGCGGTGACCGAGATCGGTTTGATAATTACAGGCCCATTTCTATTCTACCCACCTTTTCCAAGATCTTGGAACGCCTCATCAATGAGAGATTAGTTAAATACCTGGAGACTAATAATCTTCTTTCATCCTCACAATACGGGTTCCGAGTTGGAAGGTCCACTAATGATGCTGTCAATGATTTGGTTCATTCTATAGTCTCTGCCCTGGACAAGAAAAGGAAATGTATCGTGGTATTCCTAGACATGGCCAAAGCGTTCGATACGGTTTCTATCCCACGCCTATTGGCCAGGTTGGAGAGCCTCGGTGTGAGGGGACTTCCTCTCCAACTCTTCGAGGACTATTTGACTGATCGAACCCAACGAACTAAGGTGGACCAATGGATGAGTGAGGAGGCTAATGTCACGTATGGCGTGCCGCAAGGCAGCATACTTGGACCTACCTTATTTTTAGCTTACATTAATAGCCTCTGTCACTTACAACTCCCGGAAGGAAAGATTTTCGCATTCGCAGATGATACAGCTTTATTCTTCACGGGGGACTCTTGGGATAGTGTATTTGGCAATGCTCAGATGGGTCTTAATAAGGTCGCCAAATGGCTGAAAAGCAGCGTTCTGACACTTAATGTTACTAAAACAAAATATATAACTTTCGCTATCAGAACTGATCAACTTCCATCGCAATCATACAATCTCACAGTTCATAAGTGCCTCACTCTACCATCCGGAATCTCCTGCGATTGCCCGACCCTTGAAAGAACGAGCTCAATCAAATACCTAGGAGTAATACTAGATCAGGGTCTTAATTTCAAAGAGCATGTCAATACGCTCACCTCTAGGCTAAGGAAACTCACGTACATCTTTAAAAACCTCAATCATATTGCAGATCATAAGATTATTCGAATGGTCTACTTTGCTCTTTGTCACTCTCTTCTGGAGTATTGTATCTCAGCTTGGGGTGGTACGGCTAAAACGAACTTGCTAAGTCTGGAACGGGCCCAGCGCCTTCTTCTCAAGGTTGCAATGGGTTTACCTTATCGTTTTCCCACTACGGAGCTATACGAAAAATGGGACATACTCTCAGTTAGGCAAACATTTATCCTTAAAATAATTCTGATGAAGCATTCTGAAGAATCTTACGACCCTGAAAAAACGAAAGGGAAACGGCGCATAGGCGCGGTATGCGCCATACCTGCTCTGAAAACCGCCTTCTCACATAACTTCTACGGCTTTCTTGGAAGTTATCTTTATAATAAAATAAACAGCTCCCTTAATATCTACCCACTCACGAAATACAGTTGTAAACAGACTACTAGTAAATTTCTTAAATCCATGGCAACTACAGAAAAATTTCTCTCTCCCCTCTCATAGCCATTTATTTGATTTTAATTATTTTATTTTCTTCTAACACATCTTAGTTTAAAGATTATACTATCATCAGAGTATGCTTCATTCAGAACATTCTATTGAATAATTGGCTAATGATAAATTTATAAATTATGAATTGACGACAAAATTATTAAATTTTAATCTTAGACAAGTTACCATAATCCTTTATTTTATAATTATTTGTTTAAACTTTTTTATTACGTTACATCTGCTAACTTTTTATTACTCTTAGTAAAATAATATTGCCAACAGAGTTTCTTCAAAGTTAGCTGCTCTCATCCTCCTACGCAACGTAAAACATACATACACTCACTCACGCACCCACACACCCACACACACACCCACACATACACCCACACACATACGTTCACTAACACCTTACACTCACTTTACCTACACTAACACGCACGAATTTTTGGTACCATTTATCTCGGCTAGATTAGATTAATTTAGTCTTTAGTATTGTTTAGCTCGACTTGTTTATTTCCTTATTATTACCTGTCTTAATTAACTCTGTATCCTTTCTGCGGGTGGGGCCTGGTGACCTGTGGTATAGGTTTGTTATAAACCCATTTCAGGCACCAGTCCTTCACAATTTTAGGTTACTTGTATTATAATCACCCTATACAAATTTGTAATGTTTGTGAAGGATAATAAAGAAATATTTATTATTTATATTTATTTATTTATTATTTGGCGTTACTTCAAGGGACCGCAGTATTTGACGCTTGGATTTCTGGGAATTTTCTGTCTTCTTTGAATTTGATACATAATAGATAACTTAAAAGAAAATAAAATAAAATACAGGTTAGCTGAAGCGGAAAATTAAATGGAATTAATGATGCTGGATAACAGTACACGATATTTGCCTTTTATTTGATTCTTTATAAATATATTTTGTTTAACCAGAAGAAACTTCAGAGTTCAAATTTTTCATACCAATATGCCAATTGAAATGAAACTTTTTTTTTAATACAGAGATCTAAATAATTCGAAATATTTTTTACAAAAGTATTACTTTGTAAACATTGGATAATTTAATATACTCGTACGTGTACAATAGGCAGGGGCTATTTGTATCTACGGTTTAGTATTACATTATTCACATTCCAGCACTAGTTACGTGCAAAAGGAAAAATTGATTCTCTGTTATTCTCGGGTTGGATTTGTTTGTTGTATTAATGTTTCTACTCATCTTATGCCGGATCCCTATATTCTATATGTCTGTTGTTTTGCTTACTGGAGTTAGAAATTTGACAGAATTTGTATGGAGCTTATGTCAAATTGTTATCTATAGTAGGCAAATCAACAGATAGATAGAATATAGGGAACCGGCTTTAGAGTACTAAACTAACCTGCTCGTATGCAATGCAATTTTTCTGGCAAAATACGCTGAACCGACTATATTAAGGCTTCCTATTATTATACCATATTTGAACTTTGAAATTTGTGTGAGACATTAAAATGTATGAACGCCCCTAAATGTAGAAAATACAAATAAATAAAATACAACCAACACTATCAAGCAGAGCGCACCTTTGCAGGTGATGACGACAGTTTCGTTTGAACAAGCTGTTTATTCCGTTCAGCCCTTGCTGTTACTCTCCGAGATGTAATAAATAATGCAATAGGTACTTGAAATACCCGCCCAAAGTAATCTTACCGGGCATAGCAAATTATGTTTTAACCTACAAATTTATTGATCGGTCGCTATTGCGCTGCCGACGTTCATAAGTCGGTGTGTAGTAGTAGTAAGTACTAGTAGTAAGTACTAGTAGATAGATAATATATACTATTAGTAAAAAGGTAAAGTTTGTGACTTTGTTTGTTTGTTTGTGGAAGGTACTGCTCAAAAGTTATTTTACTGATAAAATGCTACCTACTAATTCCTTGTGGGTAATATTTAATTAAAAAAAGAGTTTATTTAAAAAAACCTAAATCAACGCAAGTGAAGTCGCGGGTGATGTGCTAGTAATAAGGTCCTACACAAACACACACACACATAATAATTTGTCAATAGGATATGCAATAATTCAAATTAAAAATCAAAATTATGTATTCAGTAAACTGAACTAAATTTTTGTAGCCTAAACCATGGACTAATTAAAGATAGTCCATGGTTTAGGCTACAAAAATTTGCGCTTATTAATGTCATTATACCATCGGTCATTCGTAAGTCTACATAGATTCTACATACCTTGTCCCATATGATTAGCAAGTCCTATTTTTATTTTACAGTAAAATGTGTAGATACATTATTATTCTCTTCATTTAATTTTGTGATATCATGGCAGAACATTCTATAAATAAATTCGTTAGCTTATTAAACATCCGCTCTTTATAAAACATAATTTTCCTGCCGTAAGCATTTCACACCTTCAAAAGTTGATTTTAATATTGCGTCTCAAATCAAATTACCCGAACTTATTTTTACTTCAAACTTTGTGCTTTGTTGTATCATGTTGCTCATTTAGTCCGTTTTTGACAGTTACTAACAATTTAATATTATTATTTTGCATTTACAACGCTGTATTAAACGAAACTGAAAATAACACTTCACAAAGATTATTTGTGACAAATCTTGTTTTTCCAAGTTATATTTTTGACTTAATTAGTAGTTAATTACGATTCTCTTAACTACCTACTCAATTGTATATCTGAGCTTATTACTTAAATTATTTCTATACGCCGACCTAAATACACTCGACCGTTGATGTCTTTCGAAGTAGGTACTTAATCATAAAAATTATCAGTACTTAATCATAAAGTAACGAAGTGGGAATCAAATATTTGTCTCGAAATCTAAGCTCAGCAATGGACCAACTGCCGTGTTAACCAGCAACCATGATGGACATTACCTGCTGTACTATACTTCAAGTTTCAAGTTTCAGTTTCAAGTTTTTAGTAACAGCTATAATTCTGTATTTTGTTTTCTATTATTTCACATTTGTTTTTTTTAGTTCCTATAGTATCCAACACTATGTCTCGCTCTACCTATTCAATCGAATTCTTAGAAAGCAAACAATATATGTAATTAGTTTATGTGAACATTATCTAATAACATGTATCTCATATTTTTTCCATACACCAACTTCAATACACTCAGGGATCGTTGATGTTTTTCGAAGTGGGTACATAATCATAAAAATTAATGTCGGCCCCCAAGTAACGGAGCGGCCATTAATTATTAGTCTCGTAATCCAAGTTTGGCCATCAGGCGCCGCAACTGGCGTGTTAACCAACAACTATGATGATCATTTCCTGATGTACTCTGTGTTCGGGTATGAACTAGGTAACGATGTTTAATGGGCCTTCCCTTTTTATGAGACACTTTTTACGAATATACTCCCGTATTTAACTGTTAGGTGTTTTTTTGTTATTCTCAAGTTTGTGTAATAATCTTTTGTTCACCTATTTGTTTGTCAACGTGCCATAAGCCAATACGCACGACGCTTTACATGCCTTCCGAAAAATAGAGGAGTTCGAGACGAAAGATGACCGGTTTCTTGTCTCTCCTCCGTGCGTCGTCCTTTACGAAAGTTGCTTAAACTTTCGTACTGTATCTCTCGTTTGTATGGAACGGGCCTTCTGTACCTATTTATTATGTGCGGGCACACTGTATAGTCCAAGGTCGTTTCGTGTTTCAAGAGTGGTTGTAATTAACTCTGTTTCTATACGAATGGGTTATCAATTACAAAGCAAATTTCAGATTGTTTGTTGAAAGTTTCAATTTTTAAACATTATTTGGTAAAGTACCTAATGACGAATACATAATGTATGAAAGCACAAAGGAAAATATTAATTCAAGAATTAGGTAAATATGAAGTTATGTACGCTAAATTGTAACTTTGTATGTTTTTGTTTTAAGTAAAAATATTTTTTTATAAGTCTTGTGTTCTGATTCAAGTACTATCTATCTATCTACCAAAAAACTTAGTTATTTTTAGTCAAGATCTTTTACATGTTTATTATTATTTCTTGTGGGAACGTCGCCAGCCGAACGGGCGATCCACCCGCGGTATCTGTGGCTCACTTCATCCTTTTCCCCGTTCTCTCCTTTGAGGGAGCTTAGGTTTATCCAGCTTTCACGACGCCCCTTCGAATTTTTTGGTCTCTTTGGTTAATCTTGCTATCTGCTCCACTTTCAGATCCTTCAGGTCCTCTATGTCTAGTGTGTCCGACCCCCAGAGCTCCCATCTTATCAGTGAGTACATAGGGCACTCAGCTAGTAGGTGGAGACTGGTCTCCTCACTTTCCGGGCATATGGGGTCGGTTTTCACTCCTATCACTGTCAGATGTCTGTTCAGTCTACAGTGTCCTGTTATGATCTCTATGACTAGCCTCATGTTCTCTCTGGAGAGTCCCATAAGTTTGCTAGTCTTTTTCTTGTCCATTCCCTTGATGAAGATCTTCGACTGTCTCATGCCCGTCGAGGATCTCCATCTTCGGTTGGTTTCTGCTGTGATACTGTGGCTTATTACTCCCTTGGTGATATTGTGCGGTATTGGCAACCAGGGTTCCGGTCCCACCAAGCTTTCCTCTGTTCCCTTTCTGGCTAGTTCGTCGGCCTGTTCGTTTCCCGTGCTTCCCTCGTGTCGGGGACCCACGCTATCGTCAGGTCCACTCTCTCGGCCAGCCTTTTTAATGATTACTTGCATTCTTTGACGATTGCTGACGTTGTTCTTTGCCTAGTGCCTTCAGTGCCGCCTGGCTGTCGCTATATATCTATATCTGGCCATTTTTCCTGTAATAGTAAGGTGTTCGGCCATCTCCGCGCCTGCCATTATTGCATATATTTCCGCCTCAAAAACGCTGGCGAATCTTCCTAGCGGTATCGATTTGTTCATCTCCGTCCCGTTTGCGCATTTAATGTGCACGCCGGTTCCGGAGAGCTTTGTCGATTTCTTTCTGGAGCCGTCTGTATAGCAAGTGGTGCCATCAGTTTCTATGCTCCAGTTTTCTCTTGATCCTATGTCTATTCTATATTTCTTGTCAATGATTTATGTGTGTATATGTTCCTATGTGTATTCTATATTTCTTGTCTTCCGTATTAGGTCGTTATTGGAGAGGATCATTGACAGCCTATCTTCGTAGTTTTTGCTTATACTAGCGTGACCCTCGTTCATGAAGTTCCCGGTCCATATGCCAGTGCTTCTTAGCTTGAACCATTGTTCAGTAGCTTTTCTCTTAATTTCTAAGTCCAGGGGATTTAGCCCCAGTATGATCTTGAGCGCGGCTGTAGGTGTTGTCCTCATCGAGCCCGTGGTCACTAGGGCTTTTTCTAATTCTGCTTTTTTTGGACTTTGGACTTTGGACTTTGGACTTTGTCTAATTCTGTTTTGTTTTTCCCTACTGCGGCTCTGTGCCACCATACGATGGCTCCGTGTAGGATCCTTGGCAGAGTTATAGCCTTGTATATCCATAGTGCCATCGCTGGTTTCATGCCCTAAGTTTTGCCTATTACACTTTTACACTACATCATTGCCATCTTGGCTTTTGAGCATGAGTTACTTTTACGGTTCTTAAGGGTGAGCTTGCGGTCCAGTGTCACTCCTAGATACTTGTCTTCCTTGACTGTTTCCAGCTCTTTGTTGTCCAGTTTCACTGGTACAGCGCGCCCTATCTTTCTTTTCTTTGTAAACATAACTAGTTGGATTTTGTCAGGGTTTAGGTTTATCCCTTTGCTCCTGCACCACCCTAGGGCTTCTTTTAGGCCTCTGTTCATGATTTCACACATGACGTTGAGAACTTTGCCACCAACTTTGCCACCAGGAGCACGCCATCATTGGAATACACCTGTGTGTGTATATCTGCATCCTGTTTATCTTATTTACTAGTTCGTATATTAGCACCATTAGGCACCACAGCAGTGGCGACAGACATCTTCCCTGGGGGAATCCTCTTTTCGCCACCACCCCATGTGTTATTCCTACTATCTCTGTTCGTATCAGCCGGTGTCTAAGCATGTTTTTCACCCACTCTGATACATCTCTGTCTATTCCTTCACGTCGCCTTAGGGTGGCCTCTATTGAGTCGGGTGTCGCCCTATCAAATGCGCCCTCCACATCAAAGTAGCAGCCCATTGCGTATTCTGTATTGCTTACTGATATTTGCACTCTCGTCACCAAGTTATGGAGGGCCGTTTTGGTGGATTTGCCCTCCAACCAAAACCAACACGCATACATGTGTTGGTTTTGGTGTAGTGGAGACCTGCTTTTCTCTATTTACTCTCTGATTAATCTGTCTAGGATTTTCTCCAGTGTCTTTATTAAGAATGAGGAGAGGGTGATGCATCTGAAGGCTTTGGCTTTCTGGTAGGATGCCCTGCCTGGTTTTGAGATGAATACTGCCCTCCCTTCTCTCCATTTTCTCGGTATGTGCTTAGTTCTGATGCTGCCGTTGTACAGTCATAGCAGATCTTTGCTTATCTCTCTTTTACATGTTATATCACAGTCTATCTAACCTCTTCCTTAGTTATATAGTGTAAGCAAGTAAGAATATACGATTTGATTTGTACTCTTTATAATTTGAAAAAGACAAAGTGTTGATAAACTTTGTACTCTTTATGTCGAAAGGTATATAGTGACGAATTAACGTCATTTTTGGCATTAAGGCATTCTTGTCGGCTCAGTTAAGTGAAAATTTTAAGTAGATTATATACTGATTCAATAAAATGTTTTAAATTTACGAGTGGGTTTTGAACGGGCGGCCAACCCCAATTTCACTATCGTGTTTGTATCCGATCCGTTCAAATTTAATTAACACTAATTATTTAATATTTAATCCAAAGGGAGGCTTATTCAATGTCAACAACTACGTCATCGACATTCGATGTATTTTTTTTCAATTAGGTATCAACGATTTTTTTATAATGACCAATTATTGTGTATTATCTAATCTTTTATTGTATTATATCTTACCAGTTAATAATTATGATTATGGTTAAGTATATATAATTTTATCCAAACTTTAAAGGGAACAAATTGTAAGTTGAAAAAAAAACAAATTAAAGGATTTTAATCGTGCTCGTGGAAACTATTTTAACACATTTTTCGAATTAGTTACAATTACTAAGAAAGAAAGAAAGAAAGACAAGACAAAGAAAGCTACAGAGACACGACTCGGAACATTCGAAAATAACATAATCGAGAACCAGAATTTAGTTTCCAAAACATACTTTGCTAACAAAACATAAAATCTTTGCACAGTCAAACTGAATGCAAAACTAGGTTATAATACTAGATTTCATTTGAGTAATTTTTAACAGGATTTTTGCCATGTTTATTATTTATGAGTATCCGATATTTCGGTACAGTTGCATGCGCCATGATCACGGAGTTATCATGGCGCATACAACAGTAACTCATGATCAGTAACTCCGTGATCATGGCGCATGCAACTATGCCGAAATATCGGATACTCATAAATAATAAACATGGCCCGTTAATAATTTCTCTATTGCAAGTGACCATGATAGTTTAAATAGTTATATAGATTTCATTTGCACGGAAAAACGAATAAGTTCCGTGATCGAATTGTAAGCGGTATAATATCACAAAGGTACACACTTTGAGTTGCTCTTATCATGACGCATACAACAATACGAACTCCAGTTATTAATAGAAGTCAACTAACATTATACTCGTTCGTATTACTTCGAGGATGTTATCGCGATCCGAAATCCATTTGGTGTGAAAGTTTTAATCGAATTTCTGTAACAATACGTCAGCAGTAAGTAATTTCGCTTTGAGACGAAGTTTCGGCGTTGTTCCCACACCACAATGTTATGTTTTATATTGATATCCATAACTCATAATGCTAGAAATGGGCAAATCTATACTAATATAATAAAGATGAACAGTTTGTTTTTTTATTTGAACTCGTTAAGCTCTAGAAGTACCAGACGGATTTGAAAAAATATTTTTGCATTTGATAGCCCAATTTTAGTTGAAGGCTAGGCTATTTAACATCACGCTATGGCCCTCAAAAAAAGTCAGAAACACGCTAAGCGAATACAAAGGACTAGTAGCGCATGCGGGCGACGCGATGGGTCGGGGAACAGCTAGTCACACTAATATATAAATGCGAAAGTTTGTGTGTATGTGTGCATATTTGTTGCTTCTTCACGCTGCAACGGAAGGATGGGTGTGGATGAATTTCGGCATACAGATAGTTTATAACCTGGATTAACACATAGGATAGTTTTTATTCCAATATTCCCACGGGAACGGGAACCACGCGGGTGAAACTGCGGGCGGCCGTTAGTTGTTAATAAATGTTTGCGCGATAAGATGATCCCTTTATAATGTTGAACTGTGGAATACTTACTATAATCTATTATCGATTAATATTTATATTATTAAATTAATAAAGAAGTAACGCCTGTGACTTTGTTTGTTTGTATGTTGGGGCTAATCTCTGGAACTACTGGTTCATTTCCAAAAATTCTTTCACTGATAGAAAGCTATGCTAAGCTACATTCCTTGCGGGTATCATATGCTATATTTTATTTCAAAAAAAGAGTTTCTTTTTAACCTCCAATCCACGCGGATGAAGTCGCGAGTAAAGTGTTAGTACTAACTATAACAGCGTTATCCATTTAACGTAACTGATTACTTGGTTCACTCTAGAATTGTTACAACAAGCGTAAACTTTATATGTTCCCATATTCATATACTTATTCTATTTTTTGACATTTTAATAAGAAACTGTTTGAGCTATTCTCAACTATTAGCCGTAGAATTCACACAAAACAGTTCGTATTAAAATATTACGCTTAAGTCAGTGTTCCCACAAAATAGCGCCTTCAATCGACTCATCACAGTCGTGCGTATTCACGCTCCATCCATTAATCAGAGTAACGTTTTTCCCTTTTAGATTTTTTACTGGGCCTTGTACAAACACAGATAAAGACGATATAAAACGAATCGGCTTTGCACACTACAAAGTTGTGGCGAACTCTTTACGAATGAGTGAAAACGTACAATACATGGTTAAATTGTATTTGAACTTTTCTGATTTGTGAAAACACAAAACGAAGTTCAAAAAAGAAAACACAAAAAAATTATTAGATAGTTATCAACAAAAACACAAAACAATATATTTTCAACTTGCGAGATAATTTCGTCTAAGGTAAATACACGTTTAGCGAAATTTTTCTGATCGAAACTTTTATATTTTTTCCTTTCAAAACAAAAGAAAACAGGCAAATTCCTTCGAAAATTAACTTAGTAGCCGAAAGTTTGATATTTTAACACAATACCGTTTTCGCCGAAACATTTTGTTTCAGGGAGCGAAATATGTAATTTCGCTTCCATTTCTTTGAGACAGAAGTGTCATTTGGGATTGGATACAACTCTAACCACTTTGATAGATGTGAACTGATCAAAACTTTTATTGTATCGCATGTCGGGACTAGCGATGAAACTCCTTTGCCATAATCTTTTTAGATAGAAACGGTTTTATCATAGATGAATCAGACAGAAGATATTGATGGAACTATAGCGACATGCTAGCTTAAAGACCTATGTCTTTAACACACCTTACGTGTGTATATCTTTTAAATAACTCAGTAGTTATAACCACGATAAATACTCGATGGTACAAGACGCCAGCTAGCCAGGCTTTAAGAGCTTTTATAATATGCTAAGAGATTTGCAAACAGTCTGCGTAATAAGCAGCTACCAAAGATTTCTGGTGCAAAAGATGCATTAACATGACACAATTTTAACTAGTTTTGATTCTCATTCTTGCTGGAGTCTTCTTAGCCCCTTGAGCATCGATCGACCACCAGGTGGCCGATAACAATTAAAATTCTATTGTGTCTGGTATTCGCGCGCTCGAGCTCTCACCAGAATCGACCTTCCGAACCAGCAGTAGAATCGCATTATATTTATGTATTGTTTATCAAATTATATATTTTAATTATTATTGTGTGTACTTATATTATTTTTTAATATACTTTTGTGTTTTTTTTTATGTTACTACTTGACGTTCAGAAGTGCAATTTATATGCCTAAATTGAATAAAGATTTTTCATTTCATTCATTCTATTATATTAAGAGTTACATTATTTACATGTTAATGCTCGTGACTGTAATAACAGGGCGACAAACTAACATACAAGTCATGACATAGAATAAGACTGCTTACTCAGTTCCAGAGTTTACACTACTCAAAGTCACAAACTTTACCTCTTTATTATTGGTACAAAGTACAGATAATATATTAATAAAAAAGATGTGTTAAATCCATATACGTGTTTAATATTATTACAACCTACTTTTATAACAAGGCGCACCATCTACATAAAAGTCAAAGCTTTCATCAAAGCAAAGGGAAAAAAGGCGGAAACAAATGTCGATCGTCTTTGAATGACGTACACGCCGACTGAATGACGGACCAGCCCCATTGTCCGTCAGCCGGAGCATCCGAAGAGGAATTGGCGACCCATTAAAAGTTTCTAAAATGCCGTTCAAGAGTTCGCTTTATTAAATTGAGCGTCATTACTGACGCCTCGACCTTATTACGGCCGCGGCGTGCCTCGTAAAACTTTGATGTTCCCGTAATGCACTTACATTTATCAGCGTAGGGGCACCAAATGAATAATAAATAGGCGAGACACCGAAACTTCGATGGACTGATGTATTGATGGAAATGAATTTGGAATCTCTAATGGAAAAAACTTAATGTAAGTTTTAAAGATCGAAATAGTTCTATACTACCATCGTACGTAGAAAGGCGTGCAATATCAATAGGATGTTTTATTTTAAAGGGTTATCGATCTAATATAGTTAATATATTATATTAAGGGCAGCTTGAAGCAGCGGCTGCACAGTGAAATACGCATTTGCTTGAGTGTATTGTATGTATTGTATTGTATGTATGTAAATAGAAAATTGTAGCTCACCATACAGTCGCAGCTTGAAGTAGTCGCATCCTCACTGCTTCAAGCTGCTCGTGCATGGCCGACTTAAGATGATTACTACATACAAATTTTCATCGAGATCGATCAAGCCGTTCTTGAGTTATAAGAGAACATACAGACAGACAGAAAGACAGACAGACAGACAAAAATTTCAAAAATCGTAGAATTGGTGTCAGTGGGTCATAAAACGAATATTTATCCCAAAATTTGTCAGAAAAATTGCATGTACAGACAGAGCCTACAGATTTATATTATACTAGCTGATCCGGCGGACTTCGTACCGCATTTATTTCTTGTTTAAATATAGCCTATGTTACTCAGCGTTAGTGTAGCATTCTAATGGTGAAAGAATTTATTAAATCGGTCCAGTAGTTTTTGAGTTTATTCGTTGCAAACATACATACATACAAAAATATAAAGGTTTCCTCTTTATAATATTAGTATAAAAGTATAGATTTAATAATGCCATGAAAAGTGAGAGACAGTGTAATAATTAGACTCGTAAATAAGGTTTTCAAAGAACTAATAAAGTGAAATTAAATACAGTGCAGTGGTTTCGTGAAACTTTGAAGTTCCCGACACTTTGTTACATCCATCAGAGAAAGAAGATACACCTTCTACACCGAATGAATAACAATACAATACAGTGGAGACACTAAAGGTTTCTTATACTTTGTACTTCGAGTTACTTTGCTTGAAGTGGTTTAAAAAGATTTTTAATAAAAACACAAATATTAATGATTATGGTTGAACAAATTACAATTTGAGAAGAGACAAAGGGTTGAAAAACATCCACAATCCAATTTCGAATTGTTATTTTGTTTTTAAACTCTTTAAGTATTGTTAAAGAAACTGACCAATGGTCTTTTTATCAAGAGTTATTTAACTTTTAAAGATTAACTTTAAAAATTCCAATTTAAAAAAAAACCTTTATTTTCAGTTCTTTTTTAATCACAATGGATATAAAGCCGCGCGTTTAATGAAATAAAAGTAATCTTGAATTTTGTTTTTAATGTCTTAGGTTTGAGTGTGAGTATCAACAATTCCTACCTGTCACTGATGTTGATATATACCCAACTCCTCAGTGGTTGAGAATTCCGGGCGAAGTGAGCTTCCATCTAAGGCCTTATCACCACTTAACATCAGTATTGATGAAGGCCAAGTGATTGGTCGATGAGGAACAAACACTTACAAGCCGTAACTTACATACATACTTACAACTCATTTGTAGGCGTCAAATTATCGGAAACTAACCTATAAATTATACTTACTATTACTTAGAACTTTATCATTCATTGAGGCGCCATTGACCTGTACTCTTAATATCCACACTTGATTCAACGTTACAAACCAGGGTTTCAATATTTAAAATATTTATAAAACTGTTGTGATGAAATTAATCTAGGTGGAGCGACGAGCCTTGCAAGGTGGCTGGCAAGACAATAGCTGGAGCCGCTCATTGTATATTGCCGTGCACTTAACCTTGCACCCAAAATAAGAAGACTGCAGAATTAAAGTTCATACAAATGCGCTCGAGTAACGCACACAGGCAACAGCTCGGTACGTTCCAAACTGTTTCGAGATCCGTGTACGTGAATGGGGCTATGTGCGTTGCTCAAGCGTGGTATGTATTAGACGACACCTCGATTTGTGAACATTCAAAAAAGCTGATCCCTACGAGCGCTGTCATAAGGTTGAAAATACGTAGCGCCTGCGACAATTGAGACCGCAAATAAACAGAGACTAAACAAATATTTTTGAAAAATTATTAGTTTTATTTATGAAAATATTGCAGCTACAAAATTACGAATATTGATGTTATCAATGTATTTGAGTGGTTTCCAAACATACAAATTAAGTAGTTTTGTTGAAATTTCAGCAATTTTTTTTTTGTGGTGTTTTTGAAAATAATTATTATCGAGTCAAAATTATACATTCGTGTATTTGAGCTAGCAAATTCAAGATGAAGACATGAATTTACCTATATAAATATTTCAGATTCGTTAGTCATTATTATAGTCTTAAGAGCGTTTACGCCTTACGGTTACGGTTTAGTTAAATACAGCGTTATAGTCAAAAGTGGCCGTTTTTAGCTGTAACGTCTTATTTAACTAAACCATAACATGTCAGATGTTCTTTAGGTGGCGTAAAAATGCTAAATTACTTCAATCAAATAGTTTGTTCTCTAATTACTAATTACTAGATATGTTATTTTTTTTTCATTGGCGGAGCTAGTGTGCTGCGTAAACGCTCTTAAACTATTCGACGAAAGTTGGTGCCTTTTTTCAGTATGTCGCCTTAAAAAATAAAAAAAAATAATATAAAATCTATTTATTTCAGGCTGTTGCCCATAATATTGTTAGTATACAAATGACTTAAAAACTATGTTAGTAAATACAAAAATTAATTTAGATATCTGCCGCCCTCTGGGGCTCCGGGCACACGCACTTGTGCTTGGACCCAGTGCCCCAGAAGGGGGCTGTCCAGCTTGTCGCTGAGCACGGTCAGGATGGTGTTGGCGCTCCCACGCGCGCGGCACATCAACGACGCGATGCGTCGCCGCAGCACGGTGTGGAAGCCGTCTGTGTGCGCATGCGCAAACATCGCAGACGCACTACAGTAGCGTGGGAGCCCCACCAGCACCCTGAATGCGTTATTATACTGTATTCGGAGAGCGTTGATGGCCCGCTGCGTGTAGCTGACCCACAGATTGCAGGTGTAAAGTGTTTGACAAAATGCTTTAAAGAGTGTAATCTTTACCTCTACACTACACCGCGCGAATCTGCGAGCCAACATGTTACAGCGGACCGCCATCGCTCTCCTCTCCCTTTCAATGTCTCCATCGTCTTTTAAATCCTCGGTGACCACATGGCCGAGGTATTTAAACTCTTTAACTCGATTAAGAGCCATACCGTTAAGCATCACAGGCGCCACATCTCCCAGTTTACGACCCTTGGCCTGAAATATTAAGAGCTCACTTTTTCTTACATTATATATAAGACCGTGAGCCCTCGCATACTCCTCACACACACCTATCAGTTTTCTGAGCGCGGCCACTGATGGGCCAAGCAACACCATATCATCTGCGTAACTAATACTGTTGATACAGTGACCGTCGATCGAGCAGCCTACTCCTACGTTACTCAGCTCGTCAATCAGCCTGTTCATGTACAAGTTGAAGAGTGAAGGAGACGTTAGCCCCCCCTGTCTTACTCCACACTCCAACCTGTACTCGTCAGAAAGCTCTCCAAGCCATTTGACCTGGTTAGTTTGGTGATCATACCAATATTTAAATATATTGATTAGCTCACCCGGCACCCCTGAGTCTTTCAATTTAGGCCAAAGAATATCATACCTAACCAGGTCAAATGCCCTAGAGAGATCAAGAAAGGCTGCATACACGGGCGTTCTTCTGTCTGTGTAGTACCTGACAGTCTGCTTGAGAGACATAATCGCACATTCTGTCGAAAGTCCTGGCCTGAAACCGAACTGTGCATCATGTAGGTTAAGGTGTTTTTTAAGCTGTCTCTCAAGCAGGCCGTCAAGCACCTTAGATGAGGTTGTAGCCAATGATATCGGGCGGTAGTTGCGCTTGTCGGAATTGTCTCCAGTCTTGTTCTTAATTATAGGCACTACCACCGTCTTCATCAGCTCATTTGGCAGGTAGGAATGCCTAATACAGAGCGTAAATAGTAGTCCTAGAAGTCTTGGGAGGTGTGGCCCTGCATGCTGAAAATGCTCGATGCTGAGGCCATCGTGTCCGGGGGACTTGCCTCGGGTCATGCCCTTTATTATTAGAGCAACTTGTTTCGCTGTGACACGCCCAGGCACCTCTGACACGATGACCCCCGCATCCCCGGCCAGCTTAGTCTTAAGCGGAGACTCCACTTGAAAGTGACATGCAAACATATTCGCTATGTCTTTTGGCTCGATGATGCCGTTAACACTCACCGGGACGCTAGGTTTTGGGTTTAACTTTTTTGTTTGTTGCCAAAATCCTTTAAAATCTTTATTCTTATGCTTAGTGGCTAAAATATTCATCTTAATTAATTCCTGATTATTCTGACAATAACGTAGTTTACTTTTAAAATAATTTCTAGATTTACACATATCATTATAAATATTACCACTGTTAGGTCGGTCATACAAGACCCAGGTTAAAAACTTCTGCCTAGCATCCATATGAGCGCCACGAACATACTTATTCCATCCGACAATAGGACGGCCACGGTGTTGTCTGCCGTCACGGCCAACATAGCTGCCGACAGCAGCCTCCCGTAACGCTGTTACAATGTTGCTATAAAGCGTGTCAATCGCAGCCAAATGAACCTTGTCATTATTATAACACATGCTATCACCACACTGGTGGAATTCGGTAGGGAAGCCGATTTCCCTTAGCTTATCATTACAACATTTATTATATGTAGTAAGCTGACCTTCTGGGTTTCCTTATTTTATACCTGCACCGCCTGTGAACAAAAGGGACTAATATAGCATACATACATACATATATATCTCTCTCTCTCTCCTAAAAAGAGGTAGACGAAATCACCAATTTTGAGTATACTCGCCTTTAGTGGACTCGACGCCACAGCTGGCATAAACAATAAATAGTTCTGAGGTAGATAGATAATATAAATTATAGGTTGTTAGCCGATCGCCTGATGTGCGAGTACCTTGGAACACTTTTCCTTTAGTCGACTCTTACGACATCCACGAGAAGTCAAACAGATGATAATATTCTTTCAGGTCCCCGGGCTGATAATATATTACATATTATATATTACATTTTCGACATACGTATTTAAAAAATATATACCAATAGGTATATAATAATATAAAGAGTAAAAGAAGAGCATTTATATAAATTCTTTTATTCTTATATTTCATGCCGGAGACACAAATGAAAACCATAAAAAAGTTTTGCTCATAATATAAAACCATTCTTGTTTTCAACAGGCACAAAGGAAATATAACTCCATAAGTGTTGAAACTTCTTACAAAGCTTTTGTAATGTTTATATACTTGCACAATGACGACGTTAAAGTTTATGGTATCCTAGCATCCTAAAAGGGGGGTAGACGGTATGCTTCAACAACAATATATATATTCTTTAGTGAACAAAAACAAACACACAAAAAAACAATGTACAAACAATGGTGAGCAAAGGTACTTTGGAGGTTTGTTTAAGAATTTAAAACAAAGTAAAAAACGTCAGCTAATTTCTATTTTGGTCGTATTTAAACAATTAAATACATCTTTATACCTATAATCCTATATATATAAATCTTCTGTGCGTGTGTATGTCATTGAACTCCTTCTAAACAGCTGGACCGATTTGGATGAAATTTTCTGTGTGTGTTCAAATGGATTCAAGAATGGTTTAGATTTACAATTGAACCCAGTAGGTGGCGCTGCTATATGGGTCCATCATGGGATACGGGTGTTCTTAAGCGGACGAATGATTTGTTTGTTTTATTGTCATGAAAACTGTCAACGTTTTGTTTGTTTTGTTATCATGGAAACTGTCATAGCGGTACGAAGTCCGCCGGTCAGCTAGTAATTGTATAGAAATGCAGTTGTTTTTATATTTAAACGTCGACGACTCATTGTAAAAAAGTGCGTGTGGCGGCACCAGTTTATTTTATGTTCCTACTGCTGGGGCACGAGCCTTCCCTGTGGATGGATAGGGAGAACGGGCCATACACCACCACGCGGGCCCAGTAAGGATGGTGGTTGTTAAAAATGCTAATGCAGCCCGGACCAACGACTTTAGGTGCCTTCCGAACCATGGAGAACACGTTTATATCCTTAATATTAGCAGTGTGTTTAAAAAACCAAAAGTGATTCAAATAAACGTTTTTGTCTCTCATCTATTTGAGCGCATGCAAAAATAGAAGGTCTCATACCACCGCAGACAAAAGGCTTTTTCTTTTATCTCTCATTCGTTCCTGCAGTAATCTTATGTAAAACGCTCGGTCAATACGTCGTTTATTCGATTTGGTCGCATTCTATTACAGAGATTTTTATACAGGAAATTGGATTTGGCCAGAGCGTTCGCGTATATACGAGTACGGCTGTGATGCGAACTATTTGTTTGCAAACGACATTCGCCTAGACGGAATTTCGAAAAACTGTAGAGATATTACGTTATTTACAGACATAACACTTGTTTTGGTAGATATTAGATCCACTGTTTTAAAATGTTTATGGTTTGCTTTTTAGTGTTGGCAGAGCTTTTCTGCGTCCTATTAGCTTAAGTATTTTATTTTTATAATATAAAATCTAATAAAATAAAATAATTACCTAATATTTACGTATAAATTAGATAGCAGGATCTACTAGTGTTACTATACTCGTACGTACGCAGTTGTCTTAGCTGAAACACATCAACTGATAAACATCTATACATTAATACGTGAAGCAAAAACTTTGTACCCGTTTTTACGAAAATTGCGTGGACGGAGAAGTATGAAATTTCGCACACTTATAGTTTATATAGAAGAGGTTATCCGAATGTTAATGTTGCGTACATACCTTTTTAGATAACTTTATGTTTTTATACCTTTTATTATAATTTGTTTTTGGAATATTTTCTCTTATGTCGTAATGTGTCATATGTTTTGATATACTTGAATTACATAGTTTGCCAACCAAACCGGTGCCTTTTTATTAGTCTATTTTCATATCGAACAGTTAATATATTTTTTTAAATTATGCATAAAAAATATATTAAATCAACAAAAACAACATTACACACACTAACATCTATTTGACACACACGCATATGTATTTGACACACCCGTATTGTTTGTCTTTAATGCGACCGACATCTGTCAATGCCAATCCAAATTCACATTCTTTCCCTTTATAATTTTTCATTGCTTAGGATACAATCCGTGCAGCCTTAATGAAATTACGGTCGAATTTCGACAACTAGGCGACCACTAGTACATTTAAAAACGTGTGTTGATACAAATCCTACCACCAATCAAACTGAGTGCAACATGTATAGTCTAGGTATCGAAACCGAGACCTCTTGATCTATGACCGTTGGTTTAGCTACTAAATTACAAAGGCGAATTAAAATGGACTGTCTTGTAAAATGGCATTATTATCGCATCATTATTCTTTCTCAAGTTTTTTTCAAATAACAGAGTAGAGTAGTCTACATTTATTATTCTGTTTGGCTCGTTGAACAATACAAAAATTATATTAAAATGCTTAAAAGAAAAATGGTTACGCCAAGTTTGTTATAAGTTTATGTTATAGTTTGCTGTTATAATTTTGTGGAACTTAAGCCCGCACCTTTAGGCAATCCGACACAGGTGCCCTACCAATTAGAATATAGGGGTTAGCCATTTATTTTGGTGCTATAATTTAAGATAAGATAAGATAATATAAGATAATTTAATGCTGTATAAAACTTAGCCGAGATACAAAAACTTAAACTTTGTAATTAATGTTAGGGTATACAATAAAATAAATTATGTAATACCTAAGCTAAGCAAAAAGGTTGCCTGTGTCTTAGGTATTTACACCTCGTCGGTGCCCAAGTAAAAAAGCGACTGGATGTATGATTCATTCATGCATTGATGCATTATCCCACTTTGTGATCACCAACTCGCATTCGCCATCGCATCGCATGGTGACAAAGCCAATACCCATAAACTTTTTTAGCTATGACCTGATTTTAATGGTGGAGGCAAAGTAAAATACTCTTAGATAAAGAAAATGATCAATGCCCTGAAAAACAACAGAAAGAAGAAAATATATTTATTAAAAGTGAAGACGTTAATGGAAGTCAGAAAGAACAGTTGTCAGAAGAAAATGTTATAAATGAAAGTGATGTCAGTAACAGCGATGATCCTGCAAATGAACCACCTCAAAAAGAGACTGGTGTTGGATCAAAATTCACTAAGAGAGAGTGAGACCACGGAGAAATAGAAATCTAGAAGTGAATCTGGTTGAGTTCACTCTTCCATCATCATTTGTAGAAGCAATGAGAAGCAAAGAAAAGAAAGAGTGGACTAAGGCTATCAAAGAAGAAGAATTAGAGGCTCATGAAGCCTAGCAGTGGGTTAGTATATAGGCTAATAATTACTACTTTTACTATGTCCTCTGGAGGGGCGGGCCGACATTTGGTAATTTGACCTGACTGGTGGGACCTGGTGGTTTCCGCGATATAGGCACGTGCCAAAATAATAACTAATATCTTAAAAAATATATTATGGGAGCTATTTATACATGTATCTTACGACGATGAAATCGTTATTAATTAAGTTGACTGATAAAAAAATAGCTATAGCAGTTTTATTGCTTAAAGTACAAATAAATAAATTTTTACCCTATTTTAGTTCAAAATATTTAAAAAAATACGTAGTTAGTAAATAAAACCATTATATTATATATTTTTTTAATTTATTAACATTATAATACACCAATTTACAACAAGCCATTAATAAAACACACCTCCCTATAAATTTTTCACACCACAAGCTGTACAAAACCTCGATTCATCGATTCATTATGCCTCGAATTTATACGACCCAAACGCCGAACAGAAAATGTACAATGTATAAGTCCTTGCCAGTCAAGGGGATATTAAACGTATCATATAAAATCCTATATTACGGACATAAAATAACAGCATTAGCTATAAAATGCAACTCATAGTTATAACTATTGATGGACCAATGCCTACGCTGATGTTAAGACATATTGAAAAGCTATTTGCGTCTCTATATTTATTCTAATAAGTCTTTGTTTTCACTGCCGGTCGCATCCGTTGACATCAACTTTTATTGAAAACTGGTCGTCGTTATGTCTATAAATACGGATGCGTGTATGCACATCAAACGTTATTTTACTTTGAAGCCGCCTTTCTGGTCTAGTATCACCACCACCGATCACAGATTGTAATGTCCGGGTTCGATTTCCAGCTACAACCAAAACCAAACCGAGTACAATCAAGTACCTACCTCTCTTAACTCGGTTTAGTTTGGTGGTGGGGTTTGTTTCATAGCCATTCCTGGCCAGAAGCTACCATCTTATTTAAATATATCTATATATTAATACGTGTAGCAAAAGCTTTGTACCCGTTTTTACGAAAATTGCGCGGACGGAGAAGTATGAAATTTCGCACACTTATAGTTTATATGGAGAGGGTTATCCGAATGTTAATATTTTTATTATTATAATTTACATAAGTGTGTATGTTGTTAGAGATAAAATGGCCAGTTTATCAATATTTCAGTGAATTCCGGGTGAAGTGCGCTTCCACCTTCGGCCCTTAACGGCACTTAACGTGAAGTGAGATGAAGGTCAAGTGTTTATTTACTCAAGGAACAAAAATCTGTACAATGCTCGCGGCTTCGCTTTAGTAAAATTCTGTATGTCTTTGAAGTATTTATAGCGTAGGTATACGTTACCTAACATTACTATAATTCTAAGTACAGTCACGAGCAATCAATATGTACACAGTGTAACTCTTTAAACAAAGGAATAAGATTATTTACATATAATTTTACCCAAATATTGTTGCGAAAAAATTACAATTTGGGCTTCATTGTCTTACAAAGTAAAGGTAGATAGATGGTGTTGATTAATCTCGGCGAGTTGGATTGAGCCACGATAGCATAGTTGATAGTGCACCTGACCCGGCATGTCATGGGGTGCAGGTAGTGTTGTAAAAGAACTGAGTCTTTTAGTCCTCATTTTGCGGCTATGAGTTCTTTTTGCGGAACTCACGATTAATTAGTCTTCTGAATCCTGAGTCTTGAGTTCTTTTGAGTCTTTTCAGTTCTTTCAGTCCTAAAACTTCTTGAGCTGTTAGATTTATTCTAAGTCCTTTCGTTTTTTTAGTCCTTTGAGCTCTTTGAGTCCTTTAAGTTCTTTCAAGTCTTATGAGTCGTGAATTATACAGGAGGACTGCAGTCCAATCAAAAAGACTCGTGTCATGAAGCCTTTGAGTTCTTTGAGTCGTGAACTATAAAGTAGACTGCAGCCCAATATACCTAGACCTAGCGCGCCATACAGTAGGTACCAAAGCATGAACATGGCACATGACATGTCTTTAACTGATCTGTCAGACATCTTGACAATTAAAAAAGTAATTTATGACCATGAAAACGAAGGTACTTGAAAATAGCGTGACTAAAAGCAATAGTGAGCATGAAGCACAAGATTTTGTGCTCCATTTACAAAGCGCTAATGCGAATTCCATTCTAGGTGGACGTTCATTGACCATATACATTGTACAAGTACGTTTGAGAATCCAGTTCAGAGCTCTTTGAAAGAAATGACTCAGTCGCGAGTTCTTTTCGTAAGACTGAGCTCTTTTTTAAAAGGACTCAGTCGCTAGTTATTAAGAATTTTATGAAAAGACTAAAAACTCAGAGAGGCTTGAGCTTTTACTTATTCTTTTTTGACTTGAGTCTTCAAAAAAGGCTCGAGTCTCAATATTAGAACTAAAAGACTCAGTTCTTTTACAACACTAGGTGCCGGTTCGAATCCCGCTCGTAGAACTTTTTCAACACTTTGTCTTTTTTCAAATTGTAATTTGTTGGCAACAATATATGTAAAATTATATGTAAATAATCATAAATGGAATAAGAGTTAACACTAATCAAAAGTGTAAACAATTTAATGCTTACGACTGTACTAGACGGGGATAAAATTATCGGGCTCTATATGAAGAAAATCTTACTCTAAAACATGGAGTTAAATTAAGGTTAAGCATATGTAATTAAACGGTTGCCGAATTGATAAGATATGATAAAATAAATTTTTATTACCATAAAATTGTGTAAAATACATAGCAGGTGTTAAGCATATAATATAATGGGAAAAAACAATTTACCCTAATCGGGCATGCAATTGTTACATGGAAAACATGATACATAGAAACAGCCACTATGCTGTTTTTGTACCGAAATATTCAGTCGACCTGTGATACTCGGATTGATTGCAAGAATGCAAGAAATCGTGGTTCAATTCCTTTATTATTAACTCCTTTACACTTCCGATGTGAACCGATGCCAAACACAGGCATATTAGCTTTCTGGATAAGTAAAAAAACTTATTCATCCGTTAAAAAGAAAGTAAATGGCTATATCGGTCCTATTGCTAGACAAAAGCCTCCATCATTGAAGTCAAGGTTAAAGTTACTCGCGTCCGTATGTTTGTCTTTGGGACTCTACATGTGACCCCTGGGTGGTGCTAAATGAGTGACACTATCTGAGTGGTAGAGCCACGCTGCGTTGCAGCACGAAATAGGCCGGCTCGCCCGGCGTATTACCACCCTATCACAGAATATCGGCGTGAAACAATGGCACTCGTTGATGTTGTGTTTCGTCTGGTGAGTGAAAATACCAGAGGCTTATCCCTCACTCCTCCCCCCTCCCAATTCCTACTTCCTCCTCATGATCCAACTCCTTCCTCAAGGCCGGCAACGCATCTGCGATTACTTTGGTTTTGCGGGTGTCCATGGGCGGCGGCGATTACTCGCCATCAGGTAACACGCCTGCTCGTTTGCCTCCTTTTAATATAAAAAAAGTCAAGTCAACACTTTAATTGATTGGTATTGGCTTATTTACCACGCTTCCCAAATTCGGGTTGCTGATCACAAAGCCGGGCTTTGCATCAAAAAATATGAACACACTTTGCCCCAACCTGGGAATTGAACCCGGACTTTCTGGTATCGGGCCTAGCGCTTAGCCACTCGGCCACCAAGGCGAATAGCACATTCATTATTATCTTTGTAAAAAACACAGATAGAAACAGATAGTGCCTTACAAATAAACAATGAATAAGGTCCGAACAGTGATTCAGGTTTTTGTTCCTGTCATTTAAACGTCATTTCAAATTAGTGTAAAAGAGACATAACACGGAATAACTATTCGGACCTTATTCTCTGTTTTCTTGTAAGGCACTTAGGGGCTTATTAATAAACAAAGTGTAAACTTGGAGTTTTTCGTTTACTCCAATATGAAATGAAGTGTACATGACGGGAACAAAACACAGAGTAACTACTCCAAGCTTACAATTTGTTTATTAATACGGGGGTAACAGTCCAACCCCAGTTTAATTGTAGGACTCGTTTTGGAATAACAGAGTTGAGGTTGGCGTTATCAATTATTTTGCGACGCCTCAGGTTTCAGCCATCCGAACTGGTAGTGGAACAAACAGTTATGGCGTCGCAAATGAAATTTAATTTGCGAAAGGAAACATGTTTCACACGCCGACTGAGGGAAGCTCTAGTTCTAACGAATAACAGCAAATGAAATCGAGAACACACCATTCGTATCTTCAGCGATTCACACACGATGACGGATGTTAGAGCGGGTACGTCACGTTTGGTCAACATCCCGTTTCGTAACCCTAATAAAATACCTAAACATAAGTAGCGTTTCGTAAACTTTTTATATTCTATACATTTAGTCGCGTTTGGAGAACTTTTCATATTCCATAGTCATTTAGTAGCATTTGGACAACCTATAATTTGAGTTGTAACAGTCCTGAAGAAAACAAAATCTAACACATCAATCAAAGTATGGAATATTTTAAATAACAGGTGTATTGGCATCAAGTCAGATTGAGTATTTACTATAAGATAATGTTATGGATGACTGAATTGAGCCAGAATTAATAAGATTAGAAACGTTATGTGATAACGTGACCAGAAAAATATAACAATAGGTGATCGCCCTCAAACATTTGTAGTAAAATCACGCAGTTCGAATGTATCTTTCAATTTACTGCCATTGTTTATAATTATATGTATAATTATAATAAAGCACATGACTTTTGTTGCTTTGAATTGGAACAACTTTAACGAGTCTACTCGCATTTACTTTAAACATTGTTTTTTTAAAACCTTAAATTGTTATAAAACTCTGATTTATTTATTATTTATTTATTTATTTATTTATAACTTCAACCTATACTGATCAAAACATTTTACAACAAAAACAGTGTTAGAGCGAACGTGCGTCAGTGCGAGTTGCCGTAATAAATCATGTATTCGTAAAAAATATAAATCTTATAAAACGTTGTTAAAAGCTGTACGTATATTTGAATTTGTGATATGCAAATGGTGTTTGATAATAGGTATATAATCCCGAAACATAGCCTTACAACAAAGTATAAAGAACACCAGGATAATATGCAAAATCATATTTACGAAGATTTACTATTTCACAAAAAAATATTTTATTTTTTTAAAACATTATTTAATAACCCCGACATGTTTGGACCATGAGGTTGACGACCAAGAACACTGTATCAGCTGGATCTAGGGTTGTAACTTTGCAATTTTACTTAAACTAAAACCTTTAATATCTCGGTCATTATGGTGCTTTTCAGGTAAGTATGTTTATAATTTTCCGGGGTTCTATTCGCTATTCCCTATCTGCCATATTCAGGATTATACAGGTTTTATCAAACGTTGTTTACTTGAACTTTGATTTTAACCTAAGGCTGCTGCCATATTTGGGCAAGTGTAGGTACTGTTAAAACTATAAGTACTACATTTATTAAGATTTTTATAATAATTTTCATCTCCTATATTAGCCTCAGTTCCAAATCTATTAGGCACCAATATGAAAACAGCTAAATTGTGTTTAAAACAGCTAAAAACTGTTTCGTACGACCAATGTTCAATCCTCACAAAATGCCGCGTGTCGTTATTGTACTGACGGACGACAGTCAGACAGCCGCAAGCCTGTTGCATTGACGCGCGAAGTGAATGCGTCACCCGTGTGTGCTTCTCCGTGTACTTTGACACAACACCTTGCGACGTAAAAATCGTATTGACGCACGCCGGCGGCGCCGTAACGACGAACGTCATCGTGTGTGAGTCCCCTAACAACGCACCGGTACACTTGTGGTGATTCTCCAACCTGATTTCATTTGAATGTCAATGTACCGTGATGGTGCGGGATAAAACTTTTCGGTAACTACGCAACGTGAGCTTTTCGGTATTCAACTCTCGCGAGAATGTACTAGGAAATTATTGGACTAACTTCTCGACATACTTTTCTGGTATTTAATGTGTAAAGAATGAGCTCTTGGTCTAGTCTAGTCTTAATAATATTAGAAAATTATCTGCCTATTGTAATACATTATTTAAAATAAGTTAAAATAAAAGATAAAGCATAAATATAAATAGGAAAGAAGATTAAAGAATAAACCTTCTTTTTTATTTTTTAGTTTCCTGTAACAGCGTAATATTTGAAATTAAATATAAGATTAATTAATGAACTGCCTTAGAAATAAGAATCAATTTATTTTCTGTTCAAAAAAATCAAAAAATACATTAAACTAATAATATAACATTTGTTTTCATAATAATATAATGCATCATAGGTGTAGGTACTGCTTTAAGAGTACCTTCCACTTATATTCTGGTTTTAAGTTGGGTAGTGAAAAGTGCAAAATAATCGTTGTTATACTTTAAATTATTAAACTAGTTTACCTGTTATCTTAGGCATCTATTAATATTAAGGCTGAAACGGGACTAGAACCTACTATTCACAGGCTGCTGTATACTTCCAATTATTTTTAAATCACCATTATGTTACACTTGTTAGTCAGCTCTCTTACATGCATGTGTAACTTTGAGCATTTCTAATATTAAAATTATTTGTTGTCTTAAACTTAATTTGAAAAAAGTTGGAAAAATTCCACAAGAGGGATTCGAACCCGCACCCCATGACATGCCGGGTCAGGTGAACTACCAACTATGCTATCGTGACTCAATCCAACTCGCCGAAATTAATCAACACTATCTACTCTTACTCTGTAAGCCAAGGAGCCCTATTCAATGTCGACAAATACGTCATCAACATCCGATCTTAATATTTTTACAAATATTGAAAGATCGGTTAAAAATTAGGCAAGCTATATTTATGATAATCGTTATATAATATAGCGTATATATACGTATATATATAATATAATAATATATTAAAATTCGCAAACATGGACTGTCTCAGGCTAGACTTAAAGAATTTTGGGATACAGTAAAAAAAATAAAATTTCAACGTAATACCAAAGCTGAGATGACCAACATCTCAGTCTCCATCTGACCAAGGCTTTTGCAAACGGTTTGTTGCCAACGTCAGAATAAAACTAAAACAAAATAATGCTAAAGTTTCTAAATTAGTAAAGAGAAAAAAAATGCGAGTAAATTTATCAAAATAATAGGTATTTAAAACACAGAAAGCATTTGATGCGAAAACATCATGAAATCCATATCTTGATATTTATTAGTCGTTTAAACTGCAATTCTCATGTTCAACAAAATTAACGAATGCAAGTTACATGCAAACCAATCCTAACGAATACTCGGCACTAATGGCTTAATAAACTAAATGAAGACTAAATGAAGCAGCTTTCTTCGTATTTGAATTACAATTCTGTATTTAGCCCAATGAGTCTTTGCAATACAAACAAAAATAATATTTATACAAACCTTACTCTTGGTCGCATAAGCTTTGGAGCGTGAAAGAGCAGCCACTATATTTGGTGGGTTTGATGGCCTAGAGACTGATTCATCATCATCATCAGCTCATTTTTATGTCCCCACTGCTGGAGCACAAGCCTTCCCTATGGATGGATAGGGAGAACGGACCATAAACCACCACGCGGGCCCAGTGCGGATTGGTGGTTATTAACGACTGCTAATGCAGCCGGGACCAACGGCTTTACGTGCCTTCCAAAGCACGGAGGAGCTCGAGATGATTACTGATTACTTAATTATAATTTTATAAGTGATATTTTTTTATATTTTACGTGAAAGCACAGTGTCTTCCTCTCACCTGATGTTAAGTGAAGATAAGGCCAATGGTGGAAGCGCACTTCATCCGGATCCTCAACTACATAGGCACTGGCTATCTTATCTATAGCTGCCGTGACATAACAATTTTACAAACATTGATGTTATTAATCAGTTTAATCTCGCCTATTGGTATGTGACGCTAGGTTTTAGATGGAGGCGCACTTGACCTAAGGTCCTCAACTAGTCTCTACTAGTTAGATATTCTACAGTTAGAAATAAACTAGCTAGCTCTCTAGCTAGCTAGTTTATTTCTAACTGTCGGCATAGAACGATACTCTAAAATGAAAATCAAAAAAATCTAAATCAAAACCATTACTCAGTTTAGGCTACAAGTAGCTCTTATCGGTTCGTGAGTCTACACAGGGCGGGAGACCTTGTACTGAGAAGAACAGGCAAGAAACTAAGCAAGCTCTGATAGCATTGTAGATATGGTGAACATTTTAATGGTTAAAGAAACTTTATTTCTCATAAGAATACATAAGATTCACTTACTGAGAAATATACATTATGTTTTATCACTATTAATTTTTAGCACAATGAACGCACGCACTGAGAAGAAAACAAAATTGACAATTGCATTTAAGGTAGGTAGTTTGCATCTATGTGCGACTGCGGCCGTACCACCAACTACAGGGTATCATAGCGCGGGCGCAGAAACATGGATGTACGAAGCAACTTAAATTTTAAGATAATTTTAAGACTTCGAATTCTAGTAACGAAGTACAATTTCCGTCTAATCATCAGAGAGCAAAACCACATTTAACAACTTTTCTCATTCTATCTGACGTGCCTTATTTTACTATCTATTATACTATCTATTACAGAAAAAAGGGAGCTGCGTCACCCGTCAAAATGTCAACTGATAACTTGGGAACTTTCTGTCTGCATATTTCAGGACCCTAGTAATAGCCCGCGATAGTATCTAAAGAGATTGAAAAGCCTTGACAGGGCCATTATGGAGGGATGTGAGCCGGGCAATGTTGAAGTAATAATAGTTCGCCCGGGTCTAAATCTTAAACCCTTTCTTGGCTTTGGCAGTATATTGTTGGGCGCAAACCTTGCAGGTCGGTTTCGGTAAATTCAAACGATTTTATTGCGGTCACAAGGTAGAAAGGTGAAACAAAGTGTTGACGTTTAATTTGTGTTTTCACAATTTCGTTTTGATTCGAATAATGGTGAGAAGCTAGTCTTTTTATACTTGTGTATCGATGTAAAGCATGTAACTGTCCCACTGTTGGGCAAAGGCTTCCATCGTTAAAATCAAGTCATCACTACAATTGATGGGTAATGGCACAACACTCCCCAAAGCGGGTTGCTGATCAAAAACGCAGTCTATTATGCATCGAATAATCCGAAACAATCTAGGAATTAACTTGAAAAAAAACCTGGAAAAACAAAATAAGTTACAATTTATAAGTTAATTACTAATTACAGAACCATACTTAAAACACCAAAAAAAAAGAAACAACTGAACTGAACTTAAAAAAAACTAAAGAAATAAAAATAGCAAATTAAAAAACTAAATGCCTATAAATAAAAGATGTCTTCCAACTGTGGGCAACTAGGAATTGAACCCGAGACCTCTGTGCATCGGGCCGAGTGCTTTGTCACCCGGCCACCGAGGTGTTGAATTCGATGAAATCTCTGTAAAAAGACAAAACAAAATGTGTAGTTTGTTATTGTTTTGTTTTGAGGATGGATAACACAATTTAAATTTACATAGCAGTTCCGTGTTTCGAAAGGCGTTGGTCCCTTTCGTAGTTATAAGAAAGCAGTTGTAAAAAATCTCCGGTCCTCAAATAATCTTCTCCTTCTCTGTCCCTCTCATACTTCTGGCTTTGTTCATTCTTCCTTTCACATCCAATCTATTCTCGTGGAACGCGCTGCCTCTCGAAATCAGGATGGCTATGAGTCGTGAAACTTTTAAAAAGAAAGTCCGCGATCTCTTGTTTGATAGAATCATGGCAGAATCATCTCAATAACTTCCTATTATGTAGAATTATGTATTTTATGTATGTTTTTTTATTGTAGTTTATGTATTTACAATACACATATTATATGTTTATGTATAAATAATATGTTTGCATGTATTATATACTTACTTACACTTAAATCATTTATTATACATCTTAATTGCACCTGCCAATGTTATCTCTGCATCACCCTATGGTTGACTGGTAGAGAATGCCTCAGGCATTAAGTCCGCCATGTAATAGTTATGTTGCAAAAGTTTAAATAAAATAAAAATCAAAACCCGATCACCGGGACCGTTGTAATCAATTACCGAAATCCATATCTATCTAAATTCTCCAAATGTATGAGTCCAAGTAACGAAAGAAGTGAACATACTGTCAAAATGGTTCAACTTCACCCCAATATTTGAGGGTGGCAGAACTATAATTATGTGCTCATTACCAACACAAGTTTCTTGACATTTTTGTTTCACAATTATACCTCATTATTCATAAAAAAATAATGGAACGCTTTTACAATACGAAAAAATGGAATTGTGAAAAAATCCTTTTTTAAAGGCAGCTTTTACGTTTTTACGTAAAAATAAAAGTATTGCTGAGTTTGTTACATTTTGAATTAATTGCTTTACAGTACCTATCTTTGGACAGAAATGTGTTTTATTTATTTTAGATTGAGCGCTTTGAATTGGTAAAATAAAAAGCGTACCTTTTAGATTTATCGGCTCTGTTTTTAACGTAACTGTGACAAACATATTTGTCACAATCATACCTCATTGTATGTACGCATTAACCCACCGATACACTTTAAATGTTTAATATGTGACTCCTAAACGATAATAAAAATATGCTGCCTAGCACTAAATGAAACACATTAACGATAACGTAAGTGGTACATACATACATACCATCACGCCTTTTTCCCAACGGGGTAGGCAGAGACCACATCTTTCCACTTGCTACGGTCCTGACACACCTCTTGCGTTTCTTCCACTCTCATTACTCCTTTCATAATATGGTAATCGTTGTCTCGGTATCTCAGTTTGAAAAGCAGTCGCCCAGATTACGAATGGTCTTCCCATCCCAAGTCATGCTTATTTCCATGCCATTTTCAGTAGACGTCTTTCAGCTAAGCTGAATACTGAGATAAAGCTATTTGTTCAACCGCAAATACGACAAATAACAAATTTGTTTATTTGCACACTAACGATTCGTATATTTTGTCGCGAGCTCAAGCTTTTCTACCGTTAAATGGAAAGCTGTGCCGGATTCACGAGCAAGAAGCCAGTTCTTTTATTTATTTTAAGCAGCATTTATTGCAGCGAGCATTTACCGCCAGAACGACCCTAAAAGACTGCGTGAAGGCAATTAAAATAAACCTCCCTAAATGTCTTGCCACAGCTTCCGTCGCTGTTGCCATTATTCTGGGTAAAAAGACACGGTTCAGTAGCAAAAAAAAGAAATTTAAAACCTTTTTAAAACAGTTTCTCTGGTGGGCATTTGTTTTTCGGTTCAGTTTAAACATTTAAAATTCGAACAAAAGTTACACAAACATGCCAGAAATGAGAATCCTGCTCACCGATATGATACAGATGAGTAAGTTTGTTGATAAACCTACGGAGTATTTGGGACGAAGTCAATTACAAAATTGTTGTATTTCAATATTTATTTTGTATAGGAAGTTTTCGTGAGGTTTATTTACGTTACACAAAGTATATACCAAATACACTTTATAATATTCCTTCAGTTGAATGAACGAAATGACGCTTACCATTTTTTTAAATATACGTAGAATAAAGGAAGACCTGGTTCAAAACTAATGCCTCTCTGATGATTCTATAGAAACAAAAATGAGACAGCATAAGTTTAAAGTGGGTGTGACTTTAGTTCTTGTTTTTTAATAACAGAGTTTGAGATAAGAGGAGCTCGATAGCGCTGAGGAGCTCGATGGCGCTGAGGAGTTGATAGCGCAGAGGTTAATGCGCTTGGTTTGGGATTGCTGGTCATCAGATGGATGATATCCTCTGTACTTCGGAAGGCACGTAAACCTTTATTCTCGTCTGCATGTTAAATACTGCTAGTGGTTAACAAACACCAATCCGCACTGTAGGCACAGTGCAATTATCCACCTCGCCTGCGAAGTGGATAATTATCCGTTCTCCGGTTTCATCGTGAAGGCTTCGAACCTTCCCTATGAAGGTTAGTGCCCCAACAGTAAGGATAGAAAATGAGCTGGTGTGATAGAGAGAAAAGCAATTACGCATCACCGTCTCAGTCTATAAACGTTTAACTGCTGTGTTCACGCCTTCTCACATGAATAATAACAAATGGAGTGATCAGGTTTTTACAACTGCTTTCTTATAACAACTCTCGTTGTTTCGGGACCGTACAATGGTCCAGAATCACCGATTGCACGTGAGAAGAAGTACAGGAGTTCTAGGGGGTATGCCCTACTTCCTCCTTGAGAGATTCAGAAGAGGGCCTCTTCAAAACCATCTGCGTCTCCCTTGGCACAGTGGTATGCCTAATGTTTATTTGGACACTGTAGACGCCCACACACACACACACACACACACACACACACACACACACACCTGTTTGTACAGACGGCCTTTCGAGGACTATGGTTTTATATCACCCATCCGAGGACTCTCTCAAAAACTATGTTAATGACGTTGTATTGCTTTTTTAATACGATGGAAAGAAACAGAATATACATTGCTAATTGACAGGTCTATTCTTGTAGCGTTATCGCAGCATTTTGTTTATTAACTTTCGTTGACCAATGCGGGGACTTAAAATACACTGCCAACGCTTGTGGAGACATCTTTTCGAGGACGTTTGTGTTAACCTTTCGAGGACCCAATCGCCGGACTAGACATGACAATCCGAGGACTCACTTTCACACACTTTCTCTTGAGCCCAGTACAGTGCGAGGACCTTGTGTTAGACTTTACACAAACTATGTGAGGACGTTTTCCCGAGTCCCGCGTATACAATACGAGGACCACTAATGTGTAAAAATAACATGTTTGAAGTACCATCTGAGAACATTTATTTTTTAATGCTCCAACACAATATTTTCACTATTGGCTGACAAAATGACCAATCGCGAATAATTTGTTGCGTGGAAGTGTAGGCGTTTGTTAATCAAAGAAACCTAGCGATGCTTGTGACTAGAGTCGCACGCATCGCAGTAGCCGCAGATTGCACACAAGACTCCAATACGGTGCGGACGTATTACAGCAGTCTACGGGTAACTTCTTGTGATAATTTATTATGATTCCTATTTCACTTACGTAATATATGATTTTATATTAAAAATATTATAATACATTTAAATCTTAAAGGTTTAGTTAACATTGTAATAACAATGTAACATTTAATAGTAAAAAGCTTAGATTTATTTTCTCTGATCTATTTATGGAAGTAGGGATTAGTCATACCTAGTCAGGACTTGTAATTGTAAGGATTAAGTAGTTTCGACTTGGCGCGGCGAAGTTTACAATAACTCGCGTTGGGGTATATGTGAACTGCTATTTTCGTATTAAGACCAAAATATTTGATTGTGTTAAAGAGGCGAAATGCACAATCTCTGACTTCAGTGATCGTATTTTTTTTTTTAATATTACGTGGAAGCTTTATTATAAATTATCCTATTTATATTTATGGTATTAAATTAAGAATGCGCCACCGCGATAAATTGTACCCCCGCTGGGAATCAAACCAAGACTTCTGGGTCTGAGACCGGTGGTCTTATCACTAGACCACAGAGGCGGTAAAACTGGTGGTAGAATTGTCATAAAAAATATTAACATATTTAAGAATTTTTACCGCACCTGTGGTCTAGTGGTAAGAACTCAAACCCATAGGTCCTTGGTTCGATTCCCAGCGGGGGTACAGATTGTGCTCGGTTTGGTCGGTGGTAGGGCTTGTTCTAATTCCGCCTGGCTAGCTACCACCATCTTATCTAAATATGTCGCCATAACAACTATGTTTTCAACATTGTTATGTTCCGGCAGTTAGAAGTTCTGGTAGGTTCTGGTAGGTAGTTAGTTAGTAGTGACTCTAAGTAACGGTTACTTCTAAAAAAAAAGTCAGTTATGGATAATTAAAATTTGCTCGTGACTCCGTTCGTAAGAGCTAAAAAAATGATTATAAAGGATATTAAATATTTTTTTTACCATAAGAAGTTCGTATACACCACTATGAATGGTGGTGGTGTACCACAGAGAAGTCAAGCTGTGTCTATGATCTGACCCAACTGATTTAGATGTAACACCGTATTTTTTTTAGATAATTATGCTTTCTAACAAAGACAATTTAATCAAAATCTGTTGAGCGGTTTGTGTGTGATAGAGTACCTAACAAACAAATAGACAGACGGACAAACAAAAATTCTAAGATTTTAAAAAAAATATATTTAGGGTATGTTTTTTTGGAGAGTTTGCTGATGGCATTTTCAGCTTCACCTGGCTTTTTTCGGGGGCGGCGAAAAACGTAAAGGGTTCCTCAAGCCGTGTGAAACTTATCACCTTCTGAGGTTTTCTAGAGGTAACGGCATCACGCACTAGTGCGTGTTCCCGTGCCCTACTAGATTCTTCGAGGGGTTCGGATCGGATCGGGGGGATCAACCCGAGGGCGCCTCTAAAGGCTCGGACCTCGGCTCGGGTTGACCGGGTCGTGGTGGTGGGGAGAAGCGCCCAGGTACATGTCTGTACCTGGTATAGAGCGCGTGTGAACCGGCTCGTCGTACCCTTGTTCTACGAATACGGTGTCTTGAGCCTAGTGTGCATGTTTAGTGTATTCTGTAAATGTGTAGTGGCATTTAGAGGATCGGGCGGGGGGGTTCGCAACTTATATACTTTATTTCTTCTTTTATATGCAGTTACATTTAAATAAATAAAAAGTAAATATGGTAAGAAGAAAGACAAAGTGTTGAAAAAATTCCACGAGTGGGATTCGAACCCGTACCCCATGACTCTCTGTTCAATGAGCTCTATTCAATGTTGACAACTACGTCATCAACATCCGATCTTAATATTTTTACAAATATTGAAAGATCAGTTAAGAATTAGGTAAGCTATATTTATAATAATTTACATATTATTTTACGCATATTTGCGAAATATTGTTGTGATTGAGCCACGATAGCATAGTTGGCAGTGCACCTGGCATGGGTGCGGGTTCGAATCCCGCTCGTGGATTGTTTTTCAACACTTCGGATTTTTCAAATTCAAATTTGTTCGCTTGTTGCTATTTGCGTAAAATTATATGTAAAGAATCATAAATATAGCTTGCCCAATTCTTAACTAATCTTTCAATATTTGTAAAAATATTCAGATCGGATGTTGATGACGTAGTTGTCGACATTGAATAGAGCTCCTTTGGCTTATAAAGTAAAAGTAGATAGTGTTGATTAATTTCGGCGAGTTGGATTGAGCCACGATAGCGTAGTTGGTAGTGCATCTGACTCGTCATGTCATGGAGCGGATTAGAATCCCGCTCGTGGATTTTTTTCAACACGTTTTTTTTTAATTACTTATACATTTTTGTTTTTGTTATGATAATGTTTGATCACATATTTTTGTTCCTTCTACAATGCGAACTTACATGGGGTGTCAGTGTCTTCGAAGTGATTGTTAGTTGACTACGGCTAGATCTTTTGTACATTAATATATCCTTAACCAGCTACTTTTATTCGTATTCAACACAATAACCAATCACAATATGTGTACTGTTTGTCACTGAGGAGTTCTATGTGGTATCTCAGTAGTCCACGACCCTTTGTTCACTGCTAGGTACCTAACCAGTTACTATTCTTCGTATTCAACACAATAACCAAACACAATATTTGTACTGTTTGTCACTGAGGAGTTCTATGGGGTATTTCAGTAATCCACGTCCCTTTGTCCACTGATTGGTACCTAACCAACTATTATTTTTTGTATTCAATACAATAACTAATCATAATATGTGTCCTGTTCTTTATTGAGGAGTTCCATAGAGTACCTCTGTAGTTCACGATCTTTTGTCTACTGATAGGTACCTAACAAGCTATTTTTTGTCATATTCAATACAATAACTAACCACAATATGTGTACTGTTTGTCACTGAGGAGTTCTATGGGGTATTTCAGTAATCCACGACTCTTCGTCCACTGATAGGTACCTAACCAGTTACTATTCTTCGTTTTCAACACAATAACCAATCACAATATTTGTACTCTTTGTCACTGAGAGTTCCTATGGTCATCTTCCAGCTCCATCATCATACCCTGGTTACCATCTAGCACCAAAGTACTCGTCAAGACGAATCATACGAGCCCAAACTCGATGGGGTTGTGTCGTTTAATTACCGAGTTCCTGTGTCCATCTTCTAGCTCCATCATCAGACCCTGGTTACAATCTAGCACTAAAGTACTTGTCAAGACAAACCATACGAGCCCAAACTCGATAGGGTTGTGTCGTTTAATTACCGAGTTCCTGCGCCCATCTTCTAGCTCCATCATCAGACCCTGGTTACCATCTAGCACCAAAGTATTCGTCAAGACGGATCAAACGAGTCCAAACTCGATGGGGTTGTGTCGTTTAACTACCGAGTTCCTATGGCTACCTTTCGGTTCCATCATCAAACCCTGGTTACCATCTTGCACCAAAGTACTCGTCAAGACGAATCATATGAGCCCAAACTCGCTGGGGTTGTGTCGTTTAATTACCGAGTTCCTGTGGCCATCTTCTAGCTCCATCATCAGACCCTGGTTACCATCTATCACCAAAGTACTCGTTAAGACGAACCATACGAGCCCAAATTCGATGGGGTTGTGTCGTTTCATTACCGAGTTCCTATGGCCATCTTCCGGTTTCATCATCAGATCAGCTTCATGTATTAATAATTTTGCATTGTCATCCGATTTACACATGCATGCAAAATTTTAGCTCAATCGGTAACCGAGAAGTGGATCATATTTAACTTGCCGATTTGATTACAGACACCGGGACAGGTGAATGAAACAAAATAAAAGCTTGTAAAAATGGAACCATCTCGGGAAAAATATCTATCGATCAAAAAAAAATCATCCAAATCGGTGCATAAATGACGGAGATATGCGCGAACAAACACATAAAAAAAACATATAGGTACAACCGAATTGATAACCTCCTAAATTGTGTTATGAAAATCAGGAACAACGACGGTACCACAACAACCAAGACCCGGGACAATATAGAAAAAGTTCGTTTTTCTATATGATGACCTCGGAGATGGTGACATCAGAGAACGACGTGCGAGCCACTCGAATAGGGAGGTCTTTGATAATAAAGGTTGTATCAAAAGTATCATATATTTAAAAAATACTTACTTTGCTTACATTCCTTGTTTTTACAAAACGAGGACGGAAAAACAACACTCTTTGATAACGACGTGAAAATCTATCCATATGAGGACCTAAATACACTTTGTCAGATACTGATACTAATCCGAGGTCTTGAGTGTAAAATTTACACATTAGTCCTCAGACAGTACAACATACATGACTCATGTGTATAGCAAGTGTGTATAAATCGATAGTGGCGCCGCCTGGTGTTCACACTCTGTCGGGGTGTGTACAGAAATTTCCAAGACCAATCCGAGGATTTCTTTACTTTTCCTTATTAAGTATATAGAAAGGTTCAAAATCGCACGCAGAGTACGATGCAGTAGTCAAGTCAAACCGAGGACTCACAAAAAAGTCCTCGGATTGAAAACGTCCTCGGATGTGCCTTGTGTATTCAGGCCTAAAACAAACACACACACACACACACACACACACACACACACACAATTTACAATTGTAAAATAATAACAATTACACTAAAAACAAACATAATTTCATAACAAAGTAAACTATTAAAAATACAAAAATGTGTGTGTGTCGCAGCATCTCAAAAGGATCGATGCTCAGCGTGTTATTCACTCGCATAGCAAGTGAATCGCTGATTTTCAGCAACAACCAGGAGTGACCACAAAGACGGTGCCCATAACAATTATTCATAATGTGCCCATGAGCATAGCTGTAATCATGTAGTAATAATGCATTTAGTTCTTTAAAAAAGGTTTTTTGAAATATCGGATACTCAAACACAACAAAAAACATGGTAATAATCCCGTTAATAATATTTATTCTAATTTAAAAAAGGTTTGCTGGCACTCCTATACCTCGTGGAGGTAACCTGCTTTTCCACTAGAGCCATGCGAGTTAGCTAATGAGCGAGGACATATCCAACAATAGGATTACTCTTCAGTCTTTCCTGTGTAAAATGGAATAATCCTATTGGTGGATTTTTCCCTATCACGCGTCGTTTAGCTACCTCGCACAACTCTGGTGGAAAGCCGCTTTAATGAGCCTCTGAGGTGGTTTGGCTTGAGAAACCTCTTCGATTTATGAGATTATAATATATGGCTATATTTTACGGAGCAGTAATTTCGTTAAAGTATCCCCACGACACGATCACCTAAAAGAGGACCTAGCCTTTAGAGACACCATTGGGTTTTTCGCTCTCAGCAACCAATACATCGCGAGTCTACTAGGAAATGAATCTAGGGGCGGGGAATGCCAGCCCCTCTAGAAAGAAGTAAAGTAAATAGCTCATATACTGTCCCACGACTGGGCAAAGTTCACCATCATTAAAATCTAGACATCACTACAACTGATGGGTATTGGCTTAATTACCACGCTTGCCCAGTGCGGGTTGGTGATCAAAAACCCGGGTATATGCATCGAAAATTCGAAACACACTTTGCCCGTCCTGTGAATTGAACCCGGGACCTTCGGGTCCTTCGGGTCCTTCGGGTCGAACGCTTTGCCACTCGCCACCGAGGCGAAGACTAGAAAGAAGATTATTGTTTTAAAAATATTTGCATGTCATTTCGAAGTAAAGATTCAATGATTTAACAAGCTACCACCATCGCTCAACTTCATCTAATTATACTATAATATTATAAAGAGGAAAGCTTTGTATTTTTGTATGTATGTTTGCAACGAATAAACTCAAAAACGACTGGACTGATTTCAACAATTCTTTCACCATTAGAATGCTACATTAGCGCTTAGTAATATAAGCTATATAAAAAAAAGAATAAGAAAAAATGCGGTACGAAGTCCGCCAGGTCAGCTAGTAGGAAATAAAATTACCTTAAAACCATTTAGGGACGTGCATGTATTATTTTACAAACGCTACACGGTAAGTGACAGGATACATTTTCTGGCCGTCAACTGGATGATATGTCATTTCCGTGAATCGCGTCGTTCGCCTTGCCTACGAACTACGCGTGACGTCACGTGTCATTTCCGTTACCCGAAAAGTGTATTCACAAACGGCTCTTTGATATTCTTGGAATTGATTTAAGGAGGAAGGGTTGTGTCTACGGAATAAAGCAATTAGTAATATAAGAAAAATGTGGATAACTTTTATATTTGAAAGAACATAAAGGTACAGTAGAAGGTGTACAAAACAACATGTGTTTTAAACCTTATAAAGATCACCCGACCGAGTCACCATGTATATTGGTCTTAGACGCTGATGCAAAGTGACGTAGCAAGAAGCACGATTCAATTGTAAAGATTTCATTAGAGCCTGACGTTTTTTCTTCTTCTTTGTAATAGACTTTGTGAATTATTTGGTGTTCTATTTGTGATTCTGTTTTCTTTCCGGCTCGTACCAATTGAAGTGAAAGTTTGTACACACAAAGTTTGTTTGAGGAGTTCGATGGCGGCGTGGTTAACGCACCCAGTCTGCGAGTGCCGAGGTTAAGCAACTTTCGCAAAAGCCGGTCATCGGATGGGTGATCAAAAATTTATCACCTCGAACTCCTCCGTAGCTTCGAAAGGCATGTAAAGCCGTTGGTTCCGGTTGCATTAGCAGTAGTTAACAGCCACCGATCCGCACTGGGCCCGCGATGGTGGTTCATGACACTCCTCTCTATTCCATCCATAGAGAAGACTTGTGTCCCAGCAGTGGAGACATAAAAATGAGCTGATGATTATGATGTTATTAATGGATATCTTAAACCTATTTAGCGTTTTAATAACAGCATGCAACCTAATCAAATCTAATTCTAATCTTAATTATGAGATCAATCTAATACAATATATTACACACATCAAAAATGTCTAGAGGTCAAGTACATTTTTAGCTGTAAATTTTTTTTTTAATAATATTTACCTAATCTAGTTTTCCAGACTGGCTTCTTGCTCTATTTTTTATGTTCTAGTAAACAATTTTATCCTTATTATGTTGAAAAAATTAAGAAAAAAAATGCAATTTTAACAAATTAGGGAAAATTAGCTTATGTTAAGGTCGTCACATAATTGGCAAAAAAAGCAAGAACAAGGTTGAATTTTTAAAATTTTATTGCAAAAATAAAATAAAAAAATCTGTATTTCTACTATTCACACGAATCACACAAGCACAGCGATTTGGCATGCTTAAAATTAGTTCATCCAAATCACTTCGATAAATAGCCGCCCACATTCTTTCTAACAAGTCAAAAAGTTGTTGTGAGGTGTGCACGGCATCCATACTCGGCAGAGCAGAGGCCACGGCAGGACGTTGATATGATAATCGGCGAGAATGCGTGTTACGACTCTAGCCGTGTGTGACGTGCATTGTAATGCATTAGTCGAAACGAATCACCCAACCAGCCTCGCAAGGGGATGATATCTGGTCAGGGATCACATCTGAAACAATCCTCTCTGCGTAGATTTGATTTAATTTGAGCATTGAGGTTTCCCCTGATCCAAATGAGATCAGTTCTTCCACCGATGCAAATACCGATCCAAAACATGATTGTTCTCACTTCATATGGATGAACTTCCTGACAAAATCTCAAACGTTCTTGACGTCCAGAGGTCAAAGTCTTGTATCTGGCCTCATACCGAAACGTGATTTATCAGAGAAGCCAACACAGTGCCAGTCTTCTTCCTCCCAATTTGGGTGTTCGCGAGCCCATTGTAAACGGGCCCTACGATTGTGGGGTGCTATGGGTGGAACTCACAGCGGCCTTCGGGAACGCAGACGCACTTCGCGTAAAAGATTCCGGATGGTTTGGTCGCTTATCAGCAAGCCTGAAGCGCTGTGGAGCCTTGTGGCCAACATCATAGCGGTTATGGTACGATTCCGTCGAGCAGTATTTTGAATGTACTTACTGGTCGTGTCTTCGAGTGGTGATACGAGATCTTCCTCCATGTCGCTCGGCCACGCTGCCCGTGACACGATAGCGTGTCCAAAGGCGGCCTATGACACTCTGTGTATTGCCAATGGCGGCAGCCACAGTATGTTGCCTGGAACCAGCTTCCAACATTCCAACGGCTCTCAACATCTCTTCCCTTGTCAAATGACGCCGTCGCTCCAAATCGTAGTAATTTTTTTCACTTCCAGTACAGAAATTGTACTGCTTTTGTAAAATTGCCATTATGCTCTTTTATTTTCCATAATTAAACAATATAAAAAAATGTTTCATTTATAACGTGAAATTCACTAAAAATAATTAATGACGATCCAAAAAAGTTTAAATATTAATTCTATAACGCAACGATACTTTAAAATGTTATTGATCCCTCGACATTTTTGATGTGTGTATTAGTTATCAAATAAACTAATATCAGCAACAAAGAGGAATACATACATAAAGCCATACTTTTATTAAATACTACTTCTTTTCGTCCCAAAGCTGGACGCAAGCCTTCCCAAAACAGTCAAATCGAGAGGTTGGGTCCCATGTTCTATAAGATGAGTGCCATCCACTATTCGGAAAATAAATTCTTAACAATAGATTAATTTCTTTATCAGTTGAATTCACAAAAATATTTATTGAGAGTACACACCACGAAACACCACATATTTGGCAAAGGGTTTCCAACGTCAACTTATTCCAATTATCCCCATTGACTTGTCCTATCAATAGGGGTTGTTCTTAAGCAAATCTCCATTGACTGCTTCTTGAGATCGTACTGAGTCTTAGTAAATGCTCTAAGTACTGAGTATTAGTGCCAAAATGGTGCATAAATCCTCATTTCTTTAAAAATTAAACAAACTTTTTGATAGATAAGAAAATACATGAAACAAAAGAGTGTAGATACGTCTAAATTCTTTGGTTTCAAGAAATAACGAAACATCAGATGGCACTGCAACCGTTATTTGGTAAAGGGAAAATGCCAAATCGCTGCTTAGCCGTAGCTAGCGACAAAGTGTAAAACAAAAAGAGATGAAAGGAGGTCGCGTACGGAGATAGAATGAGCGCGTGTGTCCGTCCGCATTATCTTCACGCCTTGTTTTGTTGGGACGACTCCAAATATTACCTACGTGATTTTCTTGTTGTTTAAATATTTTTCAAGGAAACTTTTAAAACCTTCTGTAGAACTGGATGCAGCTTCTATTAAAGTGGCAAACGTGCTGCTGATTTTTATACTTCTGTATACTTATATTTCTTTCGAGTTTTCAATTGGTCTCTCTCTCTCGTATACTCTACGGGGTGTCACAAGTATTCTCAGGTAACATCTTTGTGAATTATCATTTTATCAATTAACGATATCTGCCTAGTGACAAAGCGCTCGGTCCGATACCCGTTCAATTCCCAGGTCGGACAAAGTGTGTTTCGGTTTTTTCGATGGATAGCCTGGGTTTGTGATCACCAGCCCGAATTTGGCAAGCGTGGTGATTAAGCCATAGCCATCAATTGTAGTGATGATTTGATTTCAATGATGGAGGCCTTTGCCCAGCAGTGGGACAGTTATATGCTATTTACTTTTACTTTATTTTACTACTTATATCTGCCATCATAACAACAACGTTAGTATCACGGTTGTGTTCCGACAGTTACAGATAAGTGAAGTGAAGTGTGTTCCATCTTCGTCCTTTTTGTCACTTATCATCAGCGGTTTCCCTGTTATATAAATGACAATTATATGATTTGACTTGCAAACAAATAAATGTATAAATAAATGCCTTTGATGGTGAACCGTTGTGGCGTCGGAATGTCGCCTTGCTATTAGATTAATGTACCTTCGGGCAGACAAATCGAATGACATAATTTATTAACTTCCCACCATCCGTCTTGTGACAATGCGATTTACGAGTTTTTTTTTTTGGTTAACGTATTGTTGAAACTACCGATATGAAAAGCGCTGATTTTTTAAAATGTTTTTATTTATTTTAACTTTTCATCAATATCATCTTTATAAACTTGCCATTACTGATCTCAATACTTCCCACGTGAACAATAGCATGTAAGAATATTAGACGATGGCCATGACTGTCTACTTAAAATTTAAAAAAAAAACAATTTATTTATTCAGTTTAGGCTATAAAAATTAGCTCTGAATGTCATTATATCATTGGTTAATAGGTGTATACACGGAGAAAGCCCTTTTACTGAGTACAACCAACAACAAACTCAGCATTGGGCATTTCTTTACTCCCTTTCTTTTACAGCGTCTATATATTGAAAATAACAATCATAAATTGACACTTTTTATTACAAAATTAAACACACAAAATATAACACAACATCATCATCATCAGCTCATTTTATGTCCCAACTGCTGAGGCACAAGCATTTCCTATGGATGGTTAGGAAGAACGGGCCATAAACCACCACGCGGGCCTTGTGCGGATTGGTGGTTGTTAACGACTGCTAATGTAGCCGGAACCAACGACTTTAGGTGCCTTCCGAAGCACGGAGGACAACACATTGAAAAAAAAAGACAAGTAAACAAAACTCTTATCCCTCACGGATGTGAGGCTTAGCTGAAGTTACGATTAGCACATCCGTGGTTTGTAGTGAAACACAACACGCTAAATTATGATATTTTTATCCGTAGCTTTGCTTAGTATATTAATTATACCCTTTTTATGGAACACTACATTATTGGGCATCAATAATGTAGTGTTCCATAAAAAGGGTTCAGAAAGTTTTTTTAGTTAGAACTAAAAAAACTTTTGCCCTTATAATAGATTATTGAAAGGAGAATACATCCTTTGTATTAAAAGATAATAATAAAACATGAACCTTCGTCGTTAAGTGAAATGTTACGCGTGGGACTAGCCATAATGCGTATGACTCTTGTTGGCATAATACACCAAAAATAGAATAACTTCGACTTTATATTTAACGATCGTGAATGCTAACCCACCTTCATAATGTACGGTTCTAAAACGGTGACCATTATTTCTTTGGTACATTAAGGTTCTTGAAAACATGTTTAATTAGAAATCTTGCAAAATTTTGTACCGACTCCAAAAACTAGGTTATCAATTTGTCTGTAGTGTTAATGTCTGTTTTTAAAGCGCTGAAAACTGTAAAATGCGCTTCACTTTTGCATGGTTTATAAAAAAAAGTATAGAACATACAACGCCAAGAACAATATTTTATGTTATAAAAGACTATATTTGTAATAATGTAAATGTTTCCAAAAGGCAAAATATGAAATCTTCGATAGAAAAAAAAACAAATTTACCTCTAAGCAGTATCTATTTACATAATTATCTTTTTCATTTACTTAACTACTTCGATGAAATTAGTTATTCTTTTTCGCAGTATTTTCTCGTACTAGAAAAACGGTATTGTTTTATTTTTTAAATAAAACAAATTGGATCGATTACTCACTACTTGCATCACTTTTGCTTGTATGCATATCGACAGAGAGCGTTGTTTTAAGGTTGTCAGTGCCTTAGGCGATTGCGACAGATTTATGTGACCTAAATAAAAGGTCTCACTTCGTCTGTGTATTGTTAATATTATTTTGCGCACATTTTTGTCAATGATAATTTTTTGTTTGAAATAAATTTTGTAGAAAAATATATTACTACTTTCACAAGACGACTTCAAATAACAGAAGTTGTTTTCTTGCTTCAAACATTATCATTCTACTGTACCTTTAAATTAATAATAATTGAAGGTATATATTATTATAGTCCCTTAATGTCACTAATTAATATCTTTTATCTTTTTCAGATAAACGTGCGTTTGATGCCAGTGAAAATGCGAGTTACTTAAGTGTTCAGTGAACAATATGGAGATCGCCAATCTAGTGTTGACACTCATGTGTGTCATTTCGTTCACATGCACGCACGCTAAAATAGGTAAGCGAGTTACTTGATTTATATGATAAACATTACATAGATAAACTGACGTGTCACCATTTTTTAGAAAACAAAAGGCACGTATAACAAATAATAACTTTAAATATTTGTAAAAATATTATGATCGGATGTTAGTGACGGTAGTTGTTGACATTGAATGGGTGCCTATGGCTTTCAAAATAAGTGTTGAACAATTTCGGCGGGTTGGTTAGAACCACGATAGCTCAATTGGAAGAGCACCTGACCCGGAATGTCAGAAGGGTGCAGGTTCAAATCCTGCTCGTGGAAGTTTTTTCGACATTTGTGTTTTTGTAATAAATTAGACCAAAATACAACTATATATTTTTTTAAACAATACAATAATAGAGTAACTTTTAACGGAATTCTTACCATGTTTATTATTTGTGAGTATCCGATATTTCGGGACAGTTGCATGCGCCATGATCACGGAGTTACTGAAGTTAATGCGGGTGAGTTTTTTGTGAGCAGACAAAACGATCTACCCTCTTCCTTAGTCGTTTTTGCGCTCCTTGGTAAGAATCCCGTTAATAATTACTCTATTACAAGTGACCATGATAGTTTAAATAGTTATATAATACAATAATAATCTTCAATAGTTTGTTTCTGGCACTTCGCCGGCCGCTGTCGCGGCATGCTCGCTTCGCTCGCTCGGCTCGCGCTTTATTTTGGTCACTGATCTAACCTAACCTAACCACTCCAAACCTTACCAACCCTCACATTTCTGTTCTTTGTGAGGGGCTGGGCCCCCTCCGTCCCCTTGCTCTCCGTTCTTCCTGGCCGGAATATTGCCTTATGTCTTACTGGCCAAGTAACCATTATATTAAATTAAAATTGATTAATAGATCTTTGTCCATTTGACGTATTTGTGATAGGAAAAATTACTAATATTCTGTTGCAAAATTAAAATTTATAAAACAATTACGATCGATATGGCAGCTTTGTAGCAGGACAGGGTTAAATGGAAAGGTAGAAGTTTTTCACGAGCTTCTTAAATGTGTGAAAAGATTTCTCACGCCTGTCGCAACTGGAAGTGAATTCCAGAGACAAACAGCTTGGACGGTAAAAGAATAATCATAAATATAATCTAACCTATACTATTCGTAATCATTTATATTATAGTATAGCTTGGTTTTGTATACTTACATACTTTTTCTACTTAGTTTTTATATAACTACCGTAGTGCTTTTATTTAGTTTTATAATACCTTTTTTAAGTTTGTATCTCAATCTAAGCAAACTGTAAAGTTTTAATGAAAAATAAATATTCTTTAAACCGAACCTCATGTTATGGCGCTAGGGACAGACATCTGAACCGAGAGAACTCACCATACAGGTCTGTGGAAGGAACGTTACTTTTTCTGAAACTGTTCAAATTGGACAATTTTCGCGTGTCCACGTCTCAGTGCATTGCCGATATTTTTAGATATTTCTATGGGTACGTTTTTCCCCGGATATTTTATTTCTGATTAAATTCGTTGCGTGCTCCGAGACACATTAAATTTCCCCGGGGACAGCGTCCCTTATACCTGTTTCAATTTGTGGCCGCCACGGTTGCCGGCGACGCACAAGAACGAATCTCGGCGCCGTCACATGCAATACAATAAAATTAGAAGCCTTATTTCTTCTTGCAAAGGTCGGGCTAGAGGTGTTTCGGATTTCACGATGTCTTGTGAGGCGACTAACACCTCGATCTCTTTGTAACTACGGAGTATGCTGATGCGAAACGTCAGAGTAAAATAATATTGAATTGAAACTAGCGTTCATTTTTACATCAAGACTGATAGACTGGCTTATAAACACTACCATCATTGTATATTTTAGAAATTTGCACTTTCGTAAAAAAGAATACAGAATTATTTAAGAAGGCATGTGATGTAAACTCTAGATTAAAAAGGAATCCTAATAGGTTGGTTCTTAATGATGTTCCCAATTCTGATAAATATAGCAAAAGTTGTTATGTGTGTTAGGATCTACAATAAGATTCCAGAGGACATAAAGCAATTAAATTTCACTTTATTTAAAAATAAATTGTATAAATGGTTATTAGAAAACAACTTTTATGATGTGAGAGAACTAATAGAAAAATAAGTTAATTTACACAATAAATATTTGCATGCAATTTATATCGCTAGGCATGAGGATTATCTTATTGTTAACCATCTCTGTGTACCATGTTTCTATGCAAATAAAGAGTTATTATTATTATTATTATTATTATTATTATAAGAGACTCTTGTTACCACGGTTCCATTGATTACCAACCCGCATTTCGCAAGCATGGTGATTAAGCCAATACCTATAAATTGTGGCGATAACTTGATTTTGCCCAGCGCGGTGGGAAAAAAATGTAAAATGTGTAATTTCAATATGTAGTGTTTTTCGGGTTAGCTTTAGAAAACCACACAAAATAATATCCAATATAACATCAAGCACCTATAAATAAAACTTGTTTATCTTCAACACCTAATTCTAACCACCTAAATTCACCTAAATTCATTTAATAACATTTTATTGTTAATTGGTAATTTCATGGATAATTCTGTGCACTTTTGTAATAGGGCACGGATATACTATGTCAGCTGTATATTATAGCTTTATTTGTAAGTTTTCTATCTGTTGTCTGTAATTGTGAATAAAACATTTAAAATCAAAAACTAACAAGACACGTAATGTCTTTAAAAACAACGAAACGAACTGACATTAGTAAACAAAAGTTTAAACGTTGGCAACATTTAAAGAATTCATAGAATCTTCACCCCCACCGGTGTACCATCAGTCAAGCTGTCAAGAAGCCGGTCTAAGTTCGATTGCCGGGTGAGATTAGAATGCCTATGTTCACTTTAGCCCGTCAAACAAACTGTGCGTGACCTGAATTGAACAACTACCTACTACAAAGGAAAACTGCCTCTATACTTCCAAAACTTATTATATAAAAAGTTAAATAAGTACATATACTACCCCAGAAAAATATAACAACACAAAGAGTCAACCAATTTAAAAATCAAAATAAAATAAAATTATAAGAAATAATCAATCAATCAATCAATCCGTCCAGTCCGTTGTCACCGTGAAACTGTAGGATATATATATATCTACCATGAAGCTGTAGATGTAGATATAACTACAGCTTCATGATATCTACAGCGTAGTTGTCGCGCCAATTGACGTTGACGTTTCACGTACCATAGAGCATAGGCTGCACAGACTATACTTGTCGTTTCTAAGCGATGCTAGCGCCATCTCTCCGACATGTATAAATTCTTTATTGCACAAAAACACACAAACAGAAAACAATATACAAACATTAGTGAGCAAAGGTGGACTTATCTCTAACTTACTGTTTCCAGACAGTAACACCCGTATTTATAAACATCATCAGTCATTACTTAACAATTACTTTGTTTTTAGAAATGTCACTAAGATCTAATTTCATTTTATATACCTACAAGTAACGTTTAAATTAGAATAGAAGTTTTATTATTCAATTAAATAAAAGTATTATTGTTATTATCAAATTCATCAATTTTATATTATTTTAGACATAATACAAACTGTCACACGGAATTTAACCTCAATTCTAGCTTGTCACAAGCTTGTCACTATGAATTCTTCGAGAAATCTAACTAGATTGCTTGAGTAAAGATATTGGCCACTATTGCTTGGCTAAGAATTCTAGCTTTGGGCGTTTCTAACTTCATCGGTTTACTAAAGAATATGAAATTTTACTTAAGCAATTACTTTGTTTCAATATGAGCTTTTACTCGTTTATAAATACGGGGGTAAGTGTTTCCTTTTGGAACCTGACTACGTTACCGAATAATTTTCAACATCAACTATTAAAGTATCCAACAAAGTATTGGATAAAGACTCTCCAATACCCATACTTCAAGTATTCGCCAAGCCAAAACATGCAAGCACGTAACAAAAAGCACTCCAACCAGAAAATTGCTGCAAAGTTTTAAGCATCTATTTAAACGAAACCGCAGGCATCCTGCATACGAGTATCCTGTAACTCAATTAAATAGTTAACAGTAGTTTAACTTGTATGTGCAGGCATTTATAGGGACCAGGTAAATTACAAACTATTTTACTTCGAGACTCACTTAATAGCGATGATAGCATATTATTGGTAATACAAATTGATGGTGTTTTAGCGACATAGCCAATGTTGCTAAACTAAACTAAGCATGCCTTTTTATTAAACTAGGTAAAATGCTTTACACCGGTGTTGGTGACCCGAGAGGAGCTCGATGGCGCATTGGTTAACGCGCCCGGTCTGCGATTGCTAAGGTCAAGCCACTTTTGCAATAGCCGGTCATCGGATGGGTGACAAAAAAAGTATCATCTCGAGCTCGTCCATGCTTCGGAAGGCACTTAAAGTCGTTCTGCCGCGCTAACAGTAAGAGCAGCAAGTTGATTTTTTTTTTTAATTATTTAAGTACATATTCTGGATCGCCACGTAATGCTCTATAAACTGATCTCACTCCCGTTTTTCTAGGTTCACTGGAACCTAAAAATACCATTAAGCATAACAGCAGTAAGTTTTAATTTTTATTTTTTTTTTCTAAAGTAGAAGTAAGTAAAAATTAAATCGAAAACTTTGACCGCCATTTACTCAACTTTGACATTTCCGACTTACTGCTCTTACTCTTAGCGCGATAGCGTTGGTTCCGACTGCATTAGCAGTCATTAACAACCACCAATCCGCACTGGGCCCGCATGGTGGTTTATGGCCCGTTCTCCCTATCCATCCATAGGGAAGGCTCGTGCCCCAGCAGTGGGGACAAAAATCAGCTGGTGACGGTGATGAGAGTTGACGACCCTGGGTTATGTAGGACACTCCTCTTTTCCCTCGTCCAGCTACTAAAAGCTCGATGAGGCACCGATCCGATCCAAATACCTCAGAGAATGTTGTACGGAACGGGGACAAGCTTCCATGATACTATTCCCTTTAGAAACCCTCAGACGGTGTTTCGATCACAGGGCTTGAAGAAACCTTTAAGTTTCTTGCTGCCTCCAAAACGTCTGCTGTCACTGTAAAGGACGTTAAAGGCCATCAGCAAACTTTTTTAAAAAAATACTGGGGGAGATACCCACCCACTAAAACAAAATACAATACACATAGGGATGGCTTGGGATCAATTGTATCAATATTAGGTCAATAATAATATAATGTTTACATCTTACTAGCTAAATCACTATATAGGAGTTAACAAGACCCACTCACGTAACAATATTATGATTTGATTATAAATAGGGTGGCATTGAATCGAGTTGAAATATGTTTAAAACTTATAAGAAGTTTTAAGAAAATAGCAATTTGCATAGTCTTGGAGTAATCTCTTCGAGTGAGATTTGAACCGGCACCCTCTGTCAACACGTCGAAATAATATAGTGTGTGTGTGTGTGTGTGTGTGTGTGTGTGTGTGTGTGTGTGTGTGTGTGTGTGTGTGTGTGTGTGTGTGTGTGTGTGTGTGTGTGTGTGTGTGTGTGTGTGTGTGTGTGTGTGTGTGTGTGTGTGTGTGTGTGTGTGCGTGCTAGTGTTACCATAACCATCTCATTTTGTGCGAGTGTGCAAAGTTAAAAAAAAACACTACCACTAAATATTGAAATTAACCTCTTTACGCGAAGCTTCTTTTTCGTGGTGACCGCAAATCAAATTGTAAATTATTTTATTGCTATATGAATACGAGTACCATGAATATGAACGCCTATCTATATACATATAATGACTTGTCCTGACTGATTCATCATCGCCGAGCTTAAACCGCTGAAGCTAACTAGATGAAATTTGGACTGTAGGTTATTTGAGTGACGTAACCAGCCACTAAGAAATGATTTTACGGAAATCGTATCCTAAAGGGGTCAAATAGGGGTTGAAAGTTTGTATGTCTTTCATACAAACTTTCAACCCCTATTTCTGTTTCCGTTAGTTACGAAGTAAAACACATGAAAATTGGTATTTGGGTTCTTGAAAAGTAATAAATAATGACGTGTCTTAGGAATTTTGTTTATTTTCCTTTAAAGGAGTAAAACAGGGAAGAAGGTTTTTTTGGGGAAATCATTATTTTTTACGTAATAAATAACTATCAAAATGAATATTTTAATCGGTCTACTCGTATAGATTTTTCAACAAAAATAAAGAATGACGTGTTTTAGCATTTTTCAAAAACCTCCCCTAGAGAGGTGATATAGGGGTTGAAAGTTTGTATGGAAATCTGACATTTTTAAAGTCCACGGACTGATAATATGAACGTATCTTTAATAAGTTTGGCTTTTATTACAAACAATCACACGTCGTATAGCCTACGAGAACGAAGCCGCGAGCAAAAGCTAGTATTTAATAAAATACTTTATCTTTTTTTTGAAAATTCCCTTCCCTCGTTCTTTCCAAATAAAAAAATGTAAGCCATACTTTTTATTAACTTACTGGATTCTATATTGTTTTCTAAAGTTTACGCGAACACTACCTACACATTTGATAACACTAGCTTCTAATTAAATTTCATCCAATCTTAGCGTATGTAGTTTACCTACGCTAGAGCTAATAATTCTGTACAAATACATCTAGTATTCTGGAAGACCGTGTGGACAATACACTGTTTGTTCCAGTCGTGTTTACTTGACCTTTTCGTGATGGGTCAAGTAAGTAGGTACAAGATATTACGTTTACCAGCCGAGAAAATTGTACATGAAATTTCAATACAATTACAGTTGTTTCTCATTCTGTCTTGGAAAATAATGAGTACTGAAAAAAATTACACAGAGAATAATTAAGCAGACACAAATGAAAGCAATTAAGTACTTACTCGTGATTAAATTGCCCCATTTTGTCTTGTCTTTTTTATTATTTTGTAGAAAAATACTGACAGTATACTAAACTTATTAATACTTATTAATTGAGTGGACACCTTTTAGTACCACAATTAAAATTGTATTGTAACATGTATAGACTTTTGACTAGTTATGACTCTTATTTCATCGCATTAAGAGTAACTTTCTGCTCGTGACTGTACATAGTAATGATTTTTCAAATGTTTCTCAATCCACGTTTGGACTGAATTAAATACAAGTGTTGCCATTTTATTATTCATTTTTCTATTAAGCCTTCGTGTAAATATTTTAACGGTATCAAGAAGAGTGGATGAACACTATAGTATGTGGTCACCTACTTAATAACTCGTACGTATATTAAAATAACGATAACAAATTGAAACGAACGGGATAATGTAAACAACTATGTATATGCTTTATTGATAGTGATTGGAATAGGTAAAGTATGAACGATTACCACAAAACGATGGCTAAATTAAGACACTGCATATAACAGATGCTGTCACTTTTTAGCTAATACTGAATAGACAGAGACACAGAATTTTAAAAACGTATTTAGCCATTTTTTTATTTTAAACACTGTTATGTATTGAAAGGGTTTATGTTTAAAGTTGGTGAGAAAGTACAACATGGAGTTATAAAAGTTTAAATAATAATTATATACTTACCTATTATTATACAAGTAAAAGATTATTGATTTAAAGTTGCTCTACTCCGATAACAAACATTACCGTAATACCACAGTTCCCTGTATAACGAAATTTAACTAAAAATAAAATAACATATTCGATGGTATTAACAACTTCATGGTATACTTGTTTAACCAATTTTACGCATTTACACTCTACCCATTCGTATCACTGGCTATCAGTGATCCGTAGCAAAAAGCAATATAGAAGTAACCGTAGCCACGTAGTCAGAACCGTAGCTACAGTCGTAGTTAATGTGCTACATTTCTGTGCTACGATTACTTCGCTTAATTTAAGCAGCTTAATGGAGTGTTAAAGAGCTTGATGACGCAGTGGTTTGAGCGTTCGGGTTACAATCTTGCAAGTTAAGCAACTTTTGCAATGACGGGTCATCAGATGGGAGCGATAAATATATCTCTAGCTTCTTTGTGTTTCGGAAAACATGTTATGCCTTTGTTAACGGTTGTTGTCGACATGACACAGACCTATATTTGGTCTGTGATTGATGAGTTCAAAACGACATTGGGATATCGTGATAGATCATGGTTCGTTTTTACGATGTGATTTTGTTATTATAAGAATGCTTGAGAATAAAGTGTGATGTTTATATGACATAAAAGCGTAAAAGAATGTTGACAAAGTAATAGAGAGACATTTAAATTGTTGGAAAATTATTTAAGTACCAATTTATCTGTTTGTTTTGATTCGACCACATAGTAATGAACCTGCGTTGTTACATGAATATTAAATGGCGGGTAATAATGTGGTTATGGTAAAGTTTTCTTGCATTATTATCAGTTCAAAATGTGGCAGTTTATAAATTGTATAATTAAAAATAAAGTCAGGTATTTTATTTAATTTCTCTTTAGTAATTGGTTGATATGTGTTTGACAATTAAATAGGCCATTAGATAATAGATTCCTTCTCTTGGCACAGACTTTATAAATAATTTAGTATTCAATTATCTACTGCCTGACTTGGTTTAAGATTAAACAAAAATAAATGGAACTTATCCTTTGTTTTCTCATGAATTGAATTAACCGTTTTTTTTTAACTGTTACTTTCACAAAAAAGTATTTTAATTAAGGACTTATTTAATAATAATATTATAGGTATTATAGGAGGTCGATGGCGTAGTGGTTAACGCGCTCCGTTTGCGATTGCTGAAGTTATGCAACTTTCGCGAAGGTCGGTCATCAGATGGGTGACCAAAAATTTATCATCTCGAGCTCCTCCGTGCTTCGGAAGGCACGTTAAGCAATTGGTCCCGTCTGCATTAGCAGTCGTTAACGGTCGTTAACAGATTGGTGGTTACCAATCTGCCCTGGGCTTGCGTGGTGGTTTATTGTCCATTCTCCCTATCCATCTATAGGGAAGGCTCGTGCCCCAACAGTGGGGACATATAATGAGCTGATGATGAGGTATTACTTGCATATGTTTTAATATATTATTTATCTTGACATTTTGCATGGTCCGTGGTCAGAGGAATAATAAGATGTTGGTTTGTGAATGTGAGGACTAGATTCGACAACTATTGGTTGGTTTGTTTAAATAACAGACGGTTGGTTTCCTTTCGCTTAAATAACAGTCGAGTATAGAAAGTGTTTTTTGCAGAGAGTTATATTCGCGTAAATTTAAGATACCAATAAGCCCGATGGTAAATGGCGATAGGGTTGGAAGTGGAAGGTCTCCACCCATAAGACTAAACAAGGAACTGGATATCTTATATCTTACATTGTTATTATGGCGACCGATTTAGATATAAGATGTTATCTAACCACACTTAAAACATACCTTACGACAAACAAAACCGAGCAAAATAATTATTGAGGCTTGTATTCAAATAATTTGGGGCCACCATAAGCAATCAGTGTCAAACCTCTTTTTCAAATTGCGAAAAATTCATTTTTTGCAAGTTTTTTTTTAACCCACTTGGTCTGACAGGGTGTTATGACACCCCTAAAAGTATTATATAAATATACTCTAATGTAATACTTTTAGAGTTTTATTTACAACAACACAAACACCTGGTCAGGCTCTGGTCAGGTATACCTGACGGGTAAGCACAGTGCCTCTATCTTACCTCATGTTAAGTGATGATAAGGATGGAAGCGCATTTCACTCTGAAACCTCAACTACTGACACACTGGCTATCTTATCGCTAGCTACCGGAACACAACAGTGCTGCAAATATTGATGTTATGGCGACATATTTAGACAAGATAGTGGTAGCTAGCCAGGCAGACAAACAAGCCCTACCACCAACCAAACCACGTACAAACATGTACGCCACGCTGGGACTCGAACTGGGACTTCTGGTTCTAAAACCGGTAGTCAGGCAGTTCTGGGACGGTCTGGGGCAACTCACGAGTTATGTGAGGTCTTTCCTTTTGCTTCCTGCTTAATGCAGGGGGTATGCGTCATACCCTGCGCCCAGTCGATCTTTTCCCACTAAAAACGCTGTTCTACTAAAAACGAAGTAACATCTACTTGCGTAGATAGCTCGAGGCCATGACAGCAGGTATTGTGTAACTAAAACCCCGATTGAATGATTAACCCAACTATGTCACAGTGTCATAATACCATAACATAACATGTCCTGATTTAAATTCACATTCACAAGTTTTCTCATAGAAATGGCACACGAAAGAATCATAAAAGTTAAATGCGAATACTTTGGCCTAATAATTGAGTCGCCTCAATAAAGACGGAGGTTCGATCTTGAGTCGAAACCGAGAGCCTGTAAACACGTATCGTATAAACCGATGAAATTGGGGAGAGTTTTTTGTTTTGACACAACACACAAGGTACGTGTGGATGATAGGGATTTTCATTTGTTATGTAAACAAATTCTAAAACAGTGAGAGTGAGATAATCTATATAATAATACGTGAAGCAAAAACTTTGTACCCGTTTTTACGAAACTTGCGCGGGACGGAGGAGTATGAAATTTCGCACACTTATAGTTTATATAGAGAAGGTTATCCGAATGTTATTATTTTTTTTTTAATTATACATAAAAAAATACATTAAATCAACAAAAACAACACTACACACACTATCATGAATTTGACACAAACGCATATATATTTGACACACACGTATTGTTTGTCTTTAATGCAGCCGACATCTGTCAATGCCAATCCAAACTCACATTCTTTCTTTTTAAATTTTTCATTGCTTAGGATACAATCCGTGCAGCCTTAATAAAATAACGGTCGAATTTCGACCACTGGGCGACCACTAGTAGATCTAAATAGAGTAATGGAAATAAGTATTTTACTTTCTGTGCTTTCTATATTCGTTATAAGTCGTTTCCACATAAATAATAGTACATGTGGAAAGGCCTTAACCCGCCATGCTATACGGTCTCGGACTTGATTATATCTGATCACAACCAAGTCTGGTGACGTTGAGGGACTGTCTGAGACCAACAGCAAACTATCTCAAAAAAAACCATCAAGTTTCTCTCTTCATCCAGCTCATGAAGCGTTACCATTTCCATTTATAATCCTAGAGCAAGAGATTGTTTTAATATACGAAACCTAAAAAAAGTATGCTTCGCACCTGTCCACTGAGTTCTAAAGAGCGTCTGAAAGAACTCTTGGACTGCCCGAACCAGGCACGAGCCACGCGCGTATGGAATTACTGAAATTGTTATTTAAAGCTGCTAATTTTGTACGAAATATTTTTATTTTAAAAATTGAATTCACTTTTACCATAAAAAAAATTCGTTTCTCTAACTGGGTATTGTACATAATGTGATTAATTGAAAGTAAAATTTATCTTATTTATAATTTAGACTTCGTTGGCTTTAGTGAACCGTATCCGGTCATGGTTTTATCAGCTCGAAACCCTCTTTTTTTACAAACTTTGTACTGATCTAAATGATGATCAATTCTAGTTACGGACACAACAAAAAAATTATCAGCTAAATCAGTCAAGCCGTTCTCAAATGATGCTCTGTCAAAGATGTGGCAACAATATTTTTTTGATTTAGTTTGGGCCACAAGTATTTTTAGATGCATCTATAGGTTCTATCATTACTTATCGTTTACTGCGATGAAGACTAAGAACGTCTGTTGTAGGATTATTTACAATTAACAATATTTTTTTATTAAGGCTACTAATAACAATCGGAATGCTAAGGACTTCTCCTTTGTACAATAATAAATTAAAAAAACCACCTCCTTCCTTTTAATTTTTTATCAAGTTACAGGACCTTTTCATGCGTGTGTAACTTATCTAATAAAAAAAATCATTATTTTAATAATATAGAATCCAATAATTTATTTTACACTGTTTGCAGTGCAGAGATAGACGCCAAAAGATTCCCCAAATAATTTACTTATCTCCCGACCCCCGTTCAATGTCATTGTCGAACCAATAAAATTTACATTAGGAAGTTTTTCCATTAACATAACACATTTTTGAACGCTGCCCAATTTATAAGGGCCACCCTTAGGGAATATTTTTGGCGAATTTCCTCCTTCTTATTGCCATTCATTCTTTGTGGCAACTGTTGTCTGCCATCGATCAAAAGACAACAGCGGGGCTTAGCACGAACGAAATTTATCGAATTCGTTTCTGACGGGTTTTAACGATAATTCCTTTAGCATTCATTCATTTACCAGCTCATTTTATGGCACTAATGCTGGCGCACTAGCCTTTCATAATGTTGGTTCTAACGAACGGGCCCATCCACTACGCGGGTCCAGATCGGATTGGTAGTTGTTGTCTACTGCTAATGCAGCTGGGACTAACGGCTTCACGTGCCTTCCGAAGCATGGAGAAGCTCGAGATGATAAATTGTTTGTCATCCATCCAATGATAGACCGTTGCAAAAGTAACCGGGAGCTCTATTTTTGAATCGTTCGTCTGAAATTGGATCGTCCAATGCGACTTAAGTCGTAGTCGCCTTCCAAGTCGCATGGCGCTTATTTTCTGCATTTTTGAATCGTTCGTCTCCGGTGTTGCCAATATATTTGAATAAGTTGAATTTAATCCGTTTCACGCATAAAAAATGAATGTCGATAGCTACCGCAACAAAAACGGAACGTAAAATACTCATTATTTATGGCTATGTAAGTAATTGACTTATTCCATAGGTACACTGTTTTAGCCAATTTTAAAAGGTAGATCAATTCCACGTAGGACATAGATAAGTACCTAAGTATTTCAATTCAATTTCTTATTTTTAGTTCCTTGTAAGTTGGTTGTCACTTTGATATATATTTGACGTTTAATCGCCAAACAACGAGTGGTTGTGACCACTCGTTGCAATCGAGCGATTCAAAAATACGGAATTTCCGATGTCGAACGAAAATTAGTAGAAATCGAGCGCAGGTAGCGACGCGAACGATTCAAAAATAGAGCTCCTGAGCTATTTTAAATAAAAAAAATTGCACAATGGGTGCGTTAACCATGGCACGTTCGAGCTCCTCAATTCCTAATTCTCAAGCCAAATTCGATGTAGAATAATTGTTAATAAATTAGCAATTCACAATTTTTGTGTAAATAGCTATTTTAGATGTTTTATCTGACAGAAGATTCTGAACAATACAGTTTTTTTTAAATCAGTCAGTCATCTACCGCCTATAGACAAATTAATAGATTATCTAAAGCGAAATAAAAATAACATTTATTTCTTAGCAATGCGATAACATTCTAATCTTATTTTAATATGTTATATTAATTATGTTACCTGTAACGATTGTTATCCGATATAACGATTTTTATGTTATATTAATTATGTTATAACGATTGTTATCCGTTTTGTGAACTAAATAAACACTGGGCTTACGGATCCACCACGTTGCGTCCTCAATATATATATATATATATTTACTATATTCGTAGGTTGTCCTGGGTGTCCGGGTTCGATTCCCAGCAGGGGTATATGTTTGTATTCGTTCTCATATTTATTTCAAACTTTTGAAACAAAATATCACATGGCGGACTTAATGCCTGAGGTATTTTCTACCAGTCAGCAATAGGGTGGTGCAAAATGACATAGAAGGTGCAATTTTGTGCGACAACAAAAGTGGAAAACAGTATTTTTCAAAATTCAAACTTATAATCAAATAACTAAATAAAATTCATTTATTTCGGATTTGCATCAGTAGTGTTAGTAACATAAATAGTACTAACACATATGTTAATAACATAATATTATATTAATTTAATACATACATAAATATTCTATACATTACAAATACATAAAAGACTTTTTTTCTTCATAATAACTTTCTACGTTCTTCTTATGTGAATTACCATACGTCTGTTACACCACAAGTTATTATAACAAAGAACGTTCAAGTTCTCAGCTAGTGTTGCCGACGCTACTACCAACTTCAAGGATGGGCACCGAAGATTAGACAACAAACTATTCCACACATTCACTCCACCCCTAATAACGAGACCCATATTTGACAACAACGTATTGCTCACGTGTCAAATAACCTTCGCAACTATGCTAAACTCCTGACAGGTTAATGCAAAAAGCCTCCATTAGAAAACGGTATACCCAATCGTAGTGAACAGAGCGAACGGTAGGATTATCCGGTGGTCGTATGATGCGCTGTTTGTGATTATAAAATTCAAAATATTTGAATTGATTATGTAGAATTTGTTTTTAAAGCAATTTTTTATTTTAACACATTACTGAAGCTTTTTTTTTCTATTTTTTTTGGGACTTTAAGCTTGCCATGTCAGCCCCATCATAACTTATACTTAATACATCAAACTTATTTACTAGTACTTAAATAACTTAATTTATGAATAACAATATATTAAAGTAGGTAATATCAATCATCGGCGGTTCACCAACACCATACCGCATTACTGAAGCTGAGTGTAAATTTTAAATCTTACTAGTGATCTTGCAATTTAAAAGAAAATCTAATTAAATTATAATCTTTTTTTCTTACTGTTCTGAAAAGTTTTTAGTCTCACAATAGTACGAGTGGGGAAAAACTATATTTTTTTTAAATTTACGTCCTAACGTGAATTATCACGTTTACTCAGTAATGAAATTGTGGTTGACTCAGTAGTCAACCACAATTTCTCGCATCCAAATTCAACTCGACTATCTGTCCGTTCAGCTACCAACGAACGGTTCGATATTATAATTGATATCATTGTGTTGGAGTTATAGCAACCGATTCAAAAATCGCTTATTGTTTACTATGCCAGGCTTTCCTCGTTGTGCGTTGAAGATTAACTCCACATCGGCAAAGTCGGATCATTAATCAACCGTACCCTCTAACAAAGGAACCGTAGCCTGTGATTAGCACGTTCGAATTATCTACTGGCGCATGTGTTGTAGAATGATTTGGAAGGACATGTTAAGGAATTTTTCTTTTTTGAAATATCTTTGGTTAACACGATACTCGTAGCATTTGTTTTCTCTGACAGTTATAGTTTTTTTTTTCTTTTAGTTGATGGCTTCGTGTGCGGCTAGCACATTCAGCCAGTGTCAAAGTAATTTTCTTTTATGATATGAGTTGTCTTGAATATATATAATAATAGTAATGAGAAATACCCCAACCCCTTGAGTATCTCAGTAAAGATGTGGGGGCTTTACTAAGACCTCACGCGTACTTCTTGAGAGAATTTGAAAAGTGACGTTGCACTGTTTTGTTTTAATTGCCAACACTCATGCACATTCACGAACACTTAACGGTTAATAATCCAAACAAGACCAAAGACATGACTCTTCACTTTCCCGCCAAGAAGTCCTACTTTCTTTTTATTCCATACCTTTAGCTCTCCTATTTTCTTTAGAAAAAATGTAAAAGGGTCCATACCCATTCATTCATTAGATGCCATCATTAGTGTTCGACGAAACCAGTTATTGACACTTTTTTTGATTTGTGACTTGAACGACAATTAAAAGCAACGCCGTAAGTGACAAGTGTCATATATTTTATTTGAAATGTCTTCGTCCTTAACATTTTAGATTTATCAAACGGTTATTTAAATTATTATTTTTCAAATTAACACGTTAATGCGCGGCCATACTAATTTTGTATGGGGAATTTAACGTGTTAGTTTGAAAAATGATAATTTAAATAACCGCTTGATAAATCTAAAATGTGAGACAGACGATTTGTAGTTAAGACATTGGTGATTGTTTAAACAAAATCAGAGGTACGATAATTTTGATAAACTATAAGATATCAACTAAACGCCGCCACTCGTTGTCACGGTTTTGCCCAATTTTAAATGATAATTTATACCAACATATGTTTAGAGTTGTTTTATTATTGAACTATTGTTTAAAAAAATTAAATAAGTACACTAAACTTTTTTTGTTGACTTTACTTTTAACTATTTACTTGTAATTTGGGACGAAGCACAACTTCAATAGTGATATGGGACGAACTAAGAATTTTTTGGAATGTGGGACAAAACTTCGGGACGAACGAAGCATAAATCTAGAAAAATCTATAGTGTTATGAATTTATGGATCGGACTAATTGTAAACACATCCCTTTGATACTAATTATACATATTGTATAAGCAATAAACATATTATATAATTTATATTATAGAATTAGAAATTTATATTTCTAATTATATAAATTTAACCCATACACTTCTGTAAAAATATAATTCAAAACTGGCTGCAGTCAATGGACTATTCCGAGACAGCATATGATCGCAAAATAAACAAAACATACACACACACCCTCACACATGCATACTCTCTCACGCTCGCATTCATTGTATATGAATGTTACTATTTTATGTCTTCTTGTGCCTTTAGGCAGGGATGAGACCTGGTGTCCTACGCACAGGATTTACCTAGTTAAGGCACCAGTCTCCTATACTAATTGACACTAAAATATAAATAGTTGTAAGATTACTGTGTAATAGGAGAAAATAAATATTTTTATTATTTATTATTATTATTACTTTTGGCTTTTTTTAGTCGGCGCACTCTTAATTCAGACCGCCTGCTTTCCAGCACTGTCATTTAGTCAAATTTCAATTAAATTTTATATTATCTATAGCAGCAAAAGCTGTTGTCGAAACTGGACTTAAAGTGTCGAACACTGGCCACTGTGCCACCACGACACATTCTTATTTATTCGTTTTGGATTCATTCGGATTTTAAACAACTTTTCCCAAGAAACATAAATCAAAAAACGAGTTTTTTTTTTTACTTTTCTATACAAAGCCGCTATTGACCGAGCATGGTTTGTATAGCAAAGTAAAAAAAAATATCTCGTTTTTTGACCTATGTTTCTTAGGATAAGTTGTTCAGTTTCATGGTCTGATCAACCCACCTGCGGGTCTAAGACGGTTAAAAAAGAACGGTAAATATTAGTCCACGGTTTAGACAACAAACATTTGCTCTTATAAATGTCACTTAGGTATAATGCCCTGTAATCCAGTACAAAGATATGATTAAAGCCATATCCAACAGCAAATTATCCTTCCAAACAGAATTCACGAAAATACTTACCAAAATCAGCAACCGAAATGGCAATAAAACTTCGTCACATTGTTTCGAAGTCGTATTATTGCGACAGGAAAAATTCGGACGCCATAGTCGCCACCACAAAAACTTCGCCCGTGATATGAATGCTAAGTGGTGTCTTCTGCAGCAGCTGTTGCCAGTTTTTGTCGATGGCTGTCCCGGTTTTAGCGTTCTTGTTGACTACAACTTTAGTTGCGTATGAGATAACGTAGTGTGCGCTTTGCGACGCGAAATATTTCTTCCGTTTGTATACTTACATAGGATTAAAAAATTTTAGAATACAAAAGTCCCGCCTGCGTAAAAAATAATAACTAAATAGAAAATCAACTGAAAAGGCCGGAACAAGACAAAATTCAATAATTACATAAAGCCAGCGAAATAAATCGAAACAATATCAAACATAAGTACTGTATACAATTAAAAATATAAATACGTACATATACGTACACAAATATAATTATTATAATCGTAGACGAGGATGAGGAGCTCGATGGCGCAGTGGTTAACGCGCCCGGTCTGCGAGTGCTGAGGTTAAGCAACTTTCGCAAAGGCCGGTCATCGGATGGGTGACCAAAAATGTATCATCTCGAGCTCCTCCGTGCTTCGGAAGGCACGTTAAGCCGTTGGTCCCGGCTGCATTAGCAGTCGTTAACAACCACTAATCCGTACTGGGCCCGCGTGGTGGTTCATGGCCCGTTCTCCCTATCCATCCATAGGGAAGGCTCGTGCCCCAGCAGTGGGGACATAAATGTGCTGATGATGATGATGATGAATCGTAGACTGATGATGTATTATTTTTTTATTACGCGCGGTTGTAGGATTCTGCTCAGGATCCGACAGATCCTTGGTACCTAGCATGTAGCATGCTTTGCTATGTTCTGGTTTGAAGAGTAGAGAGTATCTGTAAAGTATAAGAACGATGGCTTAGAGGTCGACAATCGCGTGCGTAATAGGTACCTTTTAGGTAGCAAGCGTCTAAGATTTGCGGTGGCCGGCTTTCCATCAGACGTGCTGTATGCGCATGCAAGTTTGAAGGCTAAGTATCAAAAAGTTAAACAAATGAGCAACCGAGCAGTCTACTGTGCCGCTTACTGGTGAGTAGTCATCTAAGCTTGTAACGTTGCAATTTACTCAACGTTATACTTTTATGTTATGCATTTTATAGCCTCCTTGGTAGTTTTAAAAACTATCTGTCAAATTTATATGAACGGTTCTGAAAAAGAATACTTTGAATGTCATGTCATTGTCATGGAACTTTATTTTGGTTTTGATATGATCATTCTTTCAAAATTCTTCAGTCTGACAACATTGTTTTAATATTGATTATTTAGTTAAAATGTGTATTGTGAAAAACCTGTACTTATAAACAGGTAATTTGAATCCTTTAAGAAATATTTGTAAATAACGTTTTGGCTTAGACTTTTTGATACTGATTTATTGTTTTTCTTCTTTTAGGTTATTCTCTTTAATTTTAAATTTTATCCAATTAAACATTTACCTATGGATTTCCTGAGTTTTTATGGCTATTAGGCCTCTAGCTCATAAACGTCAGCTACATCATATATGTTGTTATGCTTTACCGACCTAAAAGTCGTAATCCATACAAGTTAACTCCATTGTGAATTAATTTAGGGATTGCGCGTACCTATTGATATAATTCAGTTATTTATTAAAATAATTTGAATACGACAATGAAAGTATTAAACGTAAAGCAGAGAACAGACAATAATGATTTATAGAAATATAATAAATGGAATGTTGTTCCGTTTGTGAAGGCATTTTTGCAGGCTCTAATGCAAAAGTTGATCGATTGCGGGATGTAAGATTGATGAAAGTGTATAAAGTTAACGTTTGTGTGGTAGAAACAGTGAGCGGTTTCTATTAAGGGGGAGAGGCATAAAATAAAGCAGTATATTGCGTTGTCAAACCGACCGAGTCACCATGTACTTTGTTCTTAGAGGCTGACGCAAAGTGACGTAGCAAGAAGCACGATTCAATTGAAAAGATTCCATTAGAGCCTGACGTTTTTTCTTCTTCTTTGTAATAGACTTTTTGAATTATTTGGTGTTTCATTTGTGATTCTGTTTTCTCTCCGGCTCGTACCTACCAATTAAAGTAAAAGTTTGTACACACAAAGTTTGTTTGAGGAGCTCGATGGCGCAGTGGTTAACGCGCCCGGTCTGCAAGTGCTGAGGTTAAGCAACTTTCGCAAAGGCCGGTCATCGGATGGGTGACAAAAATTTATCATCTCGAGCTCCTCCGTGATTCGGAAGGCACGTGAAGTCGTTGGTCCCGGCTGCATTAAAGCCAGTGAATCCATACTGGGCCCGTGTGATGGTTTATGGCCCGTTCTCCCTATCCATCCATAGGGAAGTCTCGTGCGTGCCCCAGCAGTGGGGACATAAAATAAGCTGATGATTTCACACACCTTTTACAGATACAGGCATTAATATGTAAATAATGTAACTCTTAATACAATGAAATAAGAGTCAAAGTGTATGTATTTTCAAATCAATAATGACAATTATAAAAGTAAATAAAATGTCGTTTATTTAACTAATTAGATGAGGTTAAAATTTATCTTCACAAAATACCTTTATAAAGTCTTTTCCCATGTGCCACTATTTATGCCGACTAATTTTAGATGGCACTATTTATGCCGACAAATGAATGATAGATGGATGAACAAAAAACACTTACAATAAGCTAAGCGGAATAATTTTGCTCTGTTATCTCTAGTTTTAAGTTACTTTTGTATACTTGTTTGAAATTATGCATGCCGTGGCAGCCTTTAATTATAGCAGCGCCTGAGCAATAGTTATAGGGTTTTTAATGTAATGAATGTCCTGGTGTATGCTTGGTTGGATATCCTTAAATAAATAAAATAAAAAAATAATGGCATTTGGGTAGATATCACAGGTATTGTCCTCCCAGTCTAACATATACACAACACCCTTTTTACGACTGTAAAACAATTGACAGGTGATATTGTATAACATAACCATACTTAGACCATAGACTACTACTTATCATATCAAAAAGTATGTATACACTGTGTTAGACACATTTAGCTTTGTAAGGGTTTCTTCACGTATCACTACTTATGCCAACTGATGTTATGGCATTCGGGAACCTCCGATAGCACAGGTATTGTTCACTAAGCATGTTATTTACACGACACGGCATTGACACGGCAATAGCCTGGCGGCGACATGTTTTTTACATTACATCAATGAAATTAAATTCAATTTATGCACATATAGTATTCTTATAGTTATAACATTTAATTGGATTACCGATACGCATGTAGATTGTAGTAATTGTTTTGGAATGGATCTAAGTTTTAATTAAAAAAAAAGTAATTTTCATAAAAGTCCAGAAATTATAAAATTAAAAATCATATATTCAGTATAGGCTACAAATAGCTCTTGTGAATGTCACTATGACATCGGTTCATAAGTCTACTCTGGGCGGGAGACCTTGTAATCAGAAGAACCGGCAAGAAACTCAGCAAGGGCAAAATATTAGAAAAAGCCCTATCATAGGACACTTTTCATTTAAAATAAACACACAAAATATAAAGGCCAACCGCAACATGTAAAAACAAAATTGGAAAAAATAAAAATATCTAAGTTTGCTACTCATAAATATTAGTCTGCTTTAATATAATGTCTTAGCAAATAACGAGGCCCCTACATTGCAAATAGCTTGATTGATGTTTTCTAAGTACCTTCATACCTACATATTTTCTAAATACTGTATTATGTAAATGTCTATATGTCTATACGTACATATAATATGTTTGTTTGTTGTATTGTTCTAACGATAATGTTACAAACAACATTAGCAAGCAAGGGCTCTTCACATGTATCTATCCGTCGACTTATTAGGAATTTCTTAAACGTTAAGGTTTTAGAAAATTGTAGTAGCGCAAGTCTGACATTTACGCGACAGTGACAATGCAACATGTTTCTTACATTACCGTTATTTTCCAGAGACGTTTTAATCTTAACATCAAAAAGTCTGTCCGTATACGCTGTGTAAGCTATACCGATTTGACCGCGTCCTCGTCATCTGCGGCGAGCGGGGCGGTAGCGGTGGCGGGGCGATGAGCTGTGATGCTCTACGTATCTACGACAACGGGAGCGGCGCGATAAAAGAGCGGGTAACGAGCGGCGGGCGACTGTCAAGTGTTTTTAAACAAGTCATTACACTCGCTGTGTAGTAATGTGTATACTTGACAGTAAACAGTGTAATAGGGATGTTGACAATAAAAATAATTAATTCCAGAACATTAAGCGTATGTATAAATAAAATCACGTTACAATTCTATAAAACATTAACAAATTTTTTATTTGACCAATAAACACTCAATTTTGTTGTCTGGTGTCCTCTTTTTTAGGTTTCCACGGAAGATCAGCGTTTGGTGTTCTGATAAATGCTAAGTGGATACCTTTTTTGTGTCACTTTGATTTGTTTATTCTATTTAATTTTTATATTATTTCATGTATGTATTACTGTGTGACACTGTATAAATATTTTTTAATTTTTCACTAATTGACAACAATATAGTGACGTCATAGTTTCCATTCCCATAAAATTTCGTTTTGACAGTTGCTAAAAAGTTACTCTATTGACTAACCAGTCAACAACCCTATTCCAAGCGATGTCAAGCTGCCTCGATAGCAGCTGGCTGGCATTTCCGGTACCGCTCTCGCTCCGCTCACCGCAGTCGTCAAAAACGAGGCCTTTGATTTTGTCAGTGACCCCAATCTACCGTAGGGAAATACGGAAAAAAACACAATTTGAATACTTTATGACACTACAACATTATGGCTGAATTAATAGTTCCATTCTGAAAGCGTTGTGTTGTTTTCCGTGACCACACTCATTTGGCTCGATAGCATCGATGCTAACTGGGAAATTCTAATTGTCGGTGTGTTAGTTGCAGTACTTTAATGTATCCCTATTTATGATTGCTCTTTATTTATTAACAGTTTTAACTATTTTCCTATGCTATTAACACTTTAAAATGTACACACTAGCTACTATTATCAGCATGAGACCCCTACTTAAATCACAGTACCCAACCTTCTCAGCTACGTGTCTGGGGACCACAGATAGCATTTGATTTTATTTGAAAAACAACTCAGTAATGAAAATCAATCTTAGAGCATTTTAATGCTCCAATGACACAATATTCATCATTATCAAAGTAGATACTAATGTAATTCTTTTATATCCTAAGTAAGTATGTTTCGAAATGGACTATCATATATTTTTTTTCTATGTAGGTAGAGATATATTATGTTCTGTATATGTATAGTATGTCTCCCTATCCATCCATAGGGAAGGCTCGTGCCCTAGCAGTGGGGACATAAATGAGCTGATGATGATGTATAATATGTGGGATTCTCCCCTTCAGCTCGTTTGTACTGTAACACCCGGCTGGGTCGTTACTCGAGGTACCGGGGGGTTTATTAATAATAACGCTTTAAAAGCTTTAAATATTATATTCTTTTCCACATTAAAATAATAACAATCAATTGTTGACGCGGCCCGTCACCGAGTCCGCGATATTCTTCTATTTTCTTCCATCTCCTTTTTATTCTACACCGTTTGAATTCAGGCCACGGCGGCTGCCAGCCAGTATGCCCGAGCAAGGAGTCTCGGTTACTACAGTACCAAGCTATGCTTATACTTAATAAAACGATAAAACGACAAATGATTTACTCCCATGCAACAATATTAAAGAAAGCTATGACCTAGTGACATATCAAAGCATCATTAACTTCACAACCTAGTTAGCTAACAACACACTTTGAAAAATTATGTCTTGGATAGAGGAGGTGTGATTACACACGCTGATTATATCGTTCGTAATTACAAACGAATCTAAATACCTTTGACGCTTTGTTTCTTATTGATCCATATTAATGACAGGAGCACATCCCTCGCAGGACTGACAGCCGCTGGGGCGAAACAGTTTTGGGAGTGGCGACCACGTTTCGTAAAATGCAGTGTGGGCAGACCTCCAACAAGGTGGACCGACGATTTGGTGAAGGTCGCGGGAAGCCGCTGGATGCGAGCAGCACAAAACCAGTCGTTATGGAGATCCTTGGGGGAGTCTTTTGTCTAGCAGTGGACTTCTTTTGGCCGAGATGATGATAAATGACAGAAGTAGAGTGTATTAACAAGGAAAACCATAAATATAGAAATTTCGCAGCTACAATTACATACAATTATTTAAGAATCTTTATAAAGTTTAATCTTGTTAAAGGGGCTGGCAAACGGTAGCTTAAAATCATGAGGAGTGGCGAAAATGGCTTCCCCATTCCTCTGTCCAACAATGGGATGAATAGTAACAGAACAACCAATAACAGTAACAGTAGGTAACGTTTACAAAACCCTCCTTAGTGGCCGTGTGCTTGTAATGTAGTATATACAAGTATGAACGAGTGTATATATATTCTAGTGGCTAGTGCCAGTACCTACCCATATTTTTTAACAAAGTCTTACATCAGAGTAAGAAATGGATTTAAAGCCAAAATAGCGAAAAATCCGTAGAAGCTACGAAAAAACTTTTTAATCGTCACTCACGTTAATTGACGTTAGAACTAATATAATCACAAATTGATATTTTTGATAAGATATGATTTTTCTTCTTTTTGTTTTTGTGAAGTTAAAATTTAATTTAGCTTAAACTTTTAGTTAGTTCTGATCTACAAATTATTACTGACTTTGCTTTATGTTATCTTACCAATACGGTGCTAAAAAAGCTACAAATATCTTCATAAAACACATTTATATCTGGTCTGATTTATTCAAAAATCTTGCGTCTACTATTACTTAAAGCCGCAGTCATACTAAATTTTGTAGAAATTTATTAAAATGGAACGTGCCATTTCATCGTCTACGTGTAGGAAGCTCGGAATGGTGATATTATAAACGGCGCCACAGTACACATTCTATGTCGAAAGGAGCTGTAAAATTGCAAGCTGCATGCATAATAGGTACGATCAGTAATGAAATTCACTGAACACGAGTCATCATCATCATATATATAGCTATATATATATTATGTCCCCACTGCTGGGGCACGAGCCTTCCTTATAATAGGAAGAAAGGACCATAAACTACCATGCGGGCCTAGTACGGATTGGTGGTTGTTAATGACTGCTATTGCAGCCGGTACCAACAGCTTTGCGTGCCTTCCGAAGCACGGAGGAGCTCAAGATGATACATTTTGATCACCCATCCGATAACCGGCCTTTACGACAAATGTTTAACTTCAGCAATCGCAGACTGGGCGCGTTAACCACTGCGCCTTCTAGCTCCTCGTTGGAGGTTAGAGGTTGACATGACTGTAATGGAGGCTTTTGAGGTCTGCTGTTGAGCTCAAGCCATCTCACGAGAACAAATTGGGCTGATTGAGCTTTTCTTTTGAATATTATTATGAATGTGCTGTTAATGCACACATTATACTTAGCCCTGGATCTACTGTTTTAAAAAGTCTACAATTGTGTCTCATGGGCTTAATTGTGACTTAAACTACGGTAACAATATCAGAATCAGGATTTTGAGGTAAAATTGTAAATGTTTTAAAATAACAATCAATGGTCATATCAATCAATGGTCAGAAATCATAGTTCGTATGTCTGTATTGAACTATATTATAAATATATTTATTTTCGCTCGTGACAGTATGTATAGGAAAAAGAATTGGTTCGAGTTCCACCAGAAATAGTTGCAAAGTGTTTATTTTTTGTTTTCCATAGTAATTAAGCATTGTCAAACGGTATATTTTAAAGTAAATTTGAAACATGTATACCTAATACATACATAAAACGTAATACATAAATCTGCTGATTTATCAAGCCGTTCAAAATAAAAAAGTAAATCGTCAAAGCCTGCACTCTCCGCTCTACCAACTATCCTTATAACCTTTGCCACCGGGTATAAAAAGTTATAGATGACACTCTCCGAACAGACAACAGCCTAACTATCACGAGTATAACATTAATGAATAAAAGAAACAACACTTTTAAACGTAGGTAGGTACTACAAAACAATTTTTTCTTCTTTGGTTGATGGCTTCTTGCGATTAGCATTTTTAACCAGTGTCAAATTAATTTTCTTACAAGTTATACACAAATGAAAAATATTTCCTTCTTGTATGATAATGATGATAATAGAAATGAGAAGTGAGAATGATATACCCCCCAACCACTCGAGTATCTTAGTAAAGATATGGGGCTTTACTAAGCCCTCACGCGGACTTCTTGAGAAAATTTGAAAAGTGACGTTGCACTGTTTTGTTTAAATTGCCAACACACATGCACATTCACGAACACTTAACGGTTAATAATCCACCATTATTTCACATTAATATTCGACATAACACAAATTTTAGAAAATAAAACAAAACCGCAGACGTGACTCTTCACTTTTCCGCCAAGAAGTCTCCCATTTTCATAACGTATCTCGGTAATCATTGCATTTTCGAATGCAAACTAATATTAGTTTCCATGTCCATTAATTATTCGATTTATCATCTATACTAATATTATAAATAGGAAATCTATGTATTTTTGTATGTATGTATGTTTGTAACGAATAAACTTAAAAACTACTGGAACGATTTAAAAAAATCTTTCACCATTAAAATGCTACATTAGCGCTGAGTAACATAGGTTATAAAATGTTCAAAATGATTTTTAACGCAAATTTTGTTGCGAACAAATTACAAAAACACAAATGTTGAAAAAAAAAAAATTTCCACGAGCAGGATTTGAACCTGCACCCTTCTGACATTCCGGGTCAGGTGCTCTTCCAATTGAGCTATCGTGGTTCTAACCAGCCCGCCGAAATTATTCAACTCTTTTTACTTTGTAAGCCAAAGGCGCCCATTCAATGTCAACAACTACCGTCATTAACATCCGATCATAATATTTTTACAAATATTAAAGATCAGTTAAGAAATAAGCAAGCTATTTTATAAAATGTTCAAAATGATTTTTAACGCAAATTTTGTTGCGAACAAATTACAAAAACACAAATGTTGAAAAAATTTCCACGAGCAGGATTTGAATGACGGATCGGACGGAGGATTTGGATGATCGGATGTTAATGACGGTAGTTGTTGACATTGAATGGGCGCCTTTGGCTTACAAAGTAAAAAGAGTTGAATAATTTCGGCGGGCTGGTTAGAACCACGATAGCTCAATTGGAAGAGCACCTGACCCGGAATGTCAGAAGGGTGCAGGTTCAAATCCTGCTCGTGAAATTTTTTCAACATTTGTGTTTTTGTAATTTGTTCGCAACAAAATTTGCGTTAAAAATCATTTTGAACATTTTATAAAATAGCTTGCTTATTTCTTAACTGATCTTTAATATTTGTAAAAATATTATGATCGGATGTTAATGACGGTAGTTGTTGACATTGAATGGGCGCCTTTGGCTTACAAAGTAAAAAGAGTTGAATAATTTCGGCGGGCTGGTTAGAACCACGATAGCTCAATTGGAAGAGCACCTGACCCGGAATGTCAGAAGGGTGCAGGTTCAAATCCTGCTCGTGGAAATTTTTTCAACATTTGTGTTTTTGTAATTTGTTCGCAACAAAATTTGCGTTAAAAATCATTTTGAACATTTTATAAAATAGCTTGCTTATTTCTTAACTGATCTTTAATATTTGTAAAAATATTATGATCGGATGTTAATGACGGTAGTTGTTGACATTGAATGGGCGCCTTTGGCTTACAAAGTAAAAAGAGTTGAATAATTTCGGCGGGCTGGTTAGAACCACGATAGCTCAATTGGAAGAGCACCTGACCCGGAATGTCAGAAGGGTGCAGGTTCAAATCCTGCTCGTGGAAATTTTTTCAACATTTGTGTTTTTGTAATTTGTTCGCAACAAAATTTGCGTTAAAAATCATTTTGAACATTTTATAAAATAGCTTGCTTATTTCTTAACTGATCTTTAATATTTGTAAAAATATTATGATCGGATGTTAATGACGGTAGTTGTTGACATTGAATGGGCGCCTTTGGCTTACAAAGTAAAAAGAGTTGAACATAGGTTATATTAAAATAATTATGTCTACCAGTGCGAAGCAGGGACGGGCCGCTAGTGTATAACAATTTGAATTCATTGTTGTTTTGTTTTTCGTGTGAACTATATAGAGCTAGACGAGTAAAACTAAACATCGTAAACAAATTACGTATGACACAGTAGTATTTCTCCTCATTCTAAAATAAATAAATAATTACTTAAGGGGGTAGTAGCAACTCTATAATACTCTATAACTGATAGAAATGTGACGACAGCCGAAACACGAATTTTGTCGAGAAATATTAAGAAAATAGATGCACTGTACTTATATTATACTAGCAATCGCCCGCGTCTTCGTCTTAAAGAGCACCCAGTGATTTCTACCTCCAATACTTAACAATAGTTACTCACCTAAAATCAGTGCGCTCCTCACGTACACCCAAACTTTTTGTTCCTCCAAAATTACGTAAAAATTATACACGTAACTCTTTTGTCCACCGTTCCACCAATATTTATAATAAAGAATTTTCTGAAATTGATCTTTTCAAGATGTCGTTGTTGTCATTGAAACAAGAATTAAAGAAAAATCTTAACTAAGTAGCTAAGCTTGGTTAAGTACCTAGTGTGTATTATATAGCTCAAAATGTTTATGCATGCTTTTCTTAACTATTTTTATAATGTTTCTCTGAGAACCTTTGTTTAATCACATTACTCATCCTATGTTATTTCTTATATAAATTATTTGGCACTAGGTATTTATACTACTTTGTACTTACTACATACTTTTTGTGAAAATGACTGTTTGTTGCCAGAATAAATAAAAAAAAAAATACTTAACAATAGTTACTCACCTAAAATGTATGAAACAACATGGTAAGAACGTGCCATGCTGTTCCATACGTTTTAGGTGTTTCTTTCTCCTTCCCTTACGTTCACGCCAAGAAGTCAGCACTGATAATAATAATACAATTACTATATTTTTGAATGTAGAACGAGGACTTTGATGGCGCATTGCTTAGCACGCCTGGTCTGCGAGTGCTGAGAATAAGCCACTTTCGCAAAGGCCGGTCATCGGATGGGTGACCAAAAGTTTATCATCTCGAGCTCCTCCGTGCTTCGGAAGGCACGTAAAGCCGTTAGTCCCGGCTGCATTAGCAGTCGCAATCCGCCCCAGGCCCGCGTGGTAGCTTATGGCCCGTCCTCCCTTTTCATCCATAGGGAAAGCTCTTGCCCCAGCAGTGGGGGGCATAAAATGAGCTGATGATGACGATATTTTGGAGCTACTCTTATACGTAAAAGCTTATTAATTGAACTGTGGTGAGCAATCCATCGTATCTGCCATAATAAGTCAAGCTTTTACATTAATGTATCCGCCAAACTCGATTACAAGCGTAATTTAATAAATTAAGACAATTTAATCCGCGGCTGGGTTCTACAAATAGCTTGCACCATTTATCTCGGTGCTGAATTGGTCTGGATTTGCAAACTTCGCTCCCATAGGGTTGGGATCGCTCCTAATATATTAATGTGTGCGTATTAAACATGTTCCACAGATACGGATAAGTTATGATGATAAATTAACTTGAGGGATAACATGACAGTTTCTAATAATGATTTGGATTGCTGAAGAGTTGTGCTCTATTTTGTTATACTTTATGTTATGATAACTAACACTACATTAATGATATGCTGTTATATTTCTCGTCACGGATGTCATTGCAATGTGCTTAAGGTAGAATTCGACATTTGCTTCACCTTTTTAATTTCTTCTGCTTGTTTCCTATCCTAGTGTAGTTTGCCAGTGTTGTTTTGTCGTTGTTTAGGTGAACCATAAACATTCAAAAGGTATTTTTAGGGTTCCTTACCCAAAGGGTAAAACGGAACCTTATTACTAAGACTCCGCCGTCCGTCCATCTGTCTGTCTGTCTGTCTGTCCGTCTGTCACCAGGCAGTATCTCAGGAAACGCGATAGTTAGACAGTTGACATTTTCACAGAGTCCGACTCGCACTTCGCCGTGTATTCATACTTAGATTAATTCTTAACTGGATTTTTACCATGTTTTTTTATTAAGTACTTATCTGGTATTTCGATATATTTGAATGCGCTATGATCACGGTACGAGTGTCGAGTGCAAAAAGGACTAAGTAAGAGTTTGAACCGTTTTGTCCGCCCATAAATATTCACATGCAACTTTAGTACATTCGTGATCATTGCGCATGCAACGGTGACGAAATATCGGACACGGACCAAAAAACATGGTAAGAATCCCGTTAATTAATCCTACATAATAAATAAGGCCTTCATCTCACTTGATGTTTAGTAATAATAAGGCCGAAGGTAGACGCGCACTTCAACCGAAATCCTCGATTTCGGTTGAAGTGCGCAACACGGAACATGAACACAACAATGTTACAAACATTGATGTTATGGTGACATATTTAGTTATACTAGTGGTCGCCCAGTGATCGAAATTTGACCGTAACTTTAGGCTGCACGAATTGTATTCTAAGCAATGAAAAATTAAAAAAGAAAGAATGTAAGTTTGGGTTGGCATTGACAGATTTCGGCCGCTCCTCTTCCATTTTTGAAATTTTTGAAAAGAGTATATATGCGTGTGTATCAAGTACATATGCTTGTGTGTCAAATACATGGTAGTGTGTGTAATATTTGTTTTATTGATTTAATGTATTTTTTATGCATGATTTAAAAAATATTAACATTCTGTAATCCTTCTCTATATAAACTATAAGTGTGCGAAACTTCATACTCCTCCGTCCGCGCAATTTTCGTAAAAAGGGGTACAAAGTTTTTGCTTCACGTATTAATATATAGATTTATTAGCACAACCCTCATACTGTTCAAGTTACAAACGGCACTGCTAAATGACATGTTGCTTTCAGTACTAAACAAAGGCAGTGTCGGCTGTAAACTTGAATATTAAACTGCTATTAAGTACTGTCTTCAGCCTTGTGAATGTTGCGAAATGTAAAATATCACTGATTTCACTAGCTTTCGGCACGCAATGTCTATGTAAATTACTGATTTAACTTTACACGTATTCTGGTAAAAATGTTGCAACGGTTATTGAAGAGAACAACGCAATTAAGATTATATGTATTAAGAAACACTAGTGATAGCCCAGTGGTTTAAATTCCACCATAATTTACAAAATATACAATGCAATAGATACATTAATTTAAACCTGCTTAACTCTTATCGATAAATTATGAACTTTTCTTTTCCCCACTTTTTGCATATTATGCTAAATCTCACCATCCTCTGTGCGCCAATGTGCAAAAAGTGGGACAAAGAATTTATTCACATCAGAGATTGTTAAAATACAATTATTAAGACATAATATTGTATAGTGGATGAGTGTCGGATGTTAATGATGTTGATAAAAAGCTTATGACTAATAAAAGTATTATAATCTGAAAGTTTAAAAAACTTTCGTACCTACAGTCTTACAGTACAAAAACTGTGAGACGACACCGAATAATTTTACATCGTGATATTCAAATACTGATCATCTTTTTAAGTTTAACAACTGTAGCAGAGGTCAAACACTCAAAAATTTATTAATAATAATATTAACTTTATTTAGAATAAATAAATATTAATAACGGGATTATTACCATGTTTTGTCTGCTCATAATCACCCACCCGCAATAACTTCAGTACATCCGTGATCATGGCGCATGCAACTGTGCCGAAATATCGGATACTCAAACATAACAAAAAACATGGTAATAATCCCGTTAATAATATTTATTCTAATGTAAGTGACCATGATAGTTTAAAAAGTTATAACTTTATTTAGACACAAAAAAACAGACAAATTGATGAAAAGATATAGTACAAAATAGGCGGCCTTATTGCTAACAAGTAATCTCGTCCAGGCAACCTTAGTTTTAAAAAATGCGATTAGTACATACGTTACATACTATTAATATTATCCTAACTAATATTATAAATACGAAAGTGAGTTTGTTCGTTTGTTTGATACGCCTTCACGGGTAAACTCTTTAACGACTTGTTTGTTGTCATAGAAACTGTCAAAGCGGTACGAAATCCGCTGGGCCAGCTAGTATTTTATAAAGTTAAAGAAAAATCAGCCAAATCGACCGTTTTTTGTTAAGTTTTTATCAAAACTTTTTAAAACGGACGTGTTATTCCAATTTCAAATTCACAACAAAAGTGTAGAACTTCTGCTTTACTTATTCAAGTAGAACAAAATGTTTGATTATCTGTTTACAAAGAAAACAAAGAAGTATTCTACGAAATGAGGCAACAATAGGTTTACTTCAGCGATGTTTAGATTACTAATCGTTTTCTAATATAATGTTACTCGATTTAACAAACTATTGTCACGCAAATTGCGTGCTGCTTTTATCGTGTCGTTTTGCTGGATCGGGTCAATTATTTCTATTCAATCACTATTAAATTACAAAGTATTTGAGTTTAGCATGCTATCAAAGGATTTCCGAAAGGAAATGATTTAATACTATTGACTCATTTTAAATAATTAATATTTTTGATCGAGTAGCATTTATATCATTGAATTATATACTGGCGTTGCATCACTCGATTATTTCATCAGCGGATTTTCATGAAAAAATTTAAAGGAAATATAGAAGATTATTAAAAATGTATACGGACACAACACACAACGTATAAGAAATAATTAAACATACAGGGTTTAGGGGAAATATCATTTATAATTAAATATACATAAATAAAAAACCATTTAAAATATGTATTTAAAGGCAATGGAAATAATATATTTTTCAATTTTTGTCAATGGCCGATGTACAAAAAGCATCAAGCTATTTAAAAAAAGCAAATGAATTCAAAGCGTGTCGTGTCGCTACGTTTTAAATCTACGAGACACTTAAACTGACAGTTCGCGCCAAGCTGGCGCCAGCGTTTCATGCCTACGTTTACGAGACACTTGAACTGACAGTTCGCGCCAAACTGGCGGCAGCGTTTCAGGCCTACGTTCCTTTTCAAGTTAGGGTCACCAGCATAAATATTATATATGACAACGGAATTCGATGTTACACTTTTAGAAGTCAAGTATCACACTCTAGAAAGCGTTTGAAGTTATAGTGTTTAATTTCAATCAATAGTGTTCTTAGACCTAGTATTCGCATTAACTTTAGAAAACAATAGTACTTAGATTTTCCTAAATTGGGTTTTAGTCTGAGAAAGCAACGCTTTTTAACTTTGACACCCACCACTTGCTGACATTGTTATATTACGTCACGAAGTCTTCACAAACATGACGGAAAGGTCAAAGGCAATATTTGAATTTGCGACATATTCATCAGCTTTGAAGGCTTTAATCAAGTTCCTCGCTAACCCGGCGCGAGGGTTGCTGCGAGGTATACAGAGGTATATAGAGCGGGAAAAAAGAGCGGTGGAGGTAAAGTATTTTCATAGGTGCCTTTCTAAAGTTTGTTATATACCCTATATAGTATATAAGTTTATATAGCAAATTTTACAAGACGGAATCGTAAACAATTTTATAATACGATTTTAATCAATCCATGTTTATAATATACATTGAATACATTATATATTACTGCTACATTATGAAATAAGCTTTTGAAAATTCTTGCTTGCTTTGTCCGGGAATCAGACAACGAAAATATCAGAAACTATTTTATTCATCAGAAATTACACTAAATCGCATTCCGATCATATTAACCGGAACACAACAACGCAGTATGCAGCTGCTACGTGGCAAAATAGATTTATTATTTATTAAATTACCACATTTTTATTATTAATCACACTTGCTATCGTTCCGTCAACTATCATTACAGTAAAAAAAGTACAATAAGTGGTAAATGGTTGTTAACTACACGTATTTGGTGGGAACATTATCACCGGCTACATTTATAGTTTACTGACTTTTCTTACCCTTTCCACAAAATAAGGAGACTGCAGAAAGCTAGCTTAATTCAATCGCGCTTGAGCAATGCACACATAGACACCTCTCGCGTTCACAAAATCTCGCAACAGCTGACTCAGACTTTTTTTTTGGAGAGAGATTGCTGATTGCCTCGGACAGCATTTTCAGCTTCACCGGGCTTGTTTGGGGGTGGCCGTGAGAAACGAATCACCTTCGGAGGTTTTCTAGAGCCCTACTAGATTCTCCGAATGGTTCGGATCCTGACTCGGACTGTTCCAAGCTATTCCGAGATCCGTGTCCGTGCAAGTAGTCGATGTAACCGCCTCTGTGGTCTAGGGGTTAAGACCACCAGTTTAGACCCAGAGGTCACGGGTTAAAAAAGAAAAATAATTAAATTAGTTATTTATACACAAATACACATATTTTTTTTATAGTTGATATGATTTTTATATCAGACGTTTATTACAATGTTACATTGTTATATAGGTAATTATAAGATTTATTTTCCTTGTCAGCTATATCACATTCATGTGGCTTGTAAGTCAAAGTCAATTTTTTTTATTCAATTAAACTTACGAAAAGTGCTTTTGAATCGTCCTTAATTTTTTTACCTATTACCCATGCGCAAGAAACTTTACGACATTTACAAAAAAAAAAGTCGTTCTTTACCAAATCATACAATATTTAATTTAATATACAATTAAAAACTTTCAAGAGCCCGGAATTACAAATAATGCTCACCTCTACTTTATTCTAAAGAAACTTACTTGGGCACCATGTATAAACTACTTTAGAACCATAGAATGACGCTATATACCTTTATAGTACACGAGAATAGTAGGAATGTCAGTTTCATGCATTCTTAACATGAACATAATCATTTACATTGTAATAGCCCTTTTTAAAAGTGTTTCCTTGACGTGTGTTTTGAATTTATCAAAGTGCAAAATTAAAACATCATTCGGGATTTTATTATAACACCTTGTCCCACGAATGATCCATAAACTTTCTGCAGTCGAAATTTAAGTATTACAAGTTTATTTTTATTTCTAGTGTTAAGATTGTGTATATCGCAATGTTCTCTGTAAAAATAAATGTTTTGGCGCACATATAGAACACAGTTATAAATAAACTGTGTCGTAAGAGCGAAACATTTCCAATACGAGTTTAATTTATTCCTTTCTGGAGATGTCTCACAAACAATCTTTGTGTAACACTTTATGGAAAATAAAAACATTTTTTATTTATAGATCATTTACCATGCTTAAAGTACGTTGAATGTGTTTTACACTTTTAACAAAGAGGAGGAAATTTACCCTTGTTGTTTTTTGTTTTTCTTGTTGTGAGTTGTACTCATTTGTTTTTCTTTTGTTTCAGGTTACTTCTGGCACATCACGGACTTCCATTATGACCCCCTCTACACATCACAAGGCGACACTAGAAGACGTAGGTACAAAATACAAAATACAAATTACATAACATAAACAGTATGCTTACTTGAAAATATTTCGCAAACGTTGTAAACCAAACAATTGTGATTTAGAGCAAATTCAAATGTTAATTGCGAGTCCCATTTCAATTTAGCGAAGTTAAATAAATAAAGGTATACTTACATGTGTGACACCCTTTAAGGGTGAGGAAACATGAGAGAGTATCTATTTCTTGAAATATAAACGCTTCGGTAAAGGTGGAGTAGATGAGAGGAGCTCGAGGGCGCAGTGTCAACGCGCTTGGTCTGCGATTGCTAAAGATTAACAATTTTTGCATAGGCTGGTCAACAGACGGACCAAAAAAGTATCATCCCGAGCTCCTTCGTGCTTTGCAAAGCACTTGAAACCTTTGGTCCCGGCTGCATTATAAACCACCACGCGAATCCAGTGTGGATTCCTCATCCCTCCTCATCAGCTTTTTTAGGTCTCCACTGCTGGGGCCCGAGCCTTCCCAATGGATGGATGAGGAGAACGGGTCATAAACCACCACGCGGGCCCAGTGCGGATTGGTGGTTGTTAACGACTGCTAATGCAGCCAGGACCAACGGCTTTACGTGCCTTCCGAAGCACGGATGAGCTCGAGATGATAAACTTTTTGTCACCCATCCGATGACCGGCCTTTGCGACAATTGCTTAACCTCAGCACTCGCAGACCGGGCATGTTAACCACAGCGCCATCGAGCTCCTCAGTGTGGATTGGTAGTCATTAACTACTGCTAATGCAGCTGGGGCCAACGGCTTTAAGTGCTTTCCAAAGAACGGATACGGATAAGTGCCTTCCAAATTACGGAATATTTATCTAGATGATAAATATTGCTCACCTATCATCCCAGAGGATGGGCAGCAGCGTCTCTCTGTGATTATTCTCACCTTACTGCGATCGCCAACCCGCCTGCCAAGCGTGGCGATTATGGCAAATTCCCCTCAAAATTATTTATCCTTGCGGGAGGCCTTTGTCCAGCAGTGGACGTCTCTTTGGCTGAGGTGGAGGTGGCTCACCTACGTCTCGGTGGCCGAGTGGCCGAGTGTAGCGATGCTTTGATTTCAATGATGGAGGGTTAAAGTTACTCGCGTCCATAGGTTTACCCTTGAGAACCCTACACGTGACCCCTGGGTGATGCTAAATGAGTGACACTGTCTGAGTGGTAGAGCCACGCTGCGTTGCAGCACGAAATCGGCCGGCTCGCCCGGCGTAATACCACCCTCTCACAGAATATCGGCGTGAAACAATTGCACTTGTTGCTGTTGTGTTTCGTCTGGTGAGTGAAAGTACCGGAGGCCCATCTCTCACCCTTCCCCTCCTAATTCCTACTTCCTCCTCAAGATCCAACTCCTTCCTCAAGGCCGGCAACGCATCTGCGATTATTTTAGTTTTGCGAGTGTCCATGGGCGGCGGCGATTACTTTCCATCAGGTGACCTGCCTGCCCCTTTACCTCCTTTTAATATAAAAAAAAATCAGTGTGTCAGTCATAGGCTGTTTACTTTACTTTACTTACTTTCCGATGAATGGCCTTTGCAGAAGTTGTTTAAATTCAGCAATCGCAGACCGGGCGCGTTTACTACTGCGCCATGTAGCGCGATTCGAGATTCGATTTCCTCAAAAAAAAACTACATTGAGACATTTTCATTTGGCAAGTAACACTTTATTGGATGGATAAGTTACTACCCGATAATCGAGTATCGAAAAACAGCCCCTGTCTTGGTTTATGTCTCTTTTAGCGGTACCAAATAACTCTTGTGGCACTTGCGCCCCCATAACTTGTAGGGACTGAAGATAGTACTTAAGCAGATTAAAGGCTAATAGCATTAATGCAACGGCAAAAAGACTTTTACAACCAAATGGAATAAAATACGAGCTCGTTCATATTGAGTATCGAGTAAGTAACTTTGCCGCGGGAAATAAAATAACGCATATATTTATGGTCTGTGAGCGCTGTAAGCGCTGTTATCGTGGTATCCAGTTCAAACTTATTACAACTGGTTACTACTAATCTTGTTTTTTACTTTTTATTTAGTTTTTTTTTGGAAAGAGATTGCTAATTTCCTCAGGCCGCGTTTTTAGCGTCATCGGAATTTTTGGAGGCGGCGAGAAACTTAAAGGGTTTAACTTAAGCCGTGTGATATAAAGATGAGTTTGATGACGTAGCAACTTGAGGGTTGCGATCTCGCAAGCTAAGCAACTTTCGCAAAGGCGGGGCACATGATGGGTGATCGAATTAAATTATATCTTGAGCTCCTCTGTGCTTTGAAAGGGACATTAAGACGTTAGTCCCGGATGTTTTGTTAGGAAGACAGTCGTTATAACATTGGTCTGTTGATTGGCTGATGATAAATGCTTCATGTGCAATTTAATAAAATAGTTTCAATTTGTAATTTTCTAAAGAAAAACTAATTCTTTGGTACAGAGAAGAGTATTGTGGCATAGCATAATCGCTAAACTCAAGTAGTTTAGCGATTATGTTAGAAGCAACTTTCACAATCTGTGCTTTTGAAGGGACCGGTCGCTTTGTTAAGATGACATTCGTTAAAACTCACCGATCTACTTCTGAAATGAGTGTAATAATGATGATCCACATGCATTTTAATAATAAAAATTCAATTTGATTTTACCATTATTACTGCAAAGTAACGACATTAACAGAGACCAACGGCTTATCGTGCCTTTCAAAGCGCAGGGGAGATCGACATAATTTAATTTAATTAACCAATCGGTGAACCGGCATCGCAAACGATTCTTAGCTTGCAAGAACGCATGCATACTGCTTCGTCACTGAGCTCTTCAAATTTAAAAACATAAAAGAAGAAAACAAAAGAATTTCAATTAATTTACTTAGTAGAATGCAACATCAAAGCTTTTCTAATAAATACCATCCATGATCAAAGAAACGTAATCAGTATATTTTGCTTTGTGCCCATTTATTACTGTAGATACTCGTAATTAGTTTTACTGAAAAAATTTGCCGTTTTTGGCCGTCTATTGCCCTTACAGTGTAACTGGGTTTCTATTTGTTTCCTTTTCGTATGTATAAGCACTAGGCCTTAATCTCACCTGATGTTAAATGACGAGAAAGGACGGGAAGTGCACTTCATCCGAAGTCTTCAACTATCAGTGGTCATCTGAGGAATTGGCTATCTTATCTCTTACTGTTGGTACACAACATTACCTCCTCCTCCATCTCCAGTTCCTCAACTGTTTCTCAATTAGTATTTCTAAAAGATGTTTGTTTTCAGATTGTCGAAGAGCGGACGAGAGAGGCAGCTCTGGCCACCATAGGGCCTTGGGCCGCTTTGGTGACTACTCCTGCGATAGCTCGTTGGAGCTGATCGAGTCTGCTGCGCGGTACATGCGCACGCGACACTCGGAGAACGTCGAGTTCGTGCTGTGGACGGGGTAATGACTATATCAAACTTATTATTACTATCATCATTAGCAGTTAATTTCGTCGCTTGTTTTATTAACTGACGTATCTGACGTTCAGCAAAATGTTCAGAAGAAGCATTTTTCGGTTTGGAACTACATACACATTACGATAACCTTCTCAATATGAGCTTGATTGAAATAAAACTAGCTTATTATATTCTTTGCGATTAGAGCTTTTTATGTTTTTTATTTTAAACTTTTGCAACAAAGTGATTAACTATAGGGAATAATTAAAAATATGTTATTAAGGTCGACTTCTATTTGGATTCTGAGCAGAATAATTTAAAAGCCCTCTGTTTATTTACTTGTAGGTACTTTGTCCCTTTATAAAGGATCAGATCCTAAGCACTTTATGAAAGTCAAAAAATACAACAGTGTTCAGGCGACTTCTTAGAAGGAAAGTAAGGAGCCATGAAACACATGTCTTGTAGGAAACTAAAAATTGATAATTATTTGTCTTAAGATATTCTGGGACATGAGTAGACAAGAAAAAAAAATATTCTTAGTTTTCGAATCCTCTCAAGGAGTATAAGTAACAAGTCACACAACCTTTGCCCGAACTCATTGAGATAGCGAGAAATAAGGTTTACCAAGTACCTATCAACTGTACAATTTAAAACACATTTCATAATGGCAACAGTTATCCTAACAAAGATAACAGACGAGCTTTTAAACGGCATCGACAATTTTATGCTTCCGATATGGTTAACTTATTTTTTAAATGAGCTCAATTATTATTAGCCGTTACTCGTAGAAGCATCGCCATTATCATTGACATTAAGTTAATGGTAAATAGAGATTAGTTCTCAATAGTTATGCTTTTAAGTCGTTTAATATCATCGTCGGTATTGGTAATTTCCTTAAATCCTTTTATAGACATTCTACACAAAATGAGCTTACTCTATGACTTGATGGCTTAGTCTGTGCTTAAAATGGATTAGAAGTTCTATTATTGTATTTATTAGCCTGGCAATCAAGGCAATGTTGCCACCATTCAAGGACCCATTTCCATTAGCTAACAGTTGGAGGATATTTTTTATTTAAAGCTGGGTATTAAGGTATGTTTTTGTCTTAAGTTATGTTTCTGCAAAATGTAGAACTTGCAATTATTTTTTTGTACTAATTGTAAATATGCCGACTTGTATCTAAATTGTAAAAATGTAAAAAATTCATTTGAATGACGTAGCATATTGTTTCAGTGACATCATAGCTGCTCGCTACACCGGGAACGAAGATGACAAGTACCAGGCGATCAGGAACATGACAGAGCTATTGAGTAGAACCTTCAGCTCCCACTTCGTGTTCCCCGTGCTGGGTCATCTGGACCCGGCGCCATCTGCAAGCCTCACCAACTTGTGGATGCACTGGCTGCCTTTAGAAGCTCTGCAGACTTTTCAGAATGGTAAATATTGCGACATCATATTATTCAACCATAAACTCAAGAAAAATGTAATGATCACGAATAGAATTTAGGGTAGGTAATCGTTATCTGTAGACAATAACAAATGTCGGATCCATGCCACTAAAAAAGAAAGTAATAAGTATTGTTTTAGGTATCTCAGAAACATTTTCAAATAGACTTGATCGTGGCTTGGTTTAGGAAGGCAGTTCTTTATCCATTACAATGAAAATAAATAATGCGTCAATTTGGACAGAGTGTCCAATTATCCCCTTGAGCGTCGAGCGACCAGCAGGTGGCCGATAACAATTAAAATTCTATTGTGTCTGGGTATTCGACGCTTGAGCTCTTATTTTCTGTCCGAATCGTCAGCAAGTCATAAAATTTACCAATCAACTTAATTCCTGCATATTATATTAATCGCCCAATAGTTGTATTTAAGATTATACAATCTGTGCACTATACGTAAATGTGTTGCACAAAATAATGTTTGCCATCATATTGTTAACAGAAAATGCGAAGGAGTGACAAGAATCTTTGTTATTCACGGATACAAAAAGAAAAATACTTTGCATAATTATGTCGTTAACCCTCTGCCCACCGAGTGACCCTAAAACATATATAATGACAGGGGACCAAAAACGCAATTACGGATAATTATAATGCGAACAGCGATGTCGGACATGATACAATTAATAACAAGTGTTGTCCAAAATATTGCACCATTAAAAACACCCTTTTTAATTCTTAGGGTAGCTCGCATAAGAATCTTAAATGCAGACTTACTTAAATCCTTTAAATTGTTATTGTGCTTATGTCGTGTTAGGTCTCTAAGAGGAGCTCGATAACGCAGTGGTTAACGCGCTCGGTCTGCGATTGCTAAAGTTCAACAACTTTCGCAAAGGCCGGTCATCGGATGGGTGACCAAAAATAGGTATATCATCTTGACCTCCTCTGTGCTTCGGAAGGCACGTAAAGCCGTTGGTCCCGGCTGCATTAGCAGTCATTATTACTGGGTAACGCGTAACGTAAGATTGTTATTCCTACCGATTTGTAATCCGAATGATCATTCTTCCTAAAAATTTTCTTCCTAAAGTTTTTAATCATACAATTTGTAGTACTCTCGATGTAGTCGATGTTCATAACACTCATGTTTCCGAAAATTGTAATTAATAATATCACAAATGTAAATATATTTAAACTCCTACTGTTGCTTTTCATAACGCTTTTATCCCTAAACATAATTTCCATTGTATAGTGATGTATATTAATGTGAGTAAACGCCCAAAAGTCGCTTCTGGCAACCTAGCCCGCTCGTCACTTCGCTCTTCGCTAACCTAAGCGAATTTATTTTAAAGTCGCTTGAAATTAAAAAGATATGACTAAATATAGGAAAACAAATAATAGTATAATAGAAGTTTATTGCTACTGACATTATGAAGTTGAATGATTCGGATTTATGAACATTATAAACAGAGTAGTTAGGAATTGTGTTTGTTATTTTTCTAAAAGTTCAGGTAAGTATGGATTGGATTCATCTAAGTCTATTGATGTATGGATGAGTATATTTTTATTTTCGCCCCGCATTAAGGAGCGAATGGGTACCTTGGTTGGAGGTGAATAGAATATTTTCGGAGTTCCAATTATCGGAGTTGAAAATTTAGGTGAATCTTGGCGCACCCATTTTTTATGCATAATTTAAAAAAAATATTAACATTCGGATAACCTTCTCTATTTAAACTATAAGCGTGCGAAATTTCATACTCCTCCGTCCGCGCAATTTTCGTAAAAACGGGTACAAAGATTTCGCTTCACGTAAAATATATAGAAAATAAGTTTATTTTCTCACCACAAAACAATGTTAACAAAGGTTTGCTTGGGCTACCTTAAAATACAATTACACGAATTATTTTGTGGAAGGCTGGTGTCTAAAATAGGCAATGAATTGCCTGTCATTTAGAGTACCAGGTCCCCCGATTTCAGACATTTTTACGAATAAGCCTGTTTGCAGAATACATGTCGCTATTTCATTGTCATTAATAATAGCTACTTTTAATTAAATCTATAACAATAAAAACTCCTCCGTTACAAAAAAAAAAGAACGCGAAAATATTATAAAATACAGTGAAAAAATTAAATGCCTACCCGAACCAGCTAGGAATAGAACCTGGGGCTTCCGCAATCCGGGCGGCTGCACTGACCGTTATGCTACTGGGAAGGCTGACGTAAGCACTGAATTTTTTCACTGATTTTTGATTTTTGACTGCTTTTTAGCGATAGAGTGCCATCTATCCAACGGTAATTGCAACTGATGGCTATGCAGATTCATCTTTACAGATGAAATATCAGATATTTGATAACACAACGCTATAGTACATTTTACTTTTTATTTTTAAGTGCTAGTTGCTGCACTGAAGCTGAATTAAATAAATATTTATATAATACCGTGAAAAAATTAATGCCTACCCGACCCAGCCAGGAATCGAACCTGGGTCTTCCGCGAACGCGAAAGTTTAAAAGTTTAACCGTTTTTTTCTTTTTTTCTTTTTTTTATATTAAAAGGAGGCAAACGAGTAGGTGGGTCACCTCACCTGATGGAAAGTAATCGCCGCCGCCCATGGACACCCACAAAACCAAAGTAATCGCAGATGCGTTGCCGACCTTGAGGAAGGAGTTGGATCTTGAGGAGGAAGTAGGAATTGGGCCTCCGGTGCTTTCACTCACCAGAAGAAACACAACAGCAACGAGTACCATTGGTTCACGCCGATAATCTGTGAGAGGGTGGTATTACGCCACGCGAGCTGGCCCATTTCGTAGCTCTTACACCTTTTATTAAAGCTTTACCCTTTATGATGATATTTACTCATTGTCCACAGGTGGATACTACACCATAGAACAGTCTTATAGCAAGTTAAGGATAGTAGCACTAAACACGAACCTGTTCAGCGGCCGCGAGTCAAACAGTCTCCAGGCGAAGCGCCAGTGGGAATGGCTCGACGCAGTATTGGACAAGGCAACAGCTAACAAAGAGATGGTGAGTTTAATATTAATTTCGTCGGTAAGATAAGATAAGATAAACTTACCTTATAAATTGTAAATTTACCTTCTAGGCAAGCATGCTACACCGTAGGCTTCATCATCACTCACCATTAGATGAGGTAGTGGCCAAATGCAAGCCTATCCATCTATAAAAAAAAAAAGTGATGGTCTTTTCACTAACAGCAATAATATCTTCCTTGAGAAATCTGTCTTGCTTTTTCAAGACCACACAAGGAGTGTCCGTTCAAAACTGGATCATCTAACTACATCAGAACGATTTAACATTTTACAGAAAACAACAAAATGTTATAATTCAAAAATGTCCAATATCATACATACCTTTTAAAAGTTTTGATAAAGTTAAAAAAATTGTACTCTGTTTTTAAACCTATAAATGGCTGCTTCTGATCATTTCCCACATTTGAATATGAATGGAATTCAAGTTATCAAACGCAGTTCCAAATTAAAAACAAAACCAGCCCAAAATGTACAGTTTTCCAGCAGTCAGCTGTCAAACGTTAGCAGAGTGAGGTAGTGATATCTGTGTCATTGTATACAGAGACCTAGCAGTAGTTCGTGATAACAGTCAATGCTGATAACCGCACATTAAATTATCATTAGTTATTCATATTAGACATAACGAGGGTAACAATTTCGGTTCCGTAATTTAGTACTGTGTCATTATGACGTTCAATTATCAATCATTATAATTTCGTAATTCGGTAATTTCGTATTTAATTAATATACGCTCTTACGACAATGTGTGGTTCTGTTTAATTTCTTTAAACAGTAGGTAGTGTAATTACTAGTTAAACTTTACAATTCACATTGTCATTCTTTCTAAATTTAGTGGAACCACTATTTCAGTTTTTAAATTTATACATAGCTTTATAAATAGCTTGCTTACTTCTTAACTGATCTTTAATATTTGTAAAAATATTATGACCGGATGTTAGTGACGGTAGTTGTTGACATTGAATGGGCGCCTTTGGCTTTCAAAGTAAAAAGTGTTGAATAATTTCGGCGGGCTGGTTAGAACCACGATAGCTCAATTGGAAGAGCACCTGACCCGGAATGTCAGAAGGGTGCAGGTTCAAATCCTGCTCGTGGAAATTTTTTCAACATTTGTGTTTTTGTAATTTGTTCGCAACAGAATTTGCGTTAAAAATTATTTGAACATTTATAAATAGCTTGCTTACTTCTTAACTGATCTTTAATATTTGTAAAAATATTATGACCGGATGTTAGTGACGGTAATTGTTGACATTGAATGGGCGCCTTTGGCTTTCAAAGTAAAAAGTGTTGAATAATTTCGGCGGGCTGGTTAGAACCACGATAGCTCAATTGGAAGAGCACCTGACCCGGAATGTCAGAAGGGTGCAGGTTCAAATCCTGCTCGTGGAAATTTTTTCAACATTTGTGTTTTTGTAATTTGTTCGCAACAAAATTTGCGTTAAAAATTATTTGAACATTTATACATTGACTTGATTTAATCTAAGTCTGTCGCTTTATCAACAGTGTTAGTAGCATTATTGTGTTCCAGCAGTTAGAGATAAGATAGCCAGTGCCTCAAAAGTCAAAATTCCGGGTAAAGTGTGATTTTACCTCGGCCAAGATGAAGACGCTTTTTTTTCTCAATTAATGGCTTGAAGTGAATTGCACATTTAGCCTAGTGTCAAGTGTTAAGGAAATATCGTAAAATATTATATTTGCATTAGAAATGTAAAATGATAAATGATTATGCTCCGCATTATACCTAACTGAGACCTTATGCGGTTTTCTTGAGATGATTTTAAAATTGGCGTTGTACCTACCTTTTAGAAAATAAAAAAATAAAACAAAACTACAAGATTAATCTTCACATTTCCGCCAAGAAGTCCATGAAGGAGCTTCCTACGTTCGCCTTGCTCAAAAAGGTAAAACAAACAAAAACAAAGAAAAGTATGATATTTTACCAAAGAGTCTCGTATCTACAAAATGATTTTCGAAAATGGAATTCGCAAATGTTTGCTTTAACAAGTGGACAATGGCAACGCGGTAGGTCTCATAACAACACCGCCGGAACGGGGCGCGGAAGTCCGGCAGCGCTGCCACAATAAATTTCAGATTAGAAACTCCGCGCACATTCCCACTACCGACTAGTGAGCGTCCATCGTGTAATCTGTAATTACACGTTTTGGCGAGTTTAGCTTTCGTTCGACCTCTTTGGACATTCGAAAGATTTTTATCGTTTTGTTTTCTTTACTTAGTTTGTTTTATTTTTATAATTCTGTATGTTTCTTAATAAATACAGGTTACAGAATAAAAATTTTATTCTGTAACCTGTATTTATAAGTTTAGTTTTTGGCAATAAAGGCTTTATTATGTTTCTTAATGCAATGCAATTTTATAAGTTTTTTCTTTTCTATCGACCTATGAATGAATGATTTTATTTATATTTACCTGTTAAAACTTTTTTCTGATACGATAATTAGTTATTTGGCTAGACGGGTTTCTAGTGGCGGAAGTTATATTTACCATACGAGGCATATGAATTTAATTTTACATAAAGGTTGGGTAACGCTTCAAAATGAAGGCGTTAATTTGTTACATCGTTATGCTGTAAAGACTACTAGCTGACCCGGCGAACTTCGTATCTCTTTTTTTTAATATAGCCTATGTTACTTAGCGCTAATGTAGCATTCTAATGGTGAAAGAATTTTTAAATCGGTCCGGTAGTTTTTGAGTTTATCCGTTGCAAACATGCATAGGTACAAAAATACAAAGCTTTCTTCTTTTTATAATATTAGTATAGATAAGTACATTTCAGATTAAAAACTCCGCACATTCCCACTACCAATTAGTGAGCGTCCAACGTGTAATCTGTAATTACACGTTTCGGCGAGTGTAGCTTTCGCTTCGATCTCTTTGGACATTCGGGAGATTTTTATCGCTTTGTTTTCTTTACTTAATTCATGTTCTATTTTCAAATGTTTTCTTAATTGGGTAAATAACTGGCTAGTCATTAGAGAAACTATTTAGCAACTGTGAAAATGCAATTTTTTTTAATTTTATTTTGTATGGAAGTAGTAAACTATTTCTTCACTATTTTGATCAGTCAATTGAGTGTTTATTCCGAATGTTTTAGGTTACAGAAATTTATGCTAAGGTGAAATAAAAAAATGGTTAATGTTTTGATTGTTACAAATTAATATATTTTTTCTGCTCTATCTACCTTTAAAACAAATTTTCTGATACGATAATTAGTTTTCAAAATAGCCAGGTTTATAGTGGTGGAAGTTATATTTATCATACGAGGCATAGGAATTTAGTTTTACTACACCGCTATGCTTCAAAAGAAAGACGTTAATATATTACATCGTTATACATTTCAGATTAGAAACTCCGCGCACATTCTCACTACCAACTAGTGAGCGTCTAACGTGTAATCAGTAATTTCACGTTTTGGCGAGTGTAGCTTTTGCTTCGACCTTGTTGGACATTCGAGAGATTTTTATCGTTTTGTTTGTTTATTTTTCGAAATTGGTATTCTATTTTGTATTGCTTTCAATGTTGTATCAAACTTTTTTAATACATTTCCTCAAAGGACTTGGACTTAAATTATTTTATAATATTTGTCATAAAATAGGGCATAAAATTATTTTATAATATTTGTCATGAGTCTGATGAATTTGATATTTGTGGCGTGTTTTGTTAATGCGATATAACGAGCTAATACATAGTGTTAGTAGGTACATAGGTATCTACTCTAGTTCATACTCTTTGGCATATCGAAGTTTTTATTAAATAAGTAATTTTCGTTGTGTTTATTAGCTTTATTCATAAAAATAATAAAAAATAAAAATAAATATTATAATTACGAATTCATAAATAAAAAACTTCAACTATCTAGCCTGTCCGAGGCAAGGTGCCCAAAATGCTGGCGGCACTGCCCTGTGCTAATGCGCTGTCCGAAAAAAATACCTGAGCTCCGGTCACCCGTTGCCTTGTACATGCGAGCAGTTAAGTCCTTTAAAAAAAATTTTGCATTAGTTCCCCATGGGCCCATCGTCTCTATAGCAAAGGGGAGGAAAAAGTATAAGCCTCACCCAAATCCCGGTATTTCCGTATTTTATTCAAATCTGCTGTGATTGCAGCCGCACATGGCTGGGATGATGTCGCGTCAATGTGACACGGGGCCAAAGTGTCCACACATGTCGCATCCTAAACCAAACTTCTCCCTATGCTCCAAAGCACAAGAGACATTCCGTCAGGCCTCCGTCAAGTTCGTTGTTGTCTTTTTGATTTTTTAGCACGTAAGAAAGTAAACATTAATTAATTTAAAATAAAACATGAACCCCCTTATTCATAAAAACTATTTAAGCAAAATTTAGTTAATCATTGTTTTGTCTCTTTTTCTCAAATTCAAAATGACGTTTGTGTGACGTTGACAAAACAATATTTAACTAAATAATGCTTAAATAGTTTTATGAATAAAGGGGTAACTGTTAAAGTTAAGATTAGAACAGATCACTAAACGAAATTTGTTTACAATGTTTGTATTCTATCTACAAATTTTCATTTGATAAACCATCCACCAATAAATATAAACTTTCTCCAATTATTGCAATAGCATGTCGTATTGTTCATTCCATTTATGTAGTCCACATAACCTCGGCAACTGATACGTGAAAGTACACAATAAATACGGGTTTTGCCTCAAAATCTTTTCTATTTATACGTTACAAGCCGGTCTCATAACTACGTTGCCGGAACGGAGCCAAGGATGTCCGGCAACGCCACCGTAATAAATTACAGATTAGAAACTCGTTAATCTAATCGCCTCCTCGAAATTGCAGGGAAAAGTAAATTTTAAAGAGGTTGCCTTTGCTTTATGGCCTGTATGGTTCATTTGACTTGTGTTTTTCTGTGTATGCGATATTGGTGTTGTAATATAACTATGTTTGAATTTCGTAAAGTTACACGATGTTTGGCAATATGTACCTATATAATCCCGTAACATAGCCATGCAAACAAGTATAATGAATTTCGTAAAGTTACACGATGTTTGGCAATATGTACCTATATAATCCCGTAACATAGCCATGCAAACAAATATAATGAATTTCGTAAAATTACACGATGTTTGGCAATATGTACCTATATAATCCCGTAACATAGCCATGCAAACAAGTATAATGAACACCGTGATAACATGTAAAATCATATTTACGTAGATTTATTTTTCCATCATCATCATCATCATCATCAGCTAATTTTATTTCCCCACTGCTGGGGCACGAGCCTTCCCTATGGATGGATCCTGCCTTACTGCTAATGGGGGGACATGTTGCGCTGGCCCCTTGTGTTTTTGGCTTGAATTTCATTTTCAATTGACCTTCGGTTATTGACATTAGGTTTCAAGCCAAGCTTGCATAAAGTCTCATCGATCTCAAGTCGAAAATTTGCTGAAGACATTTGTTTGTCACTGCAGTTTTTTGCCTGCCTTACTCGTCGATATAACAGCCAAGAATTTGCCATAGTCAGATCTAATAAGTGATAGAACATCCGAACCTGCCATCTTTTACTTCGTGTCAAAATTTTATACCTTCCCATAATACTGTCAACCAAATCTACGCCTCCCATATGCCGATTATATTCTCCGACGATATGAGGGCGATCAATGTTGATGTACTTCTTATTGGCCTTATCGTAACGTCTGACTTGGGCCTTCGGCAATTCACCAGCAAAAGATGATAAGAGCGTTACAACTTTGTTGTATTTCCATATAACGTTTGACACATCAATTCCGTCTATATTCGCCACATATTCAATGGAAAATCCGCGTTCTTTTTTCATTATTTTCTTGTCAGCGGGTAGTTTGCAATCTGGAATGCGATTGCGTCGTACTGTCCCAAGACTCAATATACCGACTTTAGCTAAGTACTCCAGTAATGCCAAGAAAGTAAAGTAATTATCAATATAAAGTTGATATTTCTGATGTCTTTGTATGCCCTGCGTCATTCTGACTACTACGTTTGAAGATGCTCCTAAATCTGGTTCATCGGGGAGAACAACATTTTCAGCTCCTGTTTCAGGTTCAATTTTATAGGCAAAACCTGAGACCCTACTTAGTAAAAAAATCCTATAACCGCATTTGTGTGGTTTTTTGGGATTATATCTTTTCAAATTACTTCTAGCCTTAGTGGTGCAAATCTGTTCACTAAAAGTCCTTTTTAAAGTTTCTACGATATTGTGTAGTTTATACGATAAATATGTGAGATTTTGGTGCAATATGTCACATATTTCACGATCCCTCAGTGAGTGTGCCCCATTTTGAAATAATATGACATAATTTTACATCAATATCCATATACTTTATATACAATTAATATTTCCGTCGTCACTCAATGTAACAGAACTGTTACAAACATATAAAGTTACGTTTTTCAGATAAAAAAGCAAAAATATGCTTTGGTAACAATAAATGAATAAAATCATTCACTTACCTATAGGTTTCAACGAAAACAATACAATTTTGTACACTTTTAGTATAATTTTATAAAATTTAAAGTTTTCACGAGTTTCTTTCTACTGTCACTTTCATCAACACACGAAATTCAAACTCGCTAAAATCAACAAGTTACGCCATCTATGATTTGTGTTTGATACTAAAATGTTCGGTGTGGTATGTTACAATACACTGATTTAAATGAACTTAAATGTTTAGTATGTATTTTAGCGAGATTATTGAGGTTTGTTACAGAAATGTCACACGAGTCTACAAAGGGTTAAGAAATGGTGCCTACGATAAAAGGACAATTTCTACGAACCTTTAAACCTGATTCGGTTAACCTAGACCTATAAGCGGAAAGTTAGTACTTATCTAAGTTCTGTTGTATTCTACATAGAGTTTAGTTGTAGGTACGCCGCGGAAACTCATGCCGAGTTTCCGCATCGACAATTATGAATCATTTCAATAGTGGGCGATAATTCAACCTAGCAAACGGTCGAGGCATTGTGAAGGATACAGTGTACGAAATTTCAGTACAGCCAATATTCATTTATTTTTATTATTATTTATTTATTATATTAAGCTGTACACAAAACTAAGGTCTTACACACATATCTATATTGTCTTACAAAAGGTGTTAGTAAGAACTTTTGCTGTATATGTTTTGGGAACACTAGCCTACATTGCCTAAGACAATGATGATTTATAAATGTCAAAAACTGTTTAATCAAGTAAACTCTAACAACTGGTTTCATTTAAACAGCATATACAATATTATTGGCTTTAGGTCCTGCTGCAATTTAAGACGTTTCTATTACTAAGAAACAAAAAAAAAAAGTATTTGCATAAAACAACATCTAATAGTAATCAAATAGTGAACAAAGGGTATCTCTAGAAATGCTTTATTAAAATTAGCCTTATTCATTAAAAAAGGCGTTTCATCTAAAACAAACCGTCGGTATAAAAACTTCAACTCTTAAAATTTTCATATTTTCTTACCTTACTCCCATACTCTGTGGCATGGCCAACGGAAATAATGTAATTTGATACGGCTAAAAGCACAATAGCGAGGAAGAAGGCTGCGTGTTTCTTATTCCGAATTAACAATGCATTCTTACGTAACAAATCTTATACATCATTCGTAAAGCAGCAACATTTGTGAGAGATTGCGTTGGTCTTTTCATGAATACTAAATCGGTAGAGTACGCATTTGCGCATCTTTCTCAATGGCCGGATTCAATTGAATTTAAAATACCACTTGTGAATTTAACGTTCTCATTTCGTGAATTTTGCAGCAGCTCAGCTCAGAACGTGATTTGAATCGTTGTGTACAATCGCTCGGACTCTCAGATGTAGTGATTTAGGAGTTGGACTAACTCTCTTGGAATTCAAAAGTGTATTTGCGCAGTATGATTAAAACAAGCACGGGGCTATCCCCGTATGTACAGGATCAATTAGGTGCGACGCTCACAATTGGCCTTAGTTGTATCAAGACTTGGCATGTGAATATGATATTTTAGATTTACATTATTATTATTAGAAAAAATCAACACTATCTACTCTTACTTTGTAAGCCAAAGGAGCCATATTCAATGTCGACAACTACGTCATCAAGATCCAATCTTAATATTTTTACAAATATTGAAAGATCAGTTAAGAATTAGGCAAGCTATATTTATTATATCACTACATAGTATAAAACAAACGCTTCCTGCTGTCTGTCTGTCCCTATGTATGTATGTATGCTTAGATCTTTAAAACTACGCAACGGATTTTGATGCAGTTTTTTTAGTAGATAGAGTGATTCAAGCGGAAAGTTTATATATATAATACATGCATGGAATTGGAGCCAGTACTCAAGCGGACGAAGTCGCGAGCGGGCCGCTAGTTAAATTACATTTTGAAAAGAGACAAAGTGTTGAGAAAAAAGTCTTTATTATTAATTATTAATTATATTTATTTTTAATCTTAGATCTAGGTTTTATAAAAATCATATAAAAAGTAAAATATAAATAATAATAATTATTAATATTAATATTTATAATTTGAACCCTTTGCAAGATTTGACTCCCTGTAAACACGTATAAAAGGTTGTAAGTTGGCTCAAACAATAATAACATCCAAAGTGTTTCACCTTTCTCTTGTAGTTGCAAAGAAACTTAAATTTATTGAAGACACCTCGCTTGCTCGTCCATTGTGAATTGTGTTCTGATCCATACTCGCTGGAGCGAGTGGTTTGATAAAGCTGTTTTTGAGATTAAGTGCTTTTATTGAGGGGAAAGGTTTGTGCCGTCTCTTCTCTATTTCATTATTGTCTCGTGTCCTCATTGTCAGACTAAAAGCGACCCACTGCTGAGCTCAAGCCTTCTTACAAGGTGGATGTTTAGAAACGAGTGCGATTTCAGACAGTGATACCAACGGCCGAACTTACAAAAAAGTTACCAGTGACTTGGAATAAGAGAAAAAGGAGCACGTTTAATTGATATTATAGCCCGAGAATCAGTAACTGATTAAAAAATCGACCCCAAGGTGTTTTTTTTTTAAATTATCAGTTGAAGGGTCTCTCCTTCAATAGTAGTTTAGTTTAGGTAATTAAAGTGTTGAAAAAGTGTTTTCTTTGGGTTTGAAGTTTTAAATTCCGATAATGCTACCGTGTAATTTTTTTCCAACAAAATATGCGTAACATAATGTACCATAGTTTACTTTAAACTAAATTTGAGTATATTATAATTTGTATATATATATAAATTTAAAGATTTTAAAGTCAAGTGCATGTGAAGGCTTATATTGAATAAGCAATGTGACTTACTTATTTTTTTTGACCTGCAGGTGTACATAGTAGGTCACGCAGCACCAGGATCGGACTCCCGCCATTCCTACGATGTCTCGTCGGACGCCAACGCCAAATATCTCCGGACAGTCCGCAAGTACGCGCGCGTCATCGCCGGACAGTTCTTCGGACACCTCCACGCGGACACTTTCCGCGTTATTTATGACAACGGTAAATATTGTTATCTTTAAGAACGCTTTCTTCTCTTTTTTTGTGAGGTGAAAATGACTTTAAACTTCGTTAAACTTAAGTTTATAGTAAATGTGTACCTACATTACGGAAGAGGATTTCAAAATCTTTCGTCACGCCTATTCGACTCATACGCTTCGGTTATTTTAGTTATATATCATCACCACCTTATTTGATGTCCCCCACTGCTTGGGGCATGAGTCTTCTTATAGATGAAAACATCACAGGAAGAACGGGCTATACACATGCACAAATTTTTTAATTAAGTAAATAAGTTAAAAAAAAAAGGTAGCATTAGATAATTTATCGTTAGGTAAAATTTGTCTTTAGTTAGTTTTATCATTAGAAAAAAATTATATTTTACTTGTTTTACTACCCGAATTATTGTATTCATCATCACCATCATCATCATCACCAGTTCATTTGATCTCTCCACTGCTGGAGCAAAAGCCTTCCCAATGAATAGGTAGGGAGAACGGGCTATAAAACACCAGGTCGAGAGTGGATTGGTTGTTGTTAACGACTTCTAATGTAGCCGGGACCAACAGTTTTATGTGCCTACCAAAGCACGGAGGAGATCGGGATGATAAATTATTGGTCACCCATCCGATAAGCGGCCGTCGCGAAAGTTGCCTAATCTTTACAATTGCAGACCGAGAGCGTAAGCTACTGCGCCGTCGAGCTTCTCTTGCTTCCCTGTTGTAAAATAAAACAAAAGAATAAGTTCGACTGTCTAATGTTGTGATATGTTTGAAATTGTTCAGATCGACCGGTCTCCTGGGCGTTGTTGGCTCCGTCTGTGAGTCCCCACCGCGATCCAATGGGGTCATCGAACCCTGGCCTGAGACTTTACAAGTTCGAGACCAGCAACGGAAAGGTGAGATTACCTATTCGTTAAAGTTTGTGTAGCTACCAAACTTATGTTTGGAATTGGTTTGTTTTGTTAACTATTTATTGTTGTTTCATTTTTATTTTTACATTGTTACGAATATTTAAAGTATAATAACACTGATAATTTTATTATTAACTTATATTAACAAGTGTCAAATGGTTGTATCTTTTAGGTAGCTCTATTTTATTTTGACTAGCCGACCAGTTTATCAACACACGAAATTCTAGTAAACACTTGAAATCTGCGTTGAATTGTGTTTTAGTCTTTGTTGATAAAGCTAAGTGTTTTTCCCTGATTCGAATTTTGAGAAAAAACAATATTTAAGAGAAATAAGAGCTTCTTCAGTTCGATGCTGGCTGTAACGAACACGGTTGAACACATCGTTTAAAAAAAAATGACTGTATTCAAGATTTAATCTAAAAGATTCTTATCTTCATTAGGTGCTTGACTACACTCAGTATTACTTAGACCTGGCAGCAGCCAATCGTAACGCTGGCGTAGCAGCTGAGTGGACGCCTGAATACAACCTGACGCAATACTACGGCTTGCACGATGTCTCTGCGAGCTCACTGCACAACCTAGCTGATAAGCTTCGTATAGGAACTCCTCAAGAGACGACAGTATTTTACAAGTAAGTAAACGATTGTCAAGATTTAATAGCGGAACAGATAAAGTAAATCAACATCTACGAAAGTATTAAATTTTGAACCTGAGTGGAACTGTTTTCAATGCAGTTTTTCATTCGAAAGTCTTAGCAGCCTAACGTTGTGGTAATAAGTTAGATGGAAATAAAAATAGCCGATTTCAAACATTTAACTCTGAATATTATTATAGAGAAATTCAGACATGTAAGTAGATTCCTAGTTTATATTGCAGGAAAAACATGTTCATATCTCTTCGATTTGTTTTTATTTTTAGGATATTCATTACGAGTTGGCTATACCAGTTACTCTTCGACAGGTATCTCCGAGCCTACAGCGTCCGCCATGAAAGTTCAGAGAACTGCGACGGCGCCTGCGCACACCAGCACTTCTGCGCTATCACGTGTCTAGAACACCTCGCCTACAGACAGTGCGTGGAAGCGGCCGCCAGCGCTCTCGCCGCGGCAGGCGATTCCGCTCCGCTTCTCGCGTCGCTCGTGACTAAGTTAATGGGTTTATTGTCTATTGTAATAGTTCTGAATATATAATTGTTTTTGAATAAAGGACCACTTGTAAGTGTAATTTAAGACATTTTGATAATGAACGTAGGTTATCTTGCCGGGCGTGTGGAAAAGAATTTCATTCTTAATTAAAATTACTGTTTTTGTTATTTAGGTAACAATTCGAGTTTGAAGTTACTTAGTGTTAATTTAAAAATGGGTCAGTACTAAAGGCCAGGGTCATTGAACGAAATTCTCTCTGTTCAGCGACCGGACCTAAAATACGAGTTAATTATATTATTAGTATACTCTTTATTTATTTTCTTTCTTAAAACTAGATTTTTACAATATTTTAATATAAAAACAATAAAATATTATAAAAACCTAATCCTAGAGTACCGCCAGCAGCGGGGCAGGGCCCAAGCTGCCGGTGGTCAGGGTTGCAAAGTGAGAAACCTCCTGAAAATACGTGCCGTGTCAACGAGTACTGCTTTCTGAATCTGACCCTTGATCCAACCATCAAGCGAGAGCCTCTTAAGTTCCTCTGTTGGTCGAGGCTCATCTATAATTATCATTATTATAAAAAATATTATTATGTTTTAGTGATTTAAGAGATTCTGATTGAAGAGATTCTAATTAGGCGTGTATTTGAATTAAGGAAAAATGAAACAAGTCTGACCACTTGTTTTATAAGATGTTTGTTATAATTTAGTTAAAAACTTGTAACTCTATTTCTTATTTTGAAGTCGGTGAAAGATAAGGCTGTGTTCAAGTTATAGCGATTTTGTCACATTTACGCACAGATCTTGTAAAATGTAACAAAATAAGCGTTTATCTGAACAAAGCTTGACCTCTACCGTCTCTAACTAGAGCGTAAGATGTATAAATCGTGTATAATATTCATTCGACTTTTGTATTTATCTAGTACAACTAGAATCCTATTTTTAGAATAATAAATTTTGTGCTTCAACTAAATGTAATATAGAAGGATGAACAATATGTTATGAGCTCTGTAAGGCATTTGTGATATCGCTAGCTACTGATTCGTGGTAGATATACGGCAGTTGTATATAACAGCCTAGCAAATAAGGGCAAATAATATTGTATGTACTTACTTTATTTCATTAAAATATAGGCATTTAATTTTTAACTCGGTTATTAGATTAATTATTAACATGTTTGTGAACATCTGCTATCAAAATTTTCAGTGTAGTACATATTATACAGGATGTGTGCTTTCTTGTAAGTATCGAAGACAAAATAAGTATGGTAATAATCCTGTTAATAACTCTGAATAGACCATGACAGTTTAAAAAGTTATTTGTTATCTTTAATTACTTACTTAAATATAATATTAAATTATAAAATATTTATTAGTTAAAAATAATTGTTGCTGTCCACTAGAAGTGTTTATAGAGAATTATTTTAATTAGAAATTTATTTAGCTTTTTTTCTATAAGAATAATTTGTATGAAATGTGATTTGATATGAAAATAAATGAAAAAATTGTTACTTACTTGCTGTAAACTGAAAACTATTCTGTAATGAAACTATTATAGGTAAATTACGAGTAACGATAGTACGTAAACATGTTTGTAAATAATAACAATTGTATTCTAGTTTTCAAATTGTCAATGAGGAACAACTAGTGTTTAAGCAATTAACTTGCTTTTTGCGTTGTTTAAGTTGTTGTAAGACTAACTTTAATGTGCATTGAACATTGTATGTACTCGTATGTATACAATTTTGTTTAACAGTTGTAATATACAACGTGAGTTCGATTACAATTTAATTTATTTATCTATACTTACATCTAAGCAAATTGTACTAAAAAGTGTTTACGCTCAATTTCAGACGGCACAAAGATTTTGTTTAACTTAATTCGGATTGCATTATAAATGTATCATAGAAATGGATGTCGCAATTCATTTTTAATAAAGAGTTGTATTTCGATATTTTGTATTATTTTCGAGGGTCGTATCCTAACCTTCTACTAGAAAAGTGTGAAAAGATTTAACCTGTCATTTACCGTGAATACAGACACAATAGAATTTTAATTGTTTATGGCACTGATCAGTGCTCGCGGCATGTGACAGGTTAAAGAGTTTTCGATCTTGTTTCGATATACTTACTTTTACCTTCTTTCTTACTCCGCTGGTTCAGCGACCCGAAGTGGAACTTGGCCTCCACTGCCACTTGATCACACATGACTACGCCACGCCATTGCGCTTTATTCCATGCATTCCCTTTAATAATGATAGTTCCTTGCCGCTTGAACAGGTTCCAACTACACCCTTCCAACTGTAAACAAAGTAAAAAACTACAAGGACAGTATTGTTTTCCAGAACACCAAGAATAGTAATATTACATAAACAATAAATAACTATATTACCATGTTTAAAAACCACATAAAAAGTCTGTCAGCGTTAAAGTCAAGGACACAATATCGTCAGTAGTAGCGATATATAGCATTTATTAGATGTCTGTCGACATAAAACGTCTATTAAGTTCGTTTAAACTATCCCTGCTCCATACGCATAGTACGTGACTTTACCGGAAAGGAACGGATTTGTTTGTGATGTAGAACATCAATAGCGTATAAGCCGCCTTATGGTCTATTTTAGGCAAAGGACTAGCCAAACGGTCTAGTGGTTAGACTTTCCTACTTAGACTTAGAAGTCCTGGGTTCAATTCCCAGCAGAAGTATATTTTGTAATCAATTTGGCTGGTGATAAGGCTTGTTTTAAATCAACCTGACTAGCTACCACCATTTTATGTAAGTAGCATAGATTGTTCTGATAGTTAAGATAGATAGGATATTAAAGAAAGAAAGAAAAAACATTTAGTGGTATCACAGAATAAAATACACAACTAAACATACAACAGGTTAGAAAAAGAAAAGAAAATAATAACTCTTTAGTAGCTAAGGGTGAAGAGCGCTTCCACCTTGCTAACATAACCAGTGGTCGGAATTAGGTAGAGTTATTTATATAGGTACTTATACTGATTTCATACAGCGAAAGAATAAAGTGGATATACCTCAAATCCCGAGATTAATTTTTAACCTAAATTTTCCTCAATTATAACCTCACGAGTCTAGGCTAGAAGCAAAAGTATTTTCGTATTTGTAAAAAAGGCGAAGTATAAGTATGAGAATTTGCTTAAGACTATTAATAATTTGTATTGTGAATTAATGTAAATACTAATAAAAATTGTATGTTAATTATCTTTGTTTTATTTGTCTTATCTATTTCTGAGGTTTTTATTATTCATCATCATCATCATCATCAGCTCATATTATGTCCCCATTGCTGGGGCACGAGCCTACCCTATGGATGGATAGGGAGGACGGGCCATAAACCACCACGCGGGCCCAGTGCGGATTGGTGGTTAATAACGACTGCTAATGCAGCCGGGACCAACGGCTTTACGTGCCTTCCGAAGCACGGAGGAGCTTGAGATGATAAATTTTTGGTCACCCATCCGATGACCGGCCTTTGCGAAAGTTGCTTAACCTCAGCAATCGCAGACCGGGCGCGTTAACCACTGCGCCATCGAGCTCATTATTTATTTGTAATATTGTTGGCCACACAGGATTGTCCATTAGAAATCCCGGGAAGATCCATATTAAATATCAACATTTCGATGCAAGTACATAAATAACTCTACCTAAATCCGACCTCTGATTATAACCTTACAGGGTCCGTGATCACGGTAAGACTGAACTGACTAATAATCGTGTTATATGTAATGCAACTTACAAAATTAATTATTTTCCTAGCGAACTGCCTTGCTACCATTTCCCGTGTTGGTGAGAACGCAGCCTATCATGCAAATTGCAATTATAAAAATCTGTTACATTACTCGGTATTGTAAAATGACAGTGAAAGGGCGGACGGGCCCCAGGTAGTTTGACGAGTTCAGCATCAGCCACGAGCGTAATGCGACGCGGCAAGCGGATTTCTAGTTCATTGCGCGTCATACTACAAAACTCATATTCAGCGTTAATAGAAGAACGCATTTTTTACGCACTCGCTTAACCGTAAGTATTCAGTGTGGCAAAATGACAACTAAAGCCACAAAAACGCTATCTCTGGGAGTAAAGTCTTCGTAAACTCATGGTAGAGTTGCAGTCGAGACGGCTTTGTAGTAAACGCAAAATTCCCCCTTGGCCTAGAGTTGTTCTTCACTTGTACCACGCAAAATGCAACGACGAAATGTGTTATATACTTACACCGTGAGTTTCAAGCGTTTCTACGACGTGAGATTTGTAATAATATTGTAGGATATTAGCCGCCATTTTGACAATGATGCCTATAAGCGCGCTGCAAGACAGGGCAGGCCTCTTTCCTACGGCGGCGGTCGTCACGGAGCATGGATCTCTGGGTTGTATCGGCGTTAGACGCATTCCATATTATCTTTATCATTTGTATTTGTGTTGATTTCGTTCTTTTAGTCTAATTTTGTTAAAATCATTAAAGTTTAGAATTAAGTTAGTTATCAGTGTTTATAAGTTTATGTTTTTAATTAGAAATTTCACGACCGATCTAATAATATTGTAATTTATTTGGGCAGAGCCCATAATAGGATCTTAAACTAGTATTAGTAAAATTAACAATTTGAAATTTATAATAATAATAAATATTAACTTAAATTAGGAACATTACTAACTTTTAGCTGTGTTTGTACACAATAAAAACGGAATAAATATAAAAATAAAACAATCACAAACTTTTAAGTCGTTGTTTTACCTTAAGCAGGTGCAGGCATAGGAAACTATACCAACTATATTTATTGGACTAACTTAGAAATCCAGATGTTTTATACATTCTGGGTGAGATGGTATTATTTCAATGTATGGAACAGCTGTTTTTTAAATAAGTTGGTTCAATACATAATGTTGTTCCTATTCATGACTTCACAATCACAATCACAATCATTTTCTATAATTGCTTGACAGTGAATATTGGATGTGACAAAATGATAATGAAAGGCGCAAAAACGCTATTTCTGGCATCAGTAGATACAGTCTCCGTAAACTTATGGTAGAGCCGCTGTGGAGACGGCTTTGTAGTAAACGTGACGTTCCCGCTTGGCCCTAGATTTGTCCGTCACCTGTACTAACAGTCGGCGTAAGCCGTGGATCAGAATATTTGGGTTATTTTGACGATGTCCATACTAATATAACCTAGAAACCGTTAGATTCATTGGAGACAATTTTCTATACAGACTTCGTAGGCATGTATGTATGTTGCCATAATATAAGATCATAAATCATGGTACCTACCATAAGTACCTACTTAATACATTTATCGTTTTTGTATGACTTAATGGTTTTTTTTAAAAATATTTTACTGGTAAGCCCAGTGACGTGATCTCACCTTATGTTAAGTGATGGTCAGGCCAATGATGAAAGCGCAGTTCACCGGGGATCCTCAACTAGTGAGACACTGGCTATATTATCTCTAGCTGCCGGAACACAACATTGATGATATGGCGACATATTTAGATAAGATAGTGGTAGCTAGCCAGGCGGACAATCAAGCCCGCACCAACCAAACCGAGTACACAAACTTACCCTCCCTGGAAATCGAACCCGGGACCTCTGGGTCTAAACCGGTGCTCTTAACCACTAGACCACAGAGGCGGCTGAATAAAACACAAGCACGTTTGATTATAATTAAGCAAGGGATTAATAACTTATCATGTATTTGAACCCGCACCTTCAAACAATTTGGGCCAGGCTTACCAACCAATAATACTATCGTGACTGCACCGCATCCGACTCGCATTCATATAGTTAATTGAAAGTCAAAGTAAGTATTATTTAATTTTAATGTCATCAATTACTAGGATACAGCTACCTTAATTGCCTAATTGGTAGGGCATCTGACCCAGATTGTAAGAACGTGCTAGTTCAAATCCAGCTCGTGGAATCTGAATTAATAATATTCTTAAAGTTGGTATCTCATAAGCAGCTCCCCAAATGCTCCAGAAATCTATTGTGGGCGATGACAAATATATCGTCTTATAGGTCGCCTGCTTTATTGTCGTCTTCCCTACATAAAAATTATTTAGGTACAAACATGAACATTATTCGTATAATCTTGATTTACGGCTGCGAAGCATGGACACTCACGCAGAAAGAAGAGCACAAACTTCTATTAGCTGAGAGAAAAGTGCTGAGAAAGATTTTGGAACCGACAAGAGCAGATGATGGCAGATGGAGAGTAAGAAGGAATAAAGATTTGGAAGAGCTGGTAGCTATCCCCAAATATTGGGTGAGACTAAGGCACACAGTCTGCGGTGGCTCAAATACGTTGAGCGTATGGGGGAGGATCGGGTGACAAAGCGTGCTTACTTGGGGGTCTCTAGGGGGCGACGACCAGTTGGACGCCCCAAGTACCGCTGGATGGACGTAGTCGCCAAGGATCATGAGCTCTTGGAAGCCAGCGACTGGCAAGAGATCGCGCAAAACAGGGAGTAGTGGCGTCACTTTGTGTAGGTCGGAGGCCAAACTCACTTTGGGTCGCTGAGCCATCGTAGTAAGTAAGTAAGTATTTCAAATAACCAGTCTCTCATTGGGCGAATTATGAGTAAAGAAACATCATATTAGCGATACCTGTTCTTACCATATTAAATAAATAATAATAATTCTAAATGCTCTCCAAGTGCAATTAAATTAGGTAACATATGAATATAGCTAGAGTCAAAGTAATTTTTTTTTATTCAAATAAACTTATAAAAAGTGCTTTTGTATCGTCCAAACATTTTTTTACCACAAGAATGGGCACAAGAAACTAAACAACTCTAATAGAAGTAACATTTACAAAAAAAATAAGTTCGAAGACATTGAAAATGTTAACCCATATTATCCCAAAGTATTAAAATTACACAATTTTTTATTTTCTTTCATGCAAATTTGTTTAATACCTTTCGAAAGAGACAGAAACTATTATTTCAGTTCAGACAGTTCTTTATATTTATAAGTTTTTTACAGGCTGAATTTCAGGACCGCACCTTAAATGGGCCGCTGGGATCATCATCATCATCATCATCATCAGCCTACACTAGTCCACTGCTGGACATAGGCCTCTCCAGGTGCACGTCACCGAGCACGATCCGCGGCAACTCTCATCCAGCTCTTGCCAGCCACCTTGCGAAGATCGTCGCTATCGTTATCGCGCTGGGATAATATGAGGGCGATATACGATACGGACGATATACTAGAAAATGTTTAAAAAAGAATGCTAGCATGTGTATTCACACTGATTTACAGAAACGCAATGGCCCAAATAAATATAACGCATTTACATTAACGTAATCTGATTGAGAGTGACAGCTTAATATCATGTTATCAATAACAAATAATATTTCAATTATCAAAATTAACGTTTAATATTTGTAACTTCCGAATTGGTTTTCAAAGCCTAAATCCTCATAATCGAATTAAAACGAACGATTATCTGAAAGTTAAATCGGTTATTATCACTATTATGATAAGTATTCGTAGCAGACCCGCCCAAGCATTTGCCTAAATAAATTATGCCTTCGACGTTATTGGACGGGTTTGTTCATAACTTTATGCCTTATTCCAGAGGTGATAAGAGCTCTATCAGCCTGCAGACACTTAAATGGCCTACAAAGATTTATTTTTTCTCCCCTTTCGGTAGATACCGTGACATTATACTCGTGTTATTTCCGTAGAATGCTTGATAAATTTTTTGATACATAGCTGTGTAATGTAGCAGCAAGCGTATCATGTTTTCCGCATAAACAAGTAGTACATAGGTACGGTTAGGAAACAAAGTGGTTTGCAGCTTTCCTTTATGCAGTTACAATATTATCCTTGCACATTTTTCTTGTAAGTTAAAATAGTTTGCATCTCCTATTTAAGTTTAGAGTGTGTCTTTCAATTTGACTGGTGTCTGGTTAAAATTATAAGATCAGCAAATTGTAGCTTTTTCGTCCAAAACTCCTTTTTGTGGTGGTGTAACAGAACAGTTATCTATCTTTACTAGTGGTCGCCCTGTGGTCGAAATTCGACAGTAATTTTATTAAGGCTGCACGGATTGTATCCTCAGCAATGAGAAATTAAAAAAGATTAAATGTGAGTTTGGATTGGCATTGACTTGACAGATGTCGGCCGCATTAAAGACAAACAATACGTGTGTGTCAAATACATGGTAGTGTGTGTAATGTTGTTTTTGTAATGTTGTGTTTTTGTAATGTTGTTGAAAATTCATACTCCTCCGTCCGCGCAATTTTCGTAAAAACGAGTACAAAGTTTTTGCTTCACGTATTAATATATAGATATGACGTATCCAATATAAAGTTTTATGTCCAATATAATTTTTTTGTGACAGATCTTCCTTTTGACCTATACATCAACCCTGAGAATGACGACTCGTTTCTTGGTAAATATTTTAACAACATGCGTTATTCTAAGCTTTGCCATAGAATGTCACAGTCTTTCTCTTCCGGTTCAAGGTTTCATTCATACATTTATACATAAATCTTTTTTTTTCTGTAGTTGATCGTTACGTGCGGCTAATCAAATTTAGCCGCTGTTTAAGTAATTTTTTTTTATATGTTACATAAATAAACAATATTTATTTTTAAATGTTTTTTTTAATAATTTTAACGCAAATTTTGTTGCGAAACAAATTACAAAAACACAAATGTTGAAAAAATTTCCACGAGCAGGATTTGAACCTGCACCCTTCTGACATACCGAGTCAGGCGCTCCTCCAATTGAGCTATCGTAGTTCTAACCAGCCCGCCGAAATTATTCAACACTATTTACTTTTTACTTTGAAAGCCAAAGGCGCCCATTCAATGTCAACAACTACCGTCATTAACATCCGATCATAATATTTTTACAAATACTAAAGATCAGTTAAGGAGTAGGCAAGCTATTATAAAATGTTTTTTTTTTAAATAATTTTAACGCAAATTTTGTTGCGAAACAAATTTCAAAAACACAAATGTTGAAAAAATTTCCACGAGCAGGATTTGAACCTGCACCTTTCTGACATACCGGGTCAGGTGCTCCTCCAATTGAGCTATCGTGGTTCTAACCAGCCCGCCGAAATTAAGTTCAAATCCTGCTCGTGGAAATTTTTTCAACATTTCGCACGCTTAATAATAAACCGGAATATGTCAAAAATTAAGGATTCCCACTTTTGTTAATAAAACGAACTAACTCCAATTGAAGAATCTATAGGTACAATCCCGCCATGCGAAACAAGCCAAAATGGACGATTGTTAGATCACCCCTCTCTTTTCTACAAAAGCGCCCGACTATGCATTTCATGCGATAGAGAGTTATTCAGCGATGCGGCAACCGTGATGTGAGATAGGTGTCGTTGTTTTGTGACTATAGTGGAGTAAGGTGAAATAATTCGGTTTATTTTCAAGTGCAGATGAGACTATTCTCCTTTGTTTTTTTTTTCTAAACTAGCATGTTTTAGTTTTACTTCACTTTAGTTGAAAACGGTGCTATAATACAGCATGTACTATTTAGACTTGTTGCAGTTTATCATTAAATTATAATTGTATAGATAAGAAAAATTGCGTGTTAAACTGACATAAGTCAAAACTTTAGAAAATAAACTTAATTTATTTATTTGATATAATTAATATAATTAAACAATTAAGTCAGTTATATTCGCTATACATTTCTCTACAATTTAAGACCAAGAAAATAAAAATAACACGACAAACACGTGAAAACCATCAAAATGTTTCCAACTCTACCTGAGACTCAAAACTTTGACCGCGATTTCCCAAAAAAGTGAAATTTTGTCTTATTCCGGTTTATTATTAAGCGTGCGATTTGTGTTTTTTTAATATTTATTTTGTTAATGTGATGATGATAAATGATAATAGAGATAAGTTGTGAGAAAAGATATACCTCCCAACCCCTTGAGTATCTCAGTAAAGATTTGGCTTTACTGAGACCTCTCGCGGACTTCTTGAGAGAATTTGAAAAGTAACGTTGCACTGTTACGATTTATTTGCCAACACTCGTGCCCGTTCATTAACAATTTAATGGTCAATAATCCACCCTTATTTCACATTAATATTCGACATAACACAAATTTTATAAAATAAAACAAGTCAGCATACATAACTTTTCACTTTCCCGCCAAGAAGTTTATATACGCTTTAAGTTAACCAAGTTTACTAAGCTAGTGACTTGTACAGGGACGTTTAAAAATACCAGCCTTTAGCTAGTTAGGTACTGATACTGGGTGTTTAAACATATTAACCTTTACTAAGCTAGATAATTATACAAAATAGTTACAAAGTACTAGCCTTTACTAAGCTAATTACTTAATATACAAATATGTCAAAAAAGTGAAATAAAATCGAGTCGAGTTTATGTACAGAAACAACCTATCCAAAGCTGTCATATTTCTTTAATACATTTTCAACCATATTGCCTTTACACATAGAACTCAAAGTGTATTGAGGAAATTTGACATGTTGTAGTTTGATGTGAAGTCGTGTGTATCAATCAAATCAATCATTAATTTGTCTTCATGTCTAAATCCCAGTCCAATCTACAACTAGCCAAGCTCTATTATTCCGTCAATTGGGCGGCTAAATGCTTTGTCTCTATTCATTCTTGACGCTTTGTTGTAGCTTTAATCATCAGTCGAACTATAATTGACAATTTGTTTTAGTTAAACCTGTAACGACATCGTGATTGAATTATAGTATCAATCAATTTAACCATATTATTTGTGTATCATATGACGATCTGCAACTAATTCTATTGTGACGTCACATCAAAATATACAAGTCTCAGCCCTAGTAGTTTAGTAACCTCTGTGTAGTTACATTTATGATCACTGCTGCTTGCTTTTGCTCGCCTGACGCGCATAACTTCATTGATATAAATATTTAATTAACCATTGCATGACAAATTAAAGTTAATAATTAAGTATACAATTATCTTAATAACAACATATACAAGTTCTAGATCGGATACACTTTGGATCTTTTCATTTTGATCACACCTTTTTGTTACACGTTATATAGAAGAGCATAGATGTATCAATATATCATCATCATCATCATCATCATCATCTCAGCCAAAAAGGATTTCCCTCAAGGATTAATCATTTTGAGGGGAATTTGCCATAATCGCCACGCTTGGCAGGCGGGTTGGCGATCGCAGTAAGGTGAGAATAATCACAGAGAGACGCTGCTGCCCATCCTCTGGAATGGTCCCATAGTCGCCTTCTACGACACCCACGGGAAGAGATGGGGTGGTGCAATTCTTTACCCCCGGCACCACACGGGGGGTAAAGAATTGAAATTAAATATTGATATACCAATCAAATAATTGCCGTTTTTTTATGAGTAGGCTATATATGATTCTAGGGTTAAGCAGAAGCGGAGTCCAGATGCGCTAGTTAAGCAGCATTATGCCCCACTAGCCGTATTATCTTTGTCGAACCTCAAGTTCTTCTTCGCAGCTCATTTGAAGGACCTCATGTTGTAGGTAGGAGGTAATAAGTATGTATGTCGGGAGAGCATTCCTTTTTATTATTTCTTATTATTGTTATTGTCACTCTATTAGTTATGCTATAATGGTCATTGGCGTTAAAGCCTGATTCAACGTAAGTATTATAATGAATTAAACACGATAGTAGAAGAAGAACAATCGCAAATTGAAAGTAATTATAGGTTTGATTTTTCAATTTGCGATTACACAATACTTTACCATAATAAACAAAGCAAAACTGCTAGTTATTTTGCTTTTGGCAACACAATTATTTGCATTACGCAATGCAACGTTCACGCAGTACCAAATACGTAGCTCACCTCAGAATTCAGAATAGTTGGGCTAGATATTGAGATTCCGAGATAATCCTTTTCAGTGAAACCTTTCGTTATTCGTTTGGTTATTTTTTAATAAACGAAACATCGCTTATTAAATAATAACCAAACAGTCAGAATTTGTACTCTAGTCTATACAAAAGACCTACGTAATTTAGTAATTCAAAAATAATTATGAACTGACATTGTTTATGTGTACAAATTGAGACTAATTGTATTGTATTTACTGTTTATACCAAAAAATCATTAGGTCCTCGGGGACGGTGATCAAATTCGTATTTGAATCATGAAAAAGTAACGCTTTTTAAATAATTATCCAAGAGAAGAAAAAAGTATATCTCGGAATGGTTTATGTATAAAAATCCAGTCTTTTTAATGTTTAAAAATAATTAGTAAGTAGCTTACATAATTTCAACAAAAATATATTAAAAAATAGATAAGCAGCATCATTTTAAACATATCATTTCAATATGTGAACGTAATTTTATTTAGACTTTTTTACTTGGACTTTTTTATCTATACCGCTGCCGCTTCAGACCATAACTTTACTCTTGATATCAGCTTCAACGGAAAATTTCTCTATATTTTAGAAAAAACTGCCCTCCTAAGTCTTGTAAATTGGTATTACTGCTTCGTTCAATTTCTTTAAAGGTCCTAAGAGCAAGATTAAATTTAGATAACGACTGATAAAGGACTTTGCGGGTTCACTGTACATCTTCCCATGCAAATTTATGCAAAGCACGAAAGTCGATACGCGGTCTCTTGATAATACAGGACTAGCATCTTGCTTGGTACATAGATATAGTTGTTTATGTCGCGGATAAAATACAAATACAGACTTTTAGAAAATTTTAAAGAATAATTTGGTTACTCTTTCTGAGTGATGACTGAAAAACCACCATGATTACGTCTGCGAAAACGAGATTACGTACGTTAAATTGCCTTATTTTCACCTTATTATAACCAGAAAGTGCTAATTCAATGCCATATATGTTCTGGTTTTCTTTAACTAGATCGAATAGTGCAATATTTACAAAAAAAAAATAAAAAAAAAATAGAATAATATGCACACTAGCTACTAGTGGCTTGATTCCTGGAATGACAGAAAAATGACCGTCGAAACACCAGTTCTAGGTGTCTATACATACCTCCAACCAAAAAATGTAAATTCGTCGAAAAGTTGTGTAGTTCAAAACTTCATTATTGTAAAACTAAATACGTTGTAATATTATTTTACAATTTCTCACTAGCAGACCTTAGGATGCATTTCATGAGAATATCTTGTGGTCTTCAAATCTAACGTAGAAACTTGCTTCCAGAAAAGTTTTCGAAGACACGAATTTAGCAACATCCCTCTAACGCGTCTGTCGCCCGAGAGAGTACAGTAAGCAGTTTTAATACCCACGAACCCACTTGAAAGTCAACTACTTATTTATGAGTCAGCGTAAATCGTACCTACGTGCTAGTAACTGGCTATTTGCCTGGCTAACTTCAGACGAGATGCTTATTAGTTGGCGCTACTTGCTAACGAAATTTTGACGAGCCCATTCGGCAGCTTTAAAATTTGGATTATACGGGTAGGTATATTTTCGAATTCAAGATGGCAAATGGAAATTGAAGAAAGCAGTTTTCATTACAAATATTTAACTAATACAAATTTTTAAGATTATGGTTAGGATATACAATTTTCCAAAAAAAATGGTTGCGAATAAATTACAATTTGAAAAAAGACACTGTTGAAAAAACTCCACGAGCGGGATTCGACTCGCATCTCATGACATGCCGGGTCAGGTGCACTACCAACTATACTATCGTGGCTCAATCCAACTCGCCGAATTTAATCAACACAACTCTTACTCTGTAAACCAAAGGAGCCCTGCCCTATTCAATGTCGACAACTACGTCACCAACATCCAATCCTAAGATTTTATTTTTTGAATTTACATTTACAAGTGTTTAATTGAATAAGTTTTGCCTTATAGAATGTTAAATGAACATTATACAAGTTAAATTAATAATAACAAAATTTCTGAAATCAAGATATAGAAACTCTTTATGATATAAGAACTACGCACAATTATATAAAATTTTGTATATACTTAATCTAAAAATATACTTACTTAATAAATCTATTCCAGTGTTTACTTTATGCACAAAATGTATAGTTAAACAGTTAAATATCAGCGCTTACACAGCAATCCACACCAGTGACGGCACAAGCTTTGCATAAGAAAAAGTTTACTAGCGCTCCTGATGCGATTATTGAATAGGTACTCGTGAAGTTTCAAAGCGTCAAGCGTGTCTCAGTGGAGTTGGCTCTGCGTTTAGCTGATTTTAACATCATAACTTTGCGACGCTACTATGTGTGAGCTTCATTAAAGAACAACGAAGCACTTGCACTTTTAATTTACTTAACACATTGAAAACGATATCATTTAGCAAACTTGTAGAGGCAATGAAATTAAGGTGCCTTTGAGGTTCCCAGATTTTTGGGAAACATCCCTCACCGCAAACGCACACTTTAGGCCCACCTCATGCACTTCATCGGCCGTCATAGGGTCTGACATTACAATATTGTTATGGCTTATTATAATGATTTGAATACATCTGTCACAACTATGTGAAAAAGAAGCAAGCAGTTCATAACGACTCTATTTAATTTTACATGGGCACATGATCCTTTCCTTTATACAGCAGCTCGTAGGTACATAAGCTGAATGATTATTCACCAGCTCATTATACGTCCCCACTGCTGGGACACAAGCCTTCCCTAGGGATGGATAGAGAGAACGGGCCATAAACCACCACGCGGGCCCAGTTCGGATTAGTGGTTGTTAACGACTGCTAATGTAGACGGGCCGTGATAAAAGTTTGGTCACCCATCACAACAATTGTGCATTAGCACAATCCACGTGGACTGATAATGACGATGACGATGATTGTGATATAAATATATATAATGTTATTCCTTAAGCTACCTTTAAGTAAGCAACTGAGAAAAATGCCATAACGTGTCTAATAATCTTTGATCAATTACTTATGTATAAAGCAAATAAGGTTGAGATAATTGACTTCGGAAACCCATCTAGGCTCTGAAAATGCGAAACTTAACAATATTAAGTCAAGTCAAGTCAATAATAGTCAAGTAAATAAATAAATAAAATAAATTAAATAAATTAAAACCTAAAATGCAGACTTTTTATCTTCACTTTTCGTCTCGGCTGCGTAGTTCAACTTTCAAAATAATTTTAAATGTTACTAAGCTAGTAACGAGCATACGGCCCGAATATACGAATCCAGGGGTTCCCAACCCTAAAACTTTAATTCATCGGTCGGATTCAACCGTATTCCTCAAAATATACAATGTTATGTAACACTACTTATATATGTACAATAAATATTTAAGATTATTATTGAATGGAATAATAAATAAAATAAAAAATACAAATTGGTTTCAGAAATAGGTCCGTATTATACTATAAAGGTGGATGGTCAACATCCAGTTTGATTATGGGCATAAATAATCAAACTCGTAAAAAATAGATTTTCGGCAAAGGTATGTAGATATTCAACGATTTACCCTTTATGATTCATGATACTGATTTATGAAACCTAAAAAAATGATGTCGTAAATTATTAGCGACGTGCATTGTTGAACCCAATGCTTATAAATCACAATTGTATTTGGCAAATCCAAACTGAGTGCATTTGTTCTACAAAATTGTATATCTTTTTAAATAAATAATTGAAATACCAAGTTTAGTCACTTAAATATCATATTTCATAACTAGAAAACTATTGCTAACGTATAAATGTCATCATCATCATAATCACCAGCCAATTTTATGTACCCACTGCTAGGGCCATAGTGAATGCTCGTGCATTCACTATGGATGGATAGGGAGAACAGGCTTTAATCACCACGCGGCGAGCTCAGTGCGATCAGAATGGTGGTTGTTAATGTCTGCTAATGCAGCTACGACCAAAAGCTTTACGTGCTTTCTGAAGTACGGAGGAATAACGAGATGATAAACTTTTGGTCACCCATCCGTTGACCGGCCTTTCCGAAAGTCGCTTAACCTTAGCAATCGCAGGCCGGGCGCGTTAACCACTGCGCCAACACATTATTTGTATTTTTTTTTCTATTTATTAGTTTTCTCGCCTCGCCTTGGTGGCCGAGTGGCTAAGCGCTCGGCTCGATCCCCGAAGGTCCCTGGTTCAATTCCCAGGTCGGGCAAATTGTGTTTCGGATTTTTTGATTCAAAGCCCGGGTTTGTGATCACCAATCATCATCAATTATTGTAATGATGACTTGATTTCAACGATGGAGCTATTTATAAATGTTCAAATAATTTTTAACGCAAATTTTGTTGCGAACAAATTACAAGAACACAAATGTTGAAAAAATTTCCACGAGCAGGATTTGAACCTGCACCCTTCTGACATTCCGGGTCAGGTGCTCTTCCAATTGAGCCATCTGATGGAGCTATTTGTCCAACAGTGGGACAGTCATAGGCTATTTACTTTACATTACTTTATTAGTTTTCACAAACGTTTACAAAACTTATTATTTCTTTCAAAGTACGAGCATTAAATTACTTATATAAGTTTTTGGATTATACACGACAAGGCAAGTTAATTCGAAGCGAGCGACCTATTGCGGCCAGACAGCCCCATCCAATATTAAAACTTTTTGTCTAGCGCAAGAACGTTTCACCGCCGATATTAATTAAGATATGTAAATAAGATTCATTGTTGACTTAAATACGTACGTACGTAGCAATCAGTATCACGTTTCAACAAAGGATTTTACAAGAAATACCGACTAGGTAGTGTATATAGCGTATACCTCCTGCGTGCTTTTCATTTGTTTTTTCCGTGTAACCAGTAGGCCTTCATGTCACCTGATGTTAAGTAAGATAAGATAAGATAAGGCCGAAAGGTGGAAGCGCACTTCACCCGGAATCCTCATTTACCGAGGAATTGGCTATGTTGGAACACAACAATGCTAATAACATTGATGTTATGACGAAATATTTAGATAAGATGGTGGTAGCTAGCTAAGCAGACTTATAATAAATTCTACCACTAATCAAACCAAGTACAACATGTACCACTCCGAAAATCGAACCTTGAATCCCCGGGTCTGAGACCGATGGTCTTAACCACTAGATTGAGGCGGTTTGAAGTGTCTCCGCCTGAAATACCTTATGTAGTTTGCGTTGTTTATAAAGGAACGCGAAGGGTCTATGTAGTAAGCAACATTTTACCCCTTTATGAATAGAATTACTCCGTTCAAGACAAAACAATAATAACATTGTCTAAAAATGTTTTTACGTGGAAAATAGCGATGTCCCAAAACCTTTTGTGTGAAAGACAAACTTACCTGTCACATCCTAAAATAAGAACAAATGTAATCCAATTTACCTTCTATTTTCGTCATAGTGGTTTGTTTTTATTTTTTATAAAAAATATGATAAAACGTCTAGGTAGATAGTGGATTGTCCTGATCTGTTATCTAGAATAAGTTTCAACGTCCCCCGTAGTTTTCGTCGTACTGTACCACTTTTTATCCCTTTTTGTAACACCAACTACCGGAAAAATGCCTTTATGTGCAGCGCTAGCAGGCGGATCAACACTGTTGCCCAATCTATAGATTTAGATATTTTCAATGCGAGTGTCCAATCAGTGAGGAAATCTCTCGGTGATCGTTTCTTCGAAGTTTCTTGATTAATATTATTATAGTAATTTAGTGTTAGTTATTAGTTATAGTTTTTTATTTTTTTATTTTTGTGTGTGCATTAATCAATAATTATGGTTAGCTACTCTAAAAACAATAAGCTGTTTGTTGTTAATTTTCTGTTTTACACTACCTTTATCAGTGCGAATCTTGTAGTAGCTTTTAAGTTCTATTGTAAGTTCTATTTCATTAATATAAAGCTGATGATTTGCCGAATAAAATAAAATAAAATAAAAATAAAATAAAAATAAAGTAATCAATCGTCATTAAAAACTATTTATAGGTAGTATGACGTAGTTGCTGACCTTAAATGAGGCTAAATATAGCTATTGAAATGATTAGATACAAATATTATTATTGAGTAGGTATTTCTTATAATTAGCCTATATATTCTCACAGCTGGGCAGAGACCTCCATCATAAGAATCATCGAATCGTTGAAGTCATCGCTATAATAATTGATGAGTATTGATGTACGATTGCCAAATGTGGATTTGTGACCGCAAACCTAATATATTACAAAAAAAAATTACCCGTCCTGGGAACTGGTCTCAGGAGCGCTTGGCCACTCAAAGACGAAGAAAAACACGAAAGCATAATGAACACTTCACATCTAAGGACAAGAAAAAAATCTTTCTAATCATTATCAACAGCTTAAAAGGGTCCCACTGCTGGGATTCGGCCTTCCCACACTATCAATAGTCATAAGCATAGCCATACCAATACCAACTTGGTTCATTTCACATTTTTATCTTTCTATTTAACTTTGTAGTTGCATATGTCGTTTTAACCCCTTGAGCGTCGATCGACCACCAGGTGGCCGATAACAATTAAAATTCTATTGTGTCTGGTATTCGCGCGCTCGAGCTCATATTCAAATAAATCTTGTTAAACTGACAATTTATAGCAGTCGAATGGATGTACCGAAACTAAACAATTTCTATCGGTGGCGTAGCTATAAACAAATCTGTCATGTAGCATTTACCCCCAGGAAAAATGACTTCTCTACAAACAATATAAATCGGACACTATCAAGCCACAAAATAAGAAAACTGCAGAAAGTAAGCTTCATACATACCGAGCTCGAGCAACCCACATGTAGACCCTTTTTTATATTAAAAAGAGGCAATCGAGCAGGCGGGGCACCTGATGGAAAGTAATCGCCGCCTATGGACACCCGCAAAACCAAAGTAATCGCAGACGCGTTGCCGGCTTTGAGGAAGGAGTTGGATCTCGAGGAGAAAGTAGGAATTGAGAGCACGTGCCCCTTCCGGTGTCCGTGCTTTGGAAGGCACGTAAAGCCGTTGGTCCCGGTAGCATTAGTAGTCGTTAACAACTACCAATCCACACTGGGTCCGCGTGGTGGTTTATGGCCCGTTTTCCCCATCCATCCACAGGAAAGGCTCGTACCCCAGCAGTGGGGACATAAAATGAGCTGATAATGATGATGATGAGGGGTGAGAGATGGGCCTCAGGTACTTTCACTCACCATACGAAACACAACAGCAACGAGTGCCATTTGTTTCACGCCGATATTCTGTGAGAGTGTGGTATTACGCCGGGCGAGCCGGCCCATTTCGTGCTGCAACGCAGCGTGGCTCTATCATTCAGACAGTGTCACTCATTTAGCACCACCCAGGGGTCACGTGTAGGGTCTCATGGTTAAACCTACGGACGCGAATAACTTTAACCTCCAATACCCTCTCACTGATTCAAAATCTTGGCATAGCTCGAAACAGACCAAGTACAGCGAGCGTATTGCGAGATTCCGTGTCCGCGAAAGGTATTCTGTGTGTGCGTTGCTCGAGCGCGTTTGTATGAAGCTTACCTTCTGCAGTCACCTTATTTTGTGATCAAAAGAAATAATATACGATGGAAAGGAATAAAATAAGGTGTTTGCTTAGGATGCTTTCAAGTGTTATAGGTACTATATATTAAATATTTTTGATGTGTAACATTTTTCCGCTCGCTTTCTATATAAGCAATTTGTGGGAGTGATTTCGTGAAATGAGACGGAAGTATGTGTAACAGTGTAACAGGAAGTCGGGGAAGTGCGCAAGCGCGCGCCATTTTGTAAGTTTAAAATCGATATTACGAACATAACATATTTTTTTATTTTTTTTTATATATAGCTCGGCAAATGACTCCATCCCACCTGATGGTAAGTGGAAATGGAGTCCAGACGTGAAGATACCTGGTGCAGCGTGAAAACAAACATAGCATCAGTTAACCTCACTCTGCCGGCCCACAAGGTGCTTCTTCACGCCTCTTTTGAAGGACCCCATATCATAGGAAGGAGGAATAATTATTATATGTGACATATTGTCACAGTATTGCTATTAAAACTGTGATATTGTTCATTTTGATATGTCAAATGTCTTCTATTCAGTATTTACTGTATTTATTTTATAGTTATAAAAGTATGTTATACCTGACCCATTTTTTTCAGAATATAATGTTAAAATTGTTTAATACTAAGGTGTGATGTCAAATGTTACACATCATATGCGACTACTGTAAGGCTCGCTCGTTTTTTTTTATTGCCTATAAGTAAACATAGTGGTTTTATAATACTTTTAATAAAGTGTGCATTGGTAAGTAAAGGCTTTATCATCATCATCATCATCGTCTTCATCATCAGCCTATTTTAGTCCACAGCTGGGCATAAGCCTCACGATCCGCGGCTACTTTCATCCAACTCTTACCGGCCACCTTGTGAATATTGTCGAAGTTAAGGGTTAACAGTGATTTATGTAGCCTATGCAGAGATCCCCAATCTAGGCAGTGTCTGAACCTTGGGGGAACCAGTTTTTAGATTCAATTGTTATAGCAACCAGCAGTCCACGGCAAAGTATAAAAATTAAATACAAAAATTTACCTACGACGCGACGATACGGAGGAGTTGACCGTTGTTAAGGCGAAGGGTAAGGCACACTAGCGCCGCTAATGGATTTAATTTGATAACTGCAAAACTGGATTTTTTTTCAAACTTTGTGGACCTTCCGACACTAGGCAAACATCTATTGTTTAATAATTGTGCACTACTTTTAGGTTAGTTTTTGTATTAATTCGCTAACACCAAAAGTGGCCATTGTTTGTGAATAAATGCGATAGCCCGTTTTGTGAAACACGTAACAAAAGGTACTGCACAATTATTAAATAAATACTATATCCATAGTAAAGCATCCGCTTTCCTATTATCGGACGGTACGTAATGTTTAAAAAAAGATCCGGTCCGTTAGTAATTGTCAAATCATAAATTGGTGGCGCTAGTGTGCCTTACACTTCGCCTTAAGTAATTTTTTGTTAATTTATTTCTGTGTGTATTAACTTATTATTATTTAATTTATATCTCTATATTAGATTGTAATTTAAAGTATAAACTGTTATATTAATTTATGTTTTGATTTATATTAAACTTAGACTAAGCCCTCATTCGCCTGAAAAACAGGGTTTACCTAGCTCAGGCAACAGCATTTAATTTATTTTAGATTATTAGTTTAGACTTCTTTGTAAACAATGGATGTCAATAAAGATTTTATTATTATCTCCTTTATTTATTTTCTTTCTTAAAACTAGATTTTTACAATATTTTAATGTAAAAACAATAAAACATTATAAAAACTTAATCCTAGAGTACCATCAGCAGCGGGGTAGGGCCCAAGCTACCGGTGGTCAGGGCTGCAGAGTGAGGAACCTCCTGACAATACGTGCCGTGTCAAGCAGTACTGCTTTCTGAATCTGACCCTTGATCCAACCATCAAGCGAGAGCCTCTTAAGGTGTTGGTCGAGGCTCTTCGCTATTATTATTATTAAAATAAAAACGTCAGGATTTTAAGAAAGCAGAAAATGTATTAAAAAATCAGTTAAATAAATACAATAAACAGACATGTGTTTAGGTAATCCTTAACAATTGTCTGTTAAACGATCTCCGTAGCCGATTGGCTTGCACGCTAGACCTTGGGCGGCGCTAACTCTGAGGTCCCGAGTTCGTCCCGGGATCTGGTCAAAGTCGAATATGAACTGATGATTTCGATATTGTGTCGGGTCTGAGTGGTTGTGGTACCGTGGTTGTTTCTGATTTCCATAAAACGAGTGCTTTAGCTTCTTACCTGGTATCAGAACAATTTATGAGATGGTGTCTCATAATATCATCATTTAAGGTACCAGTTGGCAGTCGACTCCACGCAGCAGCAGCAGACGACGTGTCGTCGCGACACTATTGGTTTCTATGTATGGTACCTTTACGAGTATTATCGTCTTTTTGTATACCAACTGTTTATAATGTGTTAAACAAACCTGCTACTATTTTAATAACCTTACTTTTACCTCATCGTATTTCACAGCTTTCACGACCAAAATGAACAGTAGTCACCCAAAAAACCGAGGAACGAGTCCACCGTGTGCGCTCAACAAAAACACTCACAAATTTTGCATACACACCAAATTGCTCGCAACATCAACTTGTGCATTCAGAACCCACATACCGCCATCACATAAACCTATTAATCCGAACGTTGGAAAATAAAATTGGGTTAAGTTAATACAGAAACAGCCGCAGATGGAGCTAGGGCACACGGATCGGGAATTCAAATTTGTTTTATTCAAATTCTACTCTGCGGGCTGGGGCAAATGACCACAGGCGCAATTAACGTAGTGACTACTGTATGAAATGCGTGCGCACCTTTTACGCTCTGAAATAAGGTTTTGCACTGAATACGACCTCTTTGAATGTGCACATAAGAATACCAGCGTGGGGCCCTACCATGTTTACGATTCTGTTAACGCTAGTCGTGTAGAAAAATTTACCGTATACCATAGTGAAGATAAGAAGTTGTTTATAATGCTTATACCTATTAATTTAGTTTAATTTAATTTGAAACAGACTGTTATTTGGAAAAAAACGACTGGCTAATAAGCCAGCGTTGTTTTATCATTGTTTAGCTACTATTAGCTTCTTACGAAATTTGGTAGAGGTAGGGCGGGGGAGGGTAACATAACTTTAGCTACCTCTGTGGTCTTGTGGTTAAGACCACCGGTTTAGACCCAGAGGTACTGCGTTTGATTCCCAGCATGGAGTACATTTTTGTGTACTCGGTCTGGTTGGTGGTAGGGCTTGTTTATCCGTCTGGCTAGCTACCACTATTTTATATCTAAATATGTCGCTAAGACTCATAGTAGGGCTTCAGCTTGTGAGAGCGACTTAAAAGTGCTCTGGTCCAGTTTTTGTTCTTGGTTTGTTTTTCCACGCATACTGCCCACGTTTTTATACTCGGTTTTTGTTATTGTTACCTCACAAGCAAATACCATATCTTTCATCAGTCTGGGTCGACGCTTTATTCTTGAAACGATCATTTTACAAAGAAGCACACTTTACTTGGATTTCTTAACAACTGAGGAAGTAGGTAGAGGAGAAGAAACATTTCATCATCATCATCAGCCTTCATTAGTCCACTGCTGGACATAGGTCTCCACGTGATTCTCATTGAGCACGATCCGCGGCCATTCTTATCCAACTCTTATCAGCCACTATGCGAATATCGTCGCTCCATCTAGTCTGAGGGCATCCTACAATACGTTTGCTAATACACGGTTCCCACTCAAGGACTCCTTTACCCCATTGGTTATCGGTTCTGCGGCTAATATGGCCGACCCACTGCCCACTGCTACGGCCGGCCATATTAGCTGCAGGCGCAGCGGTACCTGGAGGCCGGAGGCCTGGACAGATTAGCAAATTTGGCCAGGCTTTCCGTGATAGTTCACGTCTCTACTTCGTATGACATGACAAGTGGGACGCAGTGATTGAATTGAAAAAAATATCTCTTAAGTAATGTCGGATTACAATAACGCATTTACATAATAAATAAAATGGAGACAGGCAGGACAAGGCAGACTTTCGCCTAGGAGTGTCTACAAACGACACGACACACAAAGGCTGACGATGATGGTGAAGATGATGATGTGCAAAAGCACATCACAACACAATGTCAATCATCATCATCAGCACATCACATGATAAAAGCATCCCTGCTAAATAGGATGATAATCTGCTTATATTCATCAATGCAAATAAAAAGTAAAGCTGAAATATCATTTTATAATATTCGTATGAAAAATGTTTTGATAAAAAGCGTAGGGTAATGATGGCAAGTATGCAATAAGTGCACCTATAGCGTCTGGTTTATCAAATTTCATTTTGCGTATTTACAATTTTAAAATATTTTTAAATAAACAAACATTGAAAACTTTGCGATGCTTTTTAATGTAATGGATGACACTAAATACTATAAAAGCAAATATTTTAGAAAACCACTGACATTTGACTACTGCAACAAAACTATAAACTAACCAAATGTCTTTGTTAGCGAAAGAATATTACCTAAATTGGCGACACCGAAGACTAACACGCGTGGCTATGGAGGAAGGAAGAAGTAGGGTCAAAGAAAGAAAGTTATTTTGATCTCTCGCCATGATACAGTCGATAAAAGGCGCTGCGAGCCGCAACATGTTGACTTCCCGCTCAATCCTCAAATTGCTACTCATTCTCACCCATTCTCATGATTCACTAAACATGTACACTCGCTTAAATTCAAATTCAAATTCAAAACATTTTTATTCAGACAACTCAGATCCAATGTGTTAGTACAATTGCTTAAGACTATGTTAGTAAGTTAATTATGCTGTATTAGGTATATGTAACTTAATTATCTATGCACCTTAAAGGCATAGCACGCGCCCGACGTACTGAGGAACTCTCATCCACTACTTCAGACATCACGCGCATGCAATGTCTCCTCAAAGGTGCATGCGGATCATCTGCCACTGCTTTCAGGATGCTGTTGTCGTTCCCTCTCGTCCTTCTCATTAATGAGGCCACTTTTTTACGAACTACAGCGTGGAAACCGTCCGTTCTGATCTGCGCAAACATTCCAGAGACGCTACAAAAGCGAGGGAGGGACAACATCATCCTGAAAATAGCTTAAAGAATAAGGGTACGGCGACCCGGTTCACATGCGCTTTGAACCTTGTACAGACATGGGCGCTTCTCCCCATCTGATCCAAAACCTCTCAGAGAATCTAGGTGGAGAACGGGGACACGTACATATTAGTGCGTGACGCCATTCCCTCTAGAAAACCTCTGACGGTGTTTCGATCACACGGCTTGAGGAACCCTTTAAGTTTCTCGCCGCCCCAAAAAAAGACCAGTGACGCTTAATGCCGTCTGAAGCAACCAGCAAACTCTCTCGAAAAAAAACAAGTTGACGTCATTTTGGAGACACAATAAAAGCGTTCACTTTACAACGTGCCTCTAAAATAACGTAATATAAGGTCACTTTTTATTAACTGCAAATATTTTGACAAAACATCTCATTATATCAGAGAAATAAGGCCCTAGCATTAAAAAAAATTCAGGCTAGTTTTTTTTTTATTTTTCCTGACACAAAGATTGTAATATTTTTAAGAGCGGCCTCTCTGTCGGCTTTTTTGAAAGAAATTAAGTGCACGTGTAAGCGGGGAAAGCATTGCGGCCTTTCTGTTTCGGTTCCTATGAATTGAAACTACCGAAAGTGCTTTATTTTTTTTATTAATCGAAATGTCTTTTGGCGTTTTTCTTGAAAACTAGCGTATAAAATTTAAAGTTTTTTCATAAAAATTGTTTATGTTGTTGAATTTATCCTCAAAATATTTGTAGTTGATAAAATGTGACCTTATAGAGTTGTGAAAAACCTATCTACTCGTATAGCTTACTATAATATTAGGTTTGTCTTAACAAACCTCGTAACTACGTCAATGCTTTGTAGGCGCCAAAGTCTCGAATACAATACGATTATAGCCGGCTTAGTCTTTGGAGTAAGTGAAGCGGCGTAATGGCATTTCGATTAATTTCAATGTAAAAAAAGAACACAGAGCAGAATAAAATTTCCCGGATGCCGAAGTAAAATAACATCGCAATTCATCATTCTTAATTCTCGGGGACAGGCGAGTCAAAAGGATTTTTTAACGGGAAGTAGGGGGACGTTTCGTTATTTCTCTATTCTCGGCGATAACATAAAAAGGAGCAAAGTGCGATTCCTGGTTGGATCGATTAAAGTATCCCTGATAAATGTTCTTGTAAAAATGTATACACTGTTTAAATATTCACATACACTGCTAAAAACTGTAGACCATGTTTCAAATAGGAATGTTTGACAACGACCTGGCCCTATTTTAAAGCAGATATAGTAGAAATTACGGTACACGGTCGCCACTCAAGGACTGATCCGCCCCAGCGGCCATCAGTCCTGCGAGCAATGTGCCCTGCCTACTGCCACTTGAGCTTAGCAACTCTTCGGGCTATGTCGGTAACCTTTGTTCTTCTGCGGATCTCCTCATTCCTGATTCGATTTGATTCGATTCGAGAGAAACCCCGAGCATACCCCTTTCCATTGCTCTTGTGGCAACCGCGTACCGGAAAGCGCATTGTGGGCAGACCTCCAACAAGGTGGACCGACGATCTGATGAAGGTCACGGGAAGCCGCTGGATGCGAGCAGCACAAAACCGGTCGTTTTGGAGATCCTTGGGAGAGGCCTTTGTCCAGCAGTGGACGTCTTTTGGCTGAGATGATGATGATGATGACGATAATGATGATGATGATAATATAAATTTCCGTAAAAACATAAACACACATTTTTCTACAACTAAGAATGGGCATTTTATTGACACAACAAACTGGACTTCTTAGCGAAACAGTCATGTTTGTGTGCAACAGTGCAAAGTCACTTCAAGAAGACCGCGTGATATCTCAGTAAAGTCTCACATCTTTACTGAAACTCAAGAGTGAGTCATAATTAAAATCATCACTCATTATCATCTACTATTAAAATAAAATATAGAGCAATCTCTTGAAAACTTTGATACTAGCAAAATAACCAAACTGCACGAAGCCACGCTAAAACACAGAGTATATTTAAAAATAGTCAAATACAAAGCGGCCCCTAAATATTCTAATAGTGCATCTACACTTTCCTAAACACCATCTATATGCTGTAACTAAAACCCTTTACATTTACACGCTTGTATAGCCGGAACCACCGGAACACTGCTATAGTGGCCTTCAGACACATTTCACACAATGCGCCAAACGCCAATATTTGTCCATTAAACAGTGTAAACAAAGCCGCGGTACCCATGTTTCCTGTTTGAATAATCGTTCTAAGCTGGAGCTTGTCAAACTTTGTGTTATAAATTTAATTGCATAAATAACAAATGGTTTAGGTCGGTAACTAGTTTGTGTCATTGATACCATACCGGCTTACCTTAGCTAGGCGTATTATGTGTCCGCTATCAACAGTTTGACCTACAGTGATATTTTTAGTTTAATTTAATGAAAGGAAATACATAAATGTTTTTTCAAGGAAGCTTACTAAATAAGCACTTTTCATCATCATCATCTCAGCCAAAAGACGTACACTGCTGGACAAAGGCCTCCAAGGATACATGAGGGGATTTGCCATAATCGCCACGCTTGGTAGGCGGGTTGGCGAAACTAGGCATTATTAGGCAATATTAGGCAGCATTGAAAACCAGCGGTTGACAATTATTGATGGGTGTTGGTTTTAATAAAAACATAAAGATAACGTAGTGGTTATAATTACTTAGAAGTACCTAATAATAAATTTATATTTTCAGATTTGATAAGAATATATTTTTGCGAGTAATCACTACTAATCACGTATTAACACTGTAATTCGTAGTTAGTTCCATGTTAAAAGTTTTAGAACCATGTTCAACGGATCTCACTTGTCTTGATAATGTTCTAATGTTCTGACTAAAGGATTAGGATGTTACATACGCACATCTATAATAATAATAACGGTAATTCCATCTCACAGTATCGTTAGAAGATTAAATAGTAAATATCTTGACTTATCACATATAAGGCGTTATGTTGTGTTAGTAATAAATATACTGAGTTATTTACGGTGATTTGTTTAATACCATGATTAAGTTGGAATCAATACGTTGTTACTACTTATTTTCTGAACGTATTATGACTATTGTTTTCTAAAGTTTACGCGAACACTACACATTTAAATGAAACAACCCGAATCGAACCCTTTGCAGGGTCCGTGGTCACAGGGAGACTCCCTAATAGTAAAAAAGATTCGTAAAAGTTGTTTCATTTAAGGGGGTGCAGCGCGGAATTTCGAAAATTTACTTGTTTTTTATTCACTAGTGCTAGGAGCTGAATAGGTCATATACATTAAAAGGACTAGTGTAGGTTAGCTTGATCCTTTCACAAGGTCATGATTGTCTTAGAATTTGAAACAAATACCCAGAAACTGCATAAACAATACGTAAAAGTAATGATATATAAAAACTTATTTCTTCAGAAACTTTGTAAATATAGCACAAAAGAAACAATGATCCGACATCAAAATGTTTGTATTGATATTCCGCAGGTCACTGTTGTCTTAGTTTTTAATTAAAAAATATGAATATAAAAATATTAAGACTTTTATTATTTTTTACCCAAACGCCTATGATTTTACGAAAGTAAACATTGCTCTAATTAAATCACCAGCCTACTCTATACAGATATTAGTGAGCGTGCGTATTCGTAGTCGTGCCCCGTTGTCACACCACTGCCACGCATCATAAAGAAACTTGAAACTCGCAGTTTTGCGTCCGCGCTGCACCCCCTTAAGTATTATGACTATTTACAAAACAAACTTCTTAAGTAGAGTATGGGTTATCCGCCTCTGTAGTCTTGTGGTCTCGGATCCAGAGCTCCTGAGTTCGATTTCTAGTAGGGGTACTTGTTATTATACTGTGTTCGATTGGTGGTAAGGCTTGTTTTACATCTTTCTTGTATAAAGACGAGATGTGGATTTCAACCAATGGAATTGGTCGATTATAATAATAAATTCAATTATTTGTGTTTTTAATCTACAGAATTCAATTTTAATGTGAGAAATAGTTTATAAGACCTGCTGTTGTGAATGTACTGAATTGTATTCTGTAGTTGTGGTCATTAAATTAAATAAATAAATTAATGAATAAACATAAGCACAAAAAACTTTATAACAGGTTACCTACACAAGCTTATGAATTAAGATAAAAAGGTTTATGCCACAATGATCGTGGTAGGAACGCGATATCTGTTATTCTGACATCATAACCTTACCAATAGAGACATACCTTAATTTTTTTCTACTTAATACTTTTTAAGTAGTGTCTGTGCTCATCATATTGGGAACTCACTAACTCTGAAATCATTAATAACAATTTAGCTGTTTTATACATTTTGATCGATTTAAGTAATGTGTGGATCAGATGATATTTTGGGTCGGTATAAAAATGTCTATAACATAATAATGTTCAAAAAATAATAATTTTTCATGACTTGTAATATGTACAAGCAGCATTCTTATTTTTGGACATTATTCGTATTGGACATTTTTAATTTATGACATTAGTCTACCGATATTTTTTTACGATTATATAATTGGTCATATAGTTAAAGTTTGACAAAATGATTATCAAAGACTACCCTTAACTTTTTTTGGTAGATAAAATCAAATTCAAACTTCAACTGCTATGACGAACCGGACTCCTCTCAGCATGAGTAGCATAATTTTAAAATTTTTAAATTTACTTAAACTTTTGCAACAGACATATTACATGGCAGAGTTAATGCCTGAGGCATTCTCTACCAGTCAACCAAAGGGTGGTGCAGAGATTACATTGGTAGGTACAATTAAGTCAATGGTGTATAGTTTAGGTCATCGAGACCTGATTAGATTCCTGTAACTCTCATCTCCGGTCACTCGTCTCCGCTCCAAGGGGCACGCACCCCTAGGGTCGTAGGCTGTGATGTACACACATCATTTCTGTTTGGATGAACATTCCGAATCAGCTTCTATTCGTGGCCATTTTTACGGCGATATAAAATCAGTAGCTCGCTGACATAGCTGCAAACAAAAGTTGCAAGTTAGGCGACTTTTTCGATGCTGGGTCACCATATTAAAATACCTCATGTTCCTCTGTACTAAATCTTCATTGGACCCGAATTCCATACCATGGTTCGAGAGAGAGTCAGAGAACAGCTATGGCACGTTAATAGGCTTCAGCCTATCAGCAGACCATGATATTTGGTTGGTTTAGTTCTATTAGATATTTGGTGACTGTAAATTTGAACGCAAGGTGGCTGGCATGAGCTGGATGAGAGTAGCCGCGGACTATGCTCAGTGGCGTGCACTTGGAGAGGCCTATGTCCAGCAGTGGACTAGTATAAGCTGACGATGATGATGATGATGATGCTGTTGATATATGAACGCTTACTTTTAGGCTTAGTTTCAATCTTCTTCATAACTTTAGAGTAACTATTTTAATCTAAGCAATTCAGGATTAAGGTATATTTTTATTTGTACTGGTGATTCAACATTTCAACACTTCTTTATTCCATCTATTTTCATCAATGTGAAGTCAGGGAGCTGACAGTTATCCTCCTTTTAAAACCGTGCCTCAGTTAATTAGTCAACAAAGTCAGAAGCGTAATTTAATTTATTTGAACGCATTATCTAAGTAATAAGAAATGTCTGAGACAGTACTTATTTTAATTTCAGTCTTTCTTTTTTTATAATTACAGTCTTCTACACTAATATTATTTTCGTAAAGAGGAAAGCTTTGTATTTTTGTATATATGTTTGCAAGGAATAAACACAAAAACTACTGGACCGATTTAAAAAATTCTTTCACCATTAGAATGCTACATTAGCGCTAAGTATCATAGGCTATATTAAAAAAAATACCGTAGGAAGTCCGCCGGGTCAGCTGTATTATATAAGACCAAGAACGAGGGTAATATTAAAAGGCGTTTATATTCGTGCAGAGACCAAATGGAGTAATGGATGCTCTTTAATTTACAGCTGTAATTGCAGAATTGAGTTTAGTAATATATGTACTTTGTATCAAACCTCATTAATGAAGCTTTCTTTTTGTCACTGTATTATTATACAATGACTGAACCAAATTTACAGACATTGAATATTCATGAGTGTGTGTGTATTAGTGGTGATTGCTTTATGGTTTACAAAGAGAACCTATGCATCAACAGCAATGTTTTGTACACGATCTTTTTTATTTCTTTTTGATGTGTAACATCTTTCTGCTCGCTTTCTATATAAGCAATTTGTGGGAGTGATTTCGTGAAATGGGACGGAAGTATGTGTAACAGGAAGTCGGGGAAGCGCGCAAGCGCGCGCCATTTTGTAGATTTCAAATCGATATTATGAACATGACATATTATTATTATATGTGACATATTGTGTCATTTGACTATCAAAGGTCATTTTGATATGTCAAATGTCTCCTAATGAGCATTCACTGCATTTATTTTATAGTTATAAAATGATGTTATACCTGACCCTTTTTTTTCAGAATATAATGTTAAAATTGCCTATTACTAAGGTGAGATGTCAAATGTTATACATCATAATTGCGACTACTGTGTAAGGCTCGCTCGTTTTTGTTCTAAAACATGTTAGTTACATCGAGCCTTATTAACTAAAATAACATGTATTTAGAGGCAAGAAAGCGATGATGGTTTTGCTAGGATGCTATTAATATATTAATAATAATATTTATTTTATATCAGATAAAATCCATATTTTTGATATTTTTTGGTAGATAAATATGCCAAAATCTGCAGGAATGAGTTGCAGTACGAAGCCACTCTTTCAGTTTGAAAAATTAAATTTTCACAACTTTCCTGGCATAACTTTCATGGTTATTTGAACACGAAAGTTATATGTACATCATGAGAGTTGTTTTTTATCTATAAAAATCATTAAAACAATCTCAGTATATTTTTTTTTAAACACTCGAGTTAGATGGCTTGTAAAACGGATAATTTGTATTGAACAATTGTTATCGTATGCTTGGATTTTCCTAGCGCTGATTCCATTAGCGCAGGAAACATCTCCAGGGCTCGCTGCCTCCATCACTCAATCTCTTCCGGCGCGGTTACTCCCTGGCAGCGTGTTTATTCACTACGCCAGTACAGCTGAGAGAGCAACTCCGCTTCCACCTCCCAAGGTGCTTCCCACGCTTCAAAAGAGACCGTGCGAAAGTCTGTCATGATTCGTGATCGCCATAACCCGTTGGAGATGAATAAGCAGGGTCTTGTTTTACACCTTTAGGGCATCTACCCATACGGGAGCTCCATCTCTTCATAGACCTGACGACGATAGTGTATAGTCGTAGCGCTCTAACACTATGGCTTTGCAGGGCTGTCTTTGCGGGCTTCGGCAATTACCCTATTGCTGTGGAGATAGTTCCAAGTGCTTAAAAGCATAGGGCTTTAGTCTTTTCGATCGTGACTTTAAGTCCCAACATCTGGATACGCCGAAGTCTCAATGGAACCCAATCTGGCCGCATCAAATAAACATTTGGCACAAGCTGTTATGAGTGTGTCGACGGCGTAACACACGAGGTTGAGCCTCCTTAACAAGAATCTCCTCTTTATATGTCGACGATGATGTTGACATTCGGAGACGTTTTTCTTGTAAAGGGTTTACCAGACAGTGTTTCTCAGGACCGGATCAAACTTGTCAAATTTTTGTTTAAGGGCTAATGTTTTTGGGATGGCTAATTTTAAGCTATTTATATGTCTTTGTTGAATTTTAATCAAATGACATGATTGAAGATCTCGTATTAGGATACGAGATAATTTTTAACTTTGTGCTGTATACCCTTGCAAAAGTGGGGCAGGCGCTTGATTTTAACTTTTGTTATAGTTTGTACGTAATAGGATAATGGGATATTCAATATAGTATTATTTAATTAGGTGATTTAAAAGGTGCCACTCAGTTGATTTTTTCTAGTGATATCATTGCTCCTGACTCTCAGGAGACACTGGCCTCTTTACTCTCTAAGCACCTACCTCCTGCAGCAATACTTCTCCCCGATCCAACATGGCAAGAGACCTGACGGAATGACCATTAGGCCCTAGGCTTGGCAGGCCGTTAGTGTGGGATGCAACCTGTGCTGACTCCGTGGCTCCCTTGCCTGTTCACGCCACTCCACTTTATGTGGGGGCTGCTGCAGTAAGCGCTGAAAATCGTAAACGGCACAAATACGCAAACCTAGGTCTAAATTATTTATTTGTTCCATTTGGGGTAGAAACAAAGGGTCCATGGAAGCCGGAAGCAAAGCAGCTTGTTAAAGAGTTAAGTGCTCGCCTTAAGAGCCTCTGGTGACAAGAAGGCTGGCAGTTACCTCTGTCAGCGTATTAGTTTGGCAATCCAAAGGGGCAATGTTGCCAGCATTCTTGGGACCGTCCCATGAGCCTACAGTTGGAGGATATCTTTTATTTATAGGTCTTTAGTTTTTAATTTTCTAATAATTTCTTTTTTTTTTAAGTTGAGTAATGTTTCTTTTGTTGTGTATATAAATAAATAAGTATAGGAATTTAGCAAATATTCGATATTAACAATGATTTATAACTACACTTTGTTACTACAAATGTTTAACAACTTTCGTGGTGTCTTTCATAACTTTCGTGGACTCCAAAATTTCAAATTCAAATATTTATTTTTACTTTATACCGATTTAAACGCTTTTACGTCGCTTTTCATGTACTAATACTTATTATTAGAAAAACTCAAAATAAAAAAAATACCACGAAAGTCACGCGGAGAATGCTTTCTAAATAAAAACACAGATATCATTGGAGTAATGTTGACAAGGTGAATATGAACGTTACTAACTTTTCGATCGGCTAGATACCCAACAACCTATTATTTATTACTACTTTATTCGTATACGATCCGGTTCACAATGTTTACCTTCACAATGATTTAATTTTACTTTGCCATTTTGTTTACCTTAAGTACTTATTAAAAAATACTACAAATAATTAAATAAACCGATGAGTTATCTACTTCAATTTTAACTTGTGACATTTGAAAACGTTGAAACACATCGCCGTATAAAACGACTTTATACGAGCTACGAGAATAAATATAAAAGATCGAATTCAATGAACCAATTCTCTTGACGCATCTACGGATGCGGTCGTGATGTCTGCGTTTTACGGGACGGCCTCTCAGTGCAGTCCCACAACGACCACAGTACAGTTTCAGTTAGTAGGTTTACTTGCTGCAGTAGATTTCATTAAAGTTTTTTTTTCTTATTTTGCTTAACCGGTGGTGGAAAATCTCTAACGTAATTAGATCAAGAACAAGAGCGTCGGTAACTGAACAGATTAATGCTTTTGCGAAGGCTTAGATAGACATTGAGACACCATTCAGATCGATATGTCGTTTATTTACAATGTACACTTTGGTTGAATGCGGAAAATCGTGGTTAAATGATTGATGGATGATAGAGCCGAAAGTAGAAGCACGCTTCACCCAGAACCCTCAACTAGAACTGGCTATTTATTTTCGTCTGAAATTCTCGGAACACAAAATACTAATAGCATTGTTTTTATAGTGACAGACTTAGATGAGACGATGGTAGCTAGTCAGACGAGCTCGTATCAAGCCCTATAACCAGCAAAACCGAGTTTATTATTTACCTGTGTTATGATATTTTTTGACATTTTGTTTTTACCGATGTCTGTCTTTCTTTTAACTTTGACCTAGTGTCACTTTTAAATAGTCTAGTCAAAATAAATATCAAACTCAAAGTCTATTCAATATAGTTTATTAAATATAGACCTTTACAGGTATTAAAGACATCAAAACTTACACAACAATATAACCTTGAATAGTTCACACCATACAACACTTTATCGCACAACTTACCATCTTTTACTCCTACTGTAGCATGGGGCATATAACTGCAAACGATGGTTCGTCCCACGTCACTCATTGCCGCATTTTGTTCACATATATTCCAGCGGTATAGTTAAGAGGGTTATGCGAAGAGTTACATTTTAATTGCGACTATAAAACCGAGGCACAAGTGCACTTAAAGTCATGACCTGTGAATTTGTTCAAACATTTTTAATACCTATGGTTACATAATGTTGTGGTAACAAGTATTTTGTAGTAAGTGAATAGTGTATATTATGCCGTCCTAATGCACAGCATAGGCACACATAGAGGTCCATGTATGCAACAAACATACAGGTGTATGTTTTAACAAAAAGTAATATAACGTTAACTACTTCCTTCTTAAAAGGCCGGCAACACATCTGCGATTCCTCTGGTCTTGCGTGAGGTGACCCAGGCTCGTTTGCCTCCTTATAGTATAATAAAAAAACTACGACTCGCGGGACGACGAAAAGTTTTCAATGAGTACCTACAGTTTTATATTTTTTTTATATGCTATTTCTGTCCATTTTCCGTAAAATTACACTTATAAACATCAAAGTTTTTTATTTTATTTTACGTAGAGATTTTGAATTATTTAGATATTTTAATGGCGGCCCCAACGCCGCATATCTCATCTAGTTTAGGCCCTCAAACGGGCCTCGACATTGAATTGAATCAGCTGAGATCAGTATTAACACGTCCTTTTCAAGGAGGCTTTATTTACAAATCAAATTTTTGTAAAACGAGGTTGGATTTGCACGGACCTTTGTAACGTCGTTTAGGACGATTTGCTTAGGCTTTCATTTCTACCATGAATGCCACTGAATCCTACTTTTCTTGGTAGTCAACATTTCTTTGTTTGGTAGATAATGTGAAGGGTTTATTTAAATGTGACTGTGCACTTTTTCTTAAGCTTCTATAATACTTTTACCTATAATGAGCGCTGGCTCACACGCTGGTGTGTGTTATGGATTTGTGTAGCTAGGAGTCAAACGCAGTGATTTTGTAATTTTAGAAAAATACAGTAAAACTAAACGAAGGTGTTGATTTAAAAAATAATAACTATATCATCTTTCATCTATAGATACGGAATCGAACGCATTTGTCTTACAATTCTATAAGTAGGTATTGACTTAAGGCACACATAAGAAAAGTGTTGATTTTTAACAGATCTTAGAACTTATACAAAGCTACCCTAACGCTTCCCTATTGTACGAAGAAAAGATCATGGCTGTAGCAAATGAAGAAGAAAATCCATCAGATTTGCGAATACTTCGTAAGCCGTCACACTTGAAAACACTTACCTAATAAGTTTCCAAACGCGGGCGCTTATCATGGAGAATTCCTTGTAGCTTACACGTGGTGTGAGATTGATACGATTAGAAAGGTGTAACTACAGAATGTATTCCGTATGATAGAATTACCGCAGATTTATTCTTGTTCATGTTTTGATCTTTCAATTTATGAGCAGCATCTACGAGTATTTTAAATAAAATGGTTACCAAGATTTTAAGGCTTCAATTTCGTTTTTTCAAGTTTTTTTAAAATTAAATTTGAATAAAATTCCTGATAAGCCACCTAGAAAGCTAATATTGCTTGTGTAAGGTATACTCGCAGGTTCGTAATCTAATGGAGCTATTGGGATTAAAACACTATCTACTATTGTATGTTACCTATTGACTTCGCAATTAAGAATAATTTCCACTCGATTTGAACCCTGCCATGACATACCGGTTCAGGTGTACTGTAATTTGTTCGCAACATTTGTGTAAAATTATATAAGACCATAATCATAAATAAATAAGTAGTAGTAGTATTCTAGCAAGCTAGATATATTCTTACCCTGACCAAATTGAGTACATCAACAGGCAAATCGTATCAGCTCGTCAAGTACAGTCGACGAGAAATGTGTCAGTCGCGTTACTCGCGTCACAGGTGCTGCGGCTTACCGAAGACATACTTATTAGGCTTATCGGGTAGGCGTGCTCAGACGTGACGAGGCTTACACGGTGCCGGCAAATCTGACAGATTGCCTCCTTTCGATTCACGGGAAGTACAAGGTGGTATTAAAAGGGAATTTGCTTACGACGAACTTTTTGTAATGCTAATCTGGATTTCATTTTCTGGTTGAAGTTGAAGCATTGGTGGCCCGACGGAGCGCCTCGGTGGCCGAGTGGGGAAGAGCTCAATCAGATATTTGGACAGGATATCCAGAGCTCCAGGTTCAATTTCAGGTCGAGGAAAGTGTGTTTCGAATTACATAGTTACTTTACTTTCCAAATATAACATTTTATATTATTAAGACTGGTGTTATGTTTATTTACATTCAAAGTTTTATTATAGTTCTAGTTACCTACTGTAAAGTAACTTTAATGTCTTACTTTATTTACAGTTTAAAGATTAAAAGTACGACACAAAATGGACTACGCTGTTATAATACGTGTATAGTGACATCACGTTATTGGAGGTATGATAAATAATGTCACACAACATTAATAAGGCATATATATTGGTTTATTTTCTCTCAAAGACTGAGAGGAAGCTGACGGTTTTGGTTCAATATTATACATAGTCTATGGTCTTGGTATGCACATGTAATGAGGAGAGGCGATAAAGCTTATGCATGCATAAAAGTTGAAAATTTTATGGGGAAAAGGAGGATGGAAGAAGAGAACATGTTGCTCTGATCATAAATAATATTGGGAACAGGGCAAGCGAATTATGATATTGAGTAACGTAATTTAAATATATTTGATGCCTGGGAGAAGTCTCAAAACGCTCTTGGAGTTTTTTGCGACTTGTCCAAGGCTTTCGATTGCGTTGAGCACCGGACTCTGGTGATGAAGCTACATTATTACGGTCTCAAAGATTTTGCTCTAAATTTAATACAGTCATATCTTAGCTCTAGAACACAAACTGTCGATATAAATGGTACTAAATCATCTGGTTCTCATGTAAAAATGGGAGTTCCACAAGGGTCGATTCTTGGTCCTTTTCTATTCTTGATTTATGTTAATGACTTGCCATTCTTTGTAGAGAACTTCTGTGAAATTGTATTATTTGCAGATGATACTTCACTCATTTTTAATGTAACTAGGTGTAGAACTAATTATGAAAATGTAAATAAAGCTCTTTCAGAGGTACTCCGTTGGTTTACTATTAATAATTTACAGCTTAACGCTAAGAAAACAAAATGTATTAAGTTTATATTACCAAATGTCAGAAATGAACCAACTGATATTAGAATAAACGGTGATCAATTAGAATTGGTAGATTCTACAATCTTTTTAGGCATAACCCTTGACTCAAAACTTCAATGGAATCCTCATATATCGAAATTGGCCGGTAAACTCAGTTCTGCTGCTTATGCCATTAGAAAAATTAGGCAGTTAACAGACGTTGAAACTGCTAGAACAGTTTATTTTAGTTATTTTCATAGTGTCATGTCGTATGGCGTCCTACTGTGGGGAACAGCGGCTGATATTGAAACTATATTCATTCTACAGAAACGAGCGATAAGAACAATCTATAAACTAGGATCACGAACTTCCTTAAGAAATCTTTTTAGAGAGATTGGTGTCCTGACAGTTGCATCTCAATATATTTATAATTGTATAGTTTTTGTACGTTGCAATATTAACTCCTTCACTAAACATGGTGACGTACACAATTTCAATACTAGAAATAAGACAAAACTTGTAATGCCACTGTTCAGGTTACAAAAGGTTCTTGGTTCTTTCTTGGGGCAAGGTATACACTATTATAATAAAATACCAAGTACTGTACTAGATTTACCTTTAGATAAGTTTAAAAAACATGTGAAATCTTTATTACTCAAAAAAGGTTATTATACAGTAAAAGAATATTTAGATGATAAAACAGCTTGGTTATAATAAAAACACACTATACTCTATTTGAATCATCATGATAAAATTAATTTATATAATTTTTATACTGATATGATAGCCTTTATCAACAGTGTCCTACAGATAACAAACAGCGTTGCGTTAAATAGATCACTAAGTTTTTATTTAGAGTATCTTGAGTGTGTCATGCTCTCTTTACTGTCTCTGCGGTGGTGGCGTGTGCGTCGGGTCGTTACGTTCCCTAAAATATGGTTGAGCGAAGCGATGGCTGATTCATATGTCATACTCGTGAACGGGTGCCGCCTGTGGAGGCTGGTCTGCTCACGCATACTTATCTTTTTTTAGTATTATTCACTATAATTTGACTTTGTTTTTCTTAAACAATTTTTTTTCCTTTTACGATAGTACTGTAGTGGTACTGTATGACATTGTGGAAATTGCAACTGTTACCTGATGGAAATTTGTTAACGTATATTTTTTTATTTTGTGTTTTTTCTTTTTTTACATGTTGTGGTTGTCTTCTATATTTTTTGTGTTTATTGTAATGGAAAGTGTCCTGCTATGATAGGGCATTTTCCAATATTTTTGACGCTGTAAGGGAGAAAAGAGCTGGACACTTGCTGAGTTTCTTGCCGGTACTTCTCAGTACAAGATCTCCCGCCCAGAGTAGACTTACGAACCGATGGCATAGTGACATTCATAAGAGCTACTTGTAGCCTAAACTGAATAAATGTTTTTGAATTTTGAATTTTGAATTTTTGAATTTTGAAAATATGCAATAACATCAAACGATCCGCAATGATAAATTGTGGATTAACACAATTTTCTACACGGTAAGATGCTTAGTGTTGAGAGCAAATCTAATATGTTACACAGACTAGATAAAATGCTTATTCATGAATGACTGACTGACGGATCTACGCACAGCCTAAAACGCTGATCGTAGAGACCTGACACTTGGAGGGTGTGTTCTTTGTAGTTATGACGTAGGCATCTGATAAGAAAGGACTATCCAAAATTCTATCCCTAAGGGGGTGAAAAAGGGGGCAAAGTCGTATGGGACAATGTGACTCCTTGGTCCAATCTACTTCAAATTTTGCATAAACCTTTTTTAACAGAATTGATGGAAGATATGTTTAGTATTTTATTGAAATTCATCCCCTAACGGGGTTAAAAAAGGTAGAAAGTTATTATGGCGGTGATTTGCTCGAAGTTGATATCAATACTCCTAAAGGCCTTTTTCCTGCCATGCGGATAGCCGCCCGCGTGCGGATCTGGTCCGCATGCGGGCTGCCGGCATCCTATCATTTCATACATGCTTTTCCTAGCACGCGGCCAAAACAGTGTCATTTTTACTGTCGTGCGGGAACACGTATGGTCATTGTGCGAATACAATCGCATACAAAAATGAAAATAGATACAGAGACACTTATTTTTGAAGTGCATTTTCGCCCTTTGTTGTGGAACAAGCAGCAAGACCTTTACAAAAATCAGAATGCAAGGACAGCTGCTTGGCTGGAAATAATTCCAAATTATGAAAACTTAACTTAAAGTAACTGTTAAACGCTCCGTAGGACTTATTACAATTCGTCGTAAACTGGATACAGCCAACGTTTGTTCAATTCTTCCCAGCAACTCGTCAAAAGAGCGAAGAGACATTCGGAAGTAGTTCTTAAATTTGCGATGGTTATCTCAGAGATTTTGATAATTTACATTAAACATTCCAGTAAGTGATCTAGTTTCAAGATAAGGATTTACTCTGAATTGTTTTGAACCCTACCATCAATATTGAGAATAATTGAAAATAAAAGGGAAACTCACCAGGGTTGAATAATAACAACCAAAAGACAATGCTCAAAAAAACCCAGGCCCGGCGGAAATGAAATGTATCTCAGATTATTACTAAAAATGAGTAATCAAAATACGGCATAGTTGGAATCATCGGAATATTTTTCTAAAATTGTGAAATTGCTATTCGAAGTTTTGCAGGGTTCATAATATTAACGTTTTAGTAAAAGGATCATTAAATCGCTAAAATGGGTGTTTACAAGTGAGTAAGTAATTACTACATACCTTTACTTACCATTGCAAAATAGCACGTTCCTAAAACGAACAGGTGTCTATGAAATTGAAGTTTACAGACATCCTGTGCTCGTTGCATTAAATGACGAAGACAGTGTATTGATTAGATGCCGAATCCAATCTAGACACGTCAAAGGCAGAGCTTACTACACTTATATTTTGTATAAAAGTGAAAATAGCAGGCACGCTATTTTGGAACATTATTGTTCCTGTATACAGAGAAAAAGGACTTTGGGCAGCTGTGCTCGTGATGACTGTAATATTACTTGCGTTGGGCTAGATTTCAACATAACTTCAATCATCCCGGATACACAATGGACGATGTAAACTTAGATTTAGAAAACGAATAATGTTTTAATAATAAAGTGATTCATGTAACTACTATTGTGTTTTTTTCTTTGATGATTTGTGATCAGTAGCCACTTGTAGTAGTAGTAATGGCAATTTACACATGTAAAGAAATATTTGGATAATGCCCTCTGTTACTCACTTTTAAACACCCATTTTAGCGATTTAATGACCCTTTTTCAAAACATTAACCCATTTAGACTGACCAGGCGTTTGTGTGTTGTTGTAAATGAAAGTTTAAAAGTATCATAATTAAGGTACATCTATATGATATTTTTATTAGAGGTGTTATAACACCTTGTCAGACTAAGTGGGTTAATATGACCCCAGCAAAATTTTGAATGGCAAATTTATACATTTAGAAAAATATTTCGGTAATGCCCCTTATGCCGTAATTAATTACTCATTATTACCAGTAATTTGAGATACATATCATTTACGCTGGGCCTAGGTTAATTTTCCGTACTAGGTGAGCATTGTCCTTTGATTGTCTTTGATTGTCTGTTTGCTAGACCAGGATTTCAAGAATAACTGGTAAACTGAAAATTCGACCTTGCGAATAGTAAAAAACATGTCTTGGTAATTTTTATCCAATTTTCAAAAAAACAATCAGCAAATCGCAAAACATCAAAATCATAATCTGACAAATTTAAAATGAATTAGCTAAACGTACCTAATATTTTGAAATATTTAAACGGCCAGTGAAAAGTAAAAAGGATCTCCTTATATACGCGGAAATAAAAACATTGAATGTGGCGAACGCTACAAAATGTAATAGTGTTAATAAATTGGAAAAGTCACGATAGCCTAATTGTTAGCACATCTGACACAGTGTGTTAGAGGGTTTAAATCCTGCTGGAAAGTTAGAAAATAACAATCGACATAAGCGGTCAAAAAAATATCATGCATTAAAAATAAACAAAAATATTTCTATAATTTTCTACTATATGATGCAGACTACTTTTTCTACTAAGCGCCTTCAAGTAACATCGTAGCAAACAAAGTGGTACACGGTTATTGCTAATTCATTATTATTGTCATGTTTTTAAATAAAAAGTTCGATCATTTTTTAATAACATGACGAAATTATTTAACACTTTTTACTTTGAAAGCCAATGGCGCCCATTCAATGTCAATACCTACCGTCACTAACATCCGATCATAATATTTTTATAAATAGTCAGAAAGGCGCAGGTTCAAATCCTGCTCGTGGAAATTTTTTCCACATTTGTGTTTTTCATAGTTGTTTATTTAGCTTGCTCACTAAACACCACATATTTGTATTTTTATAATGACTTTGCCAGCCACTGCTTACGTTTATTTGACCAACAATTTCAGAGTTGTTGAAATTGAATAATTTTTTTTGTAAGATAAAATAAGAAATGATATGAAATAAAAATATTCAGGTTAGCCACAACAGTGCACTTATAAAAGTCGAGTACATGTCTTAAAATAAAGAAAAAAATATATTAAAAAAATATAATAAAAATTTGCACGGGTCGGATAGTCACAAAAGTCTAAGAAGTAGAGCACCTGGCCCGGTGTGACATAGGCTGCGGGTTTGAGTCCCGTTCGTGGAAATTACAAAGAAAAAGAGGATTGTCAAAACTTCTTCTTTGCTTTGCTTCTGTAGCGCATCGGAGATGTTTGCACACTATCGCACTGATGGCCTTAATGCCACATTACGCAAAAAGACGGCATCCCTGATCCGTAGAGTGCGGGACAGTCCCAATAGCATCCTGATGACTATAGCTGAGAGGTTCTCCTCACATTTATAAGAGAGTCTGATAAATAAAGTTTTAAATTAATTAGTTTACTAACAACTTTCTATATATTGTACTACTAACAGATATGGATCAAGTTATCCGAAATAAAAAAAAAAAAAAAAAAAACGATGCTCCAATGATAGAAGCTGATATGAAAAAAAAATGTCAGAAGAATTTTAAAAGAAGGTCTTAATCTGATTTCGAAGCATGTTTGAAAAAAAATAGTATGAATACATTGGTCGCGACTGCATGTAGCTTTTGCATGACACCGAATCTCATTTGAAGTCGTTAAACGCCGCCGAGAATTCATTTTCGGTAGAAGTGCTCGTTCACTGGCAACACTGGTAGCTCTCTCGACAGCATTATTACTTAAAAGGTATTTCCAGCAGTTTTTACAAGACGGTAAATGCATCTTGGTGCTCGCTACACGCTTTCCATTACATTCTGTCCGTTCAGTGATGAATTATAGCGCACATACACTTTATAAATCATGCAGCGTCGTGCGGTGAAACTGAGCTTAATAAGCATCTTTATACTGTTTAGGTAACTATGGTGAAAGCCTTTGTCATTTGGGTATTGGTATGAAGAATAATAAAAATTAAAAATAATAGCTTCAAAAATATATTTTTTTACCAATAAAAAAAATCCGTAAGTATAAAACTTATTTTATTATTAGGCGTCATTATATGATAAACATATAAACTACGAATATATACGATTTCAATCTTTGTTTTGTAAATTTTGCACTAGGAAAATTATAAAAAGTTCAATGTGATTTAAAATTAAATCTTTCATAATCATAATATTTAAATTGATGGCAGACATTTTGTTCAAGCGTATTTACATTATTGATTCAACTCAGAGTTTTAATAAACGCATGATTTTACTTGAATAATTACTTTTTTCAAATTTAATTTGGTAAATCTCTGTATATTGTTAACAATTTTGAAGAATTATGTTTTTTTTATTATTTTGTATGCGCGGTACCACAAGGCGAAAAATCATAAACGGAGTCCAAGAACTTTTTAAAAAGCCTTATTTTTTCAGCTTCATTTTCTCAAGCGAAATATTTTGGGAAGTTAAGTATGTTTTCAGACTTGCGTTTAAAAATAATAAAGTTGATGAAGCTCGTCTCGTAATATACTTTTTCCTTGAAGTTGTGACTTTTCTTCGTCTTTTATTTTGCGTTATATCTCTCGCCTCGGACATCTTTACTGGTGGACTTATAAAGATTGCCTTGTGGTATTAACAGCCTGCTATTATGAGCTGTTGAAAATGGTATACATAATTATATACATATAACAGACGACTACTTTAGTTTTAATACCCCGAAGACAACATAAACTCTACCTTTTTAACTTTGATTACCTTGTTTGCAGTATCGTAGATTTGTAACCGAACAATCGATTTTTATTCGGATTTCAATTCGCAAGTACACAACAAAAACAGAGACAAATACTCACATAATTATTCTGTCTATCCCACTAAATTGTATATCCGTATTTCATTTGTTGAATCAATGAAAACGCAAAACAATACCAGTGCATCTATTTTTAAAACAAAACAGGTTTCTCCAACTAACAATAAAATTTACGTAACTCTTTTCAATTCTCCCATAGCTGGGCAATAGCTTCGTCATTGTAAACGCTGTTATAATGATGAAAATTGGATAATCACTTAGCTTAGTTAGATCACCCCGGTAGGCTTGTTACTGAAAAAAAGCAACCAGTTGCGAATTGCACAATGGCAACGCGAATGCTACTAGTTGCGATTGCTACAATCGGTCTGTTTATTTTAGAGCGCCGGCGCCGTCATGCACTTTTAGTTCGTCAATCGCTCGCTTGTGGCGTACGTAGGTTTCGTAGCTTTTTTTTTGGAGAGAGATTGCTGATTGCCTCAGACGGCATTTTCAGCTTCACCGGGCTTGTTTGGGGGCGGCAAGGAACGTAAAGGGTCCCTCAAGCCTCCAAGAATCACCTGCGGAGGTTTTCTAGAGGGAACGGCATCGCGCACTAGTGCGCGTCCCCGTGCCCTACTAGATTCTCCGAAGGGTTCGGATCGGATCGGGGAGCGGAACCAGCCGAGGGCGCCTCTAAAGGCTCGGACCTCGGCTCGGGTAGACCGGGCCGTGGAGGAGGAGAGAAGCGCCCAGGTACATGTCTGTACCTGGTATATAGCGTGTGTGAACCGGTTCTTCGTACCCTTGTTCTACGAGTACGGTTTGGACCTAAACTAGTGTGCATATTTAATGTATTCTGTAAATGTGTAGAGGCATTTAGAGGATCGTGCGGGGGGAGGTATCGTAGCGTTCTACGTTACGTAATATGAATATGTTTTTTGGTAACGATACATTGTAAATTGACGCGATTGCGACTGTCACTTAAAAATTAGTAATAAGCTTGCCGGCTATGCCGCGATAGATCTGAACCACACTTTGTCCAACCTAGGAATTAAGCCCGGGATCTCAGGATTTAGGGGCATGTGATCTAGTCACGTGCCGCCTATAGCAAAAGCGCAAAAACAAAACAATAACGAATTGTCTTTGCCTTGGTAACGTTACCGAGTTTTATGGGTCTTATTTGAGTATCGGGTTATATGGCTCGCGCAGATTCCAGCCCTTTGTGTAATGTGATAACAACTTTGTCAAACAAAAGTCCGCCAGTCCTGAGCTGTGCTGATTACTTTGTGTTGTCAACGCATAACGCTAACAAACCTTGGCACTATGGAAAACATTGTAAGGTTTGAACGCTTCAGTAGAGAAACGGATAGATGCACGGTTTGTATAAGAGACATACCCCGGTTCATCATCATCATCATCATCATCATCAAAGTTAAAGTAAAAGTTAATTTTTCTTAATCAAATAAACTTTAAGAAAGTACTTTTGAATTGTCCAATCAATTTTTTACCTACTACCCATTCAGGACTTTAATGCTTTAAGATTTAGCACGTCTATTTTTTAGCTGTGGAGAAGAATGGGCGCAAGGAAATCCACAGCCTTAATAGAAGTAACGACATTAAAATTTACAAAATTATATACCGTTACCAAATTATTTAAGTTAAATTTAAGTTTTTTAGTTTAATTTTTAATTTATAATTTATTCGTTTTATTGAATTTTTTCTTTTTATTTTAAGTGCTAATTGCTACACTTAAGCTGATTTAAATATTTTTTATAACATACACCAAGAATACTCTTATAATAAAACATTTAAAGAAAAATGTTGATAATCATTTTATTCAAAAATTTACAGTGGTACAGTATATAGAATACTTACGTGAAGAATATGCGATTAATACCCACTGAACATTTGTTACGTACAATAATATTCCGTTGGTAGCAGTTAAGAATTGTGACATGCCCTTATCTCAGGAACATGCCGCCTGTAGCTCACATGTGACAATTACAGCGGAAAAGGCAAAACTAATGCGAGCCAACGTTCCTGGAAATTATTTATTTCAACAAAACTGTGGTAAAGCAATGTTTTTGTTTAGTACCTATTATAAAGTGCTAAATTATATTAACATATGTATGATACCTGCTAACGGTCTAACCAGTTACCAAGAAAAAACAGATAAACACTGTATTAACAAACGGTTATAATTTAGTAAATTCCAAAATATGACAATTGAGAAAATACAAAGAAAATAAAATGTTTTGAAGAGAAAACAGAACAATGGTTAACACGGTTAACCTTTATTCAATTTAGGCGTATAAATTTCCACTTACAAACATCAAGAAGTTACATAAAAAAACATTAAAAAACAAAAATATATCTTTAACAAAAACTACTTCATTTATCTTAGCATTTTTACAAAACAGGATCAGTTACGAATAGGCAATCGTTATTCAATGCAGTATATTTCAGTTTTTTTTTTTTTACTTTTTATATACTTATCCAATAACATTTTTTTACTGAAACATTAATATAGTTCTTTGGAAGGTACAAAATGTACCTTTCAGTTTAATTAAAATACAAGTTTCACGTTTCATTTTGATCACGAGTGTAATCAGCGCGGATATTTAATCAATGATCCATTATATTGTAGGTCAACGCCCTGTCATCGCCCATCATTATCACAATGATGCCATCAACAATTTACTTATACGATACAACAAACAATACGAACACTGAAAATTGTTAACAAACATAAACCCTATCAAGGGAACTATCCAGACTAATCGATGTCCAGTCTAGAACGCTTATTAGATTGTACAAAGAAAATGTCGGTCACGATACAATCACCGCATTCGAGTGTCGATCGTGCAACGCGCATGCGGAGGGTATGAGGTTATCTTAGAATTAATATTGAAACAGACTTCTGCGGCATGACAGACTTCGCCCTGAGTGATACAAGCCACTAACAACATTACCTAGCAAGATGAAAAAAAAACACCAATTATCTGTATCTGTCTGGCTAAAAAAATAATTATATGGAAGCACACCACTACCTAGACTACTCAACTTCGACGTAGGAGCATCTTTTAGATAAAAACCTCAACCGCTTAGAGACTAGTTAGTTGGTGTTAGCTTAACCACAACCTTTGACTGCCGAAACACAACAATAGTACTAAACACAGACACAAGTTAAGATTAATACATACCGCGATGGAGCTACGCACGCATAGAACCTTCTCACGGAAACTGATCTCGGAACAGCTTGGAACAGCCCGAGCGCAGCTGTTGCGCAGATACGTGTTTTTTTATATTGAAAGGAGACAAACGAGCAGGCGGGTCACCTGATAGGAAGTAACCGCCGCCGCCCATGGACACCCGCAAAACCAAAGTAATCGCAGATGCGTTGCCGGCCTTGAAGAAGGAGTTGGATCTTTAGGAGGAAATAGGAATTAGAAGGAGGGAGGGGTGAGCGATGGGCCTCCGGTACTTTCACTCACCAGACGAAACACAACAGAAACGAGTGCCGTTGTTCCACGCCCATATTCTGTGAGAGGGGTGGTATTACGCCGGGCGAGCCGGCCCATTTCGTGCTGCAACGCAGCGTGGCTCTACCACTCAGACAGTGTCACTCATTTAGCACCACCCAGGGGTCACGTGTAGGGTCTCAAGGGTAAACCTACGGACGCGAGTAACTTTAACCCCCAAAATCCGTCCGTGTTCGTGAGATGTTGTCTATGTGCGCGTTGCTCGAGCGTGTACAAACAAACCCTACCACCAACCAAACCGAGTACACAAACATGCACTCTCCGCTGAAATTCGAACCTGGGACTTCTGCTTGGTCTTAACCACCAGACCATAGAGACGGTTAAAATACGGTTAAGAAGCGGTTTCTAAAGACGAGAACTTTTTGTCTTTATGCGAATCTTATCAGCGCCATTACCCATGTCCCATCCCTCACAGTTCGAAACATCGCCAATACAAAAATACCTCATCATCATCAGCTCATTTAATGTCCCCACTGCTGGAGCACGAGCCTTCCTTATGGATGGGTAGGGAGAACGGGCCATAAACCACCACGCGTGCCCAATGCGGATTGGTGATTGTTAACGACTGCTAATGCAGCCGGGACCAACGGCTTTACGTGCCTTCCGAAGCTCGGAGGAGCTCGAGATGATACATTTTTGGTCACCCATCCGATGAACGGCCTTTGCAAAAGTTACTTAACCTCAGCACTCGCAGACCGGGCGCGTAAACAACTGCGTCATCGAGCTCCTCTGTCCGTATAAAAAATACAGTCCACTATAAATTACAACATCGCCCGCGCCAATTAGTCTACTATTCCTTGTTAACTACTATGGAAAGTTTCCAAATCACATAAATACAGTCGATCTTTTTAGTGTTTATTTATTGTCGGCTGTAAAATGTGGCTGGCTGAGTACCTAACAATTATTAAAAATACACAATACCTATTATATTTTCGTTTACACAATATTAGGTTATCTCATAACCAATATCTTGCTCCTCCACACGTTTGGCCGTGCTCAGTGTGTCAACCAGACACTTTATCTCCATAACTGGTTATAAGTGGTAAATAGTCCCCAGATCCGAACTCTAACCCCGCCCGTATCAGTTAATGTGTGTGTATGATATGCCAATCCCAGTATATTTGTAAATAAAAAAGAATTATAGGTAATACAAACATAAAACAAAAAAAAAATGCTTGTGAACTGTTGATAAAAACTGTAACATTATAACTGACTTCCAATATAGTGGAGGAATAAGCTCCTTAGCTAATTTGATAGCAAATATTTTTAGTGCCTTTTAAGGTGATTTTTAAATGGTTTAGTGTTCTACAATGAGCTTAGAATCTGTTATTTTATTAACGTAACTTACTGAACTGTTTACTAAGCTTTAGTACCAATAAACCATAATTTCTTACTAAATGGTCCTTTGCTGTGTAGTTACATGACGTATGGAACTGGGCTGATGAAGGCAAGTCTGCCAAACTTAGTAACAAATTTAAGTTCAGAACAGTGGGCGCGTCTCGTCGAATTCAGATAGAAAGTTTTTTTAGTTTGAAAATATAATTATGTAACACTCTCTGTAAAACTATTTTTAAGTGTATTTGTCTGAACTTGAAGGGTGGAATTTCAAAATGGCGCCGCCCATCTAATAAAACAGTTTTGGCAGGTCTCAGTAATTAAAGCTATCAGAATAGCTGTTTCAACTGTACCTATTGTTAAACTATTTGTTAAAGTTTAAAACAGGAAAACCAATTTTCGATAGCTCAGATGAAGAGCTGTCAAAATTCAAAATTCAAAATAATTTAATCAGATTAGGCTACAATTTAGCTCTTATGAATGTCATTATGCCATCGATTCGTAAGTCTACACAGGGTGGGAGACTTTTTAGGTACTGAGAAGAACCGGCAAGATACTTAGTAAGGGGCATTTCTTATTTTCCTTTCTTTTAAAGCGTCAAATCGTCAGAACGTTTATGTAAAGTTTTGTAGATCTATGTCGAATGTGTTATTTAATTTTAAAGGTAAGACTTGCAAACCACTCATTCTTCTCTTCTTCTTCTCGTGCCAGCAACGACGTTCAATTCTTCCCGGACAGAAAGCTACCACGTCAGCAGGCCTCTGGTCAGCCTCGACTAAATCGTACATAGTGCAGGAAGTAGGGCATTAGGATCAGTTGACCAGTTGTGAGGAACTCGATGGTGCAGTAGTTAACGAGGCCCCTCTGCGTTTGCTGAGGTTATGCAACTTTCGCAAAGGCCGGTTATCGGATGGGTGACCAAACATTTTATCATCTCGAGCTCCTCCGTGCTTCGGAAGACACGTAAAACCGTTGGTCCCGTCTGCATTATCAGTCGTTAACAGTCACCAACGCACTGGGCCTGCATGGTGGTTTATGGCCGACTTTCCCTATCCATCCCCATAGGAAAGGCTCGTGCCCCAGCAGTGGGGACATAAAAATGAGCTGATGGTAAGTAGGTATTGCATTGACTGCGGGAAGGCTCCTCACTCCTCAATTTGTACCTAGTATTCATTAACATTTATTTGTAAGGAACCTCCAGTTGCGAAGATTGTTATAATCGCTAATCATTAATTAGTGGGCATACAAATAACCGGCATATCGTCGCCAATTATGCAATTTAAAATTGTTTTATCAACTGTTATGCAATGGAACGAATGACCTTCAAGGTGTACGATAATGATTTTTTTAATATAATAATGAGAGACTTGATAATAGTATCAAAACAAACTTAACCCACCCCAGTGATTTGGTGCTTACGCCACAGGTCTTTAGTTTAGTTCCCAGCAGGGGTAAATATTCATATTGAGAACTTCTCAGTTGTGGTAGAAACTGAGATTTTTTTTTAAACTTTGAAATTTGATTCAGGAATTTAAATTTATTTGTTTTAAATAAACTACAGCTTTTAAAATGTTATACATTCCCTCAATTAGGGATGATGGTAACGGCTGTTATTGTGATTGGCTAATCATGGCATCTCTTTCTTTACAAATTGATATGTATGAAATTCTATTCCATTTTTGAAAATACGAAAACAATTTCAAAAGTATGTTTTATTGGATAATTAGTAATGAAGGTAAAACATGAATGCTCAAATTCTGACAAAAGCAAAACAGAGTAATGTTACTGTACCTACAAATTCTCACAAGTTATCTGTACGCTCCAAAACAGAATATGGGACTTTATTAAAAGTAATATCCCTCAACATTTGTGTTTTGTAATTAGCTCGCAAAAAAATTTGCGTAAAAAAAATATTATTTGAACATATTATAAATAGTTTGTCTACTTCTTAACTGATCTTTAATATTTGTAAAAACATTATGATCGGATGTTAGTGACGGTAGTTGTTGACATTGAATGGGCGCCTTTGGCTTTCAAAGTAAAAAGTGTTGAATAATTTCGGCGGCTGGTTAGAACCACGATAGCTCAATTGGAAGAGCACCTGACCCGGTATGTCAGAAGGGTGCAAGTTCAAATCCTGCTCGTGGATTTTTTTTCAACATTTGTGTTTTTGTAATTTGTTCGCAACAAAATTTGCGTTCAAAAAAATACTTGAACATTTTATAATATCCCTCATGTTTTCAAAAATTTTACAGGAATGGGAAAAAATACCATTAACTAATTGTTATCTATTAAAAAAAACGAGGAGCTCGACGGCGCAGTGGCAACATCGCCCGGTCTGCGATTGCTTAGGTTAAGCAACTTTCGCAAAGGCCGGTCATCGGATGGGTGACCAAAAATTTATCATCTCGAGCTCCTCCGTGCTTCGGAAGGCACGTAAAGCCGTTGGTCCCGGCTGCATTAGCAGTCGTTAACAACCACCAATCCGCACTGGGCCCGCGTGGTGGTTTATAACCCGTTCTCCCTATCCATCCATAGGGAAGGCTCGTACCCCAGCAGTGGGGACATAAAAATGAGCTGATGATGATGATGATGATGAAAAAAAAACATTTTTAACAAGAACGAACTTGAATCTGGCAACAATTATTTCAAAGCTATAGAGAGCAGTAGATTTCTATACAACAGTTTTCTGGATCGCGCAAGATGGCGATCCGTTGTCTCCAACAGCTTTTGTGGGACTCCGGATTAATATTAGACTGACAATGATAAACTGTGTTGTGATACATAAAAGAGGATAATCGGTGATCTATATTTTATAATTATAATTAGTTTAGCAATTGAAGCAACTAGTCTCACTTGTACCCTGATTTCTCATCTTAAAATCTTTTTAATTACAATATATTTTTTTTATCTTATCTTTTATTTTATCTTGTAAATATTCATTATTATATTATTAAAGTTGTGAATGCAAAATTCAAAATAGTAAAAATAACCTTAATTTGTTAACTTTTAGTGCTGATACCACTTCTTGAGTAAGATTGTTAAGGAGTGTGTATCATTTTATGCTGGGCGTGATGCGAATCATACACCAGGATTTGTATTAGGATATAAAATGTGTAGATAAAAAACAATAATATAACAAGTGTAAAAAAAACAACTTCCAACTATCTTACAACAAAAAATAAGAAAAGGATTTACTAAGTTTCAAAAAACTATTTTCGATTATCAGAAAATATTTTTTACACGTTTAGGTACTCATATTGCTGCAGATATCTTACTATGTTTTTATTACATTTTGTTGAGAATCGAAGGTCATATAGGCATTGTTCTTTTTTTCCATGGACAAAGTAGGTATACCGTAAGTTTGTCTCTTTTGTACTCCAAGTATTTTTTGCAGACTTTAAATTATGTAAGTAAATTGGATTTTAAGAATTCGATGTATTTTATTGTCATTATAGACAGGGCAGGATCCTACCATGAATTTAAAACTCATTTACAAAGTAGACTAGACTTGTTGAATAACAATCATGTGAATAAAAATTAGGTCAATGGAGTCTGGTCATGGTCACATTCGAAGAGCGCTGATAAGATTCGTATAAGTCGAAAAGTTCTCGCCATCTAATATCAATGTCAAAGTTACGTTGCAAAGCCTCCTATCATCTCATATAGGCATTTCTTTTAACATCATGGTAAAGAAGCGGTGCTATCAAAGGTTGTTACCCCATTATTTCTTCTGCACACTGTTGTGTCCCATTAGAATAGTACTGGATCCAGTGTAATGACAGGCCTACAAGCATCAGGACTGACGCACTGACGCTTTTGGGCCAGCAACACATGCTTAAAGCCTTTGCTGTCGCAAGTAATGCTATGATTTAACATCCTCTGTGGCCTAGTGGTCAAGACCAATGGTTTAAATCCAGAGGTCCCGGGTTCGATTCCCAGCGGGGAGTTTGGTTACTCGGTTTGGTTGGTGAAATAGGGCTTGTTGGTCCGCCTGACTAGCTACTACCACATCTAAATATGTCTCCATTACATTAATGTTTGTAGCATTGATGTGTTCCGGCAGCTAGAGATAAGATAGCCAGTGCCCCAGTAGTTGAGGATTCCGGGTGAAGTGCGCTTCCACCTTCGGCCTGATCATCACTTAACATCAGAGGGCCTACGTCGAACCACGTTCGACGTGTTGCCTCCCTGTCAAACTTACGCACGAATTTATAAGTGCGACAGAGAGGCAACACGTCGAACGTGGTTCGACGTAGGCCCTCTGGTGAGATGAAAGTCAAACGATACCCTAAGATATAAAAAAAAAATTTGCTGACGTCTGACTCAGTGTCATTACCCTTTTTTCTCACCTACCGCTATTCTACAGCGTGTAACAGAAAGGTGTAGTCAAAATGAAAAGATCCAAAGTATATTCCATCTAGATCTTGTATGCAGACTTACTATGAAATAATTGTTAAGTTTAATTTGTTATGCCATTTTTAGTTAAATATTTCAATTATGACGTCACAATCAAAATAAACAAATCACAGCCCTAGCGGTTTAGTAACTTCTGTGTACTTACATCTATGATCAGTGCTGCATGCTTATGCGCGTCCGATGCGCATGACTTCACTAGTATAAGTATTTAGTTTACAATGACATGACAACTAAAGTTAATAATTGTGTCTCAGTAACAACACATACAAGATCCATTATATTTTTTTATAGATCGGATACGCTTTGGATCTTTTCATTTTGACCACAACTTTCTGTTACATGTTGTACTTATACGTACACATTTTGGGAGATCAGGGTAGCACTTTTTGAATCGCATCGGTGATTTCGACTTATAAATGTCATGAAATAACGAATTATTTTTTTTTTGCATTATTTACAATTTGATTATTAGGTTTAAAGTTACCAGTGACCTTGAGTAAGAGAAAAAGGAGCACTCGTTATTGAAATCTTGGCGTGAGAATTAGTCACCGGTTCAAAATGTTGCCTCCCAGGTCATAACCAATGCTAGATTACGTACCTATTCATTTTACGATGACTTATTAATGTCATTGATTGTTTTAAAACAAACAATTTATAGACAGTCATTCATCCGTGTTCTCGGCTAAGTAGTAAGTCGCAGTAAACTTTTGATAACATTTTATTAACCTTAATGAAGTTAAAGATTACGATGTAAGCGCGGCGCAGCGGCGTAATTAAAAAACCGGCCAAGTGCTTGTCGGGCCACGCGCAGTGTAGGGTTCCGTAGCTTATCTCAATAATGCGGACTCTGAGAAGAGAGTTTTTATGAACATTTAATTAACGATGGCTCATATACTTAAATGTAGATACCACAGGTTTCACACACCTGACAACGTTATTTAAGTAGTTCCCACTGAGGAATTTGTACTGCGCCAAGTTAAGTTGGTCGACTGTTACTCGTAAACTTGTAAAGCCTACTTAGCTGTGATAGTTTTCCTTTTAACTTTGTCATATATACAACTACCGTGAATTTTTTCACGTATCCAAAAACAACCATTTGGCTGGCAGGGGGGGACACTTGACTCTAACAAAGGACTCTTTTAGGGGAGGGAAGCTAAAAAAAAATATTTTTTTAAATTTTACTTCACCACTTTGTTGGCGTAATTAATATGTATATCCATGCCAAATAACAGCTTTCTAGTACTAAAAGTCTATAAGAGTCTATGAGCTAGGCTGGGGACGGAAAACACACAGACAGACAGACATGGCGAAAATATAAGGGTTTCTTTTTTGGCTACGAAACCCTAAAAATGTAAGTTTGATTATTTATTTTTATAATTTTAAGTTGATACGTTATTATGAGAAGGATTTAAGAGCAATGATGAAGACTATGGGAATATGAGAGATGATAGGTATACGTAAAAAATAGATATCTTCGTTATAATTATATTCCATCAAAAACTATACTTGTCAAAAAAACCAAGTCTCGCAACTCAGTTGTTCTGCGGTAAAAAGTTGTGAGATCCATGTAATACCAAGTCGGTTATTAATTTATTCAGTCTCTACTTAAGCGACTTTCTGTCTTAATACGTCCAGTCTCTAAGACCACGATCGAGGTCCATAACATTCTTTAATGTTTTATATAAATATATTGAGACTTGGCCATCGCCTGAAAACCCGTGTAAATTCAATCGCCTGAAAACACATGTAAATTCAATTATTTAGTGCGATGGCCAAGTCTCAATATATTTATATGAAACATTAAAGAATGTTATGGACCACGATCGTGGTCTTAGAGACTGGACGTATTAAGACAGAAAGTCGCTCAAGTAGAGACTGAATAAATTAATAACCGACTTGGTATTACATGGATCTTACAACTTTTTACCGCAGAGCAACTGAGTTGCGAGACTTGGTTTTTTTGACAAGTATTGTTTTTGATGGGATCTCATTTCTTTTTGTATTTTGTAGAGACAGTTCTACTTTTTTCCTTTCGATTTGGCAGGGGCACTACCATGCGCCTATATTTATATGGGACTAGCTTAAACCCGCGGCTTCGCACGCAATAATAATAATTGCCGTAAAATAAATAAAATAAAACAATATTGAAAAATTTAACTGAACCTATTATTCCATTATATTATACATGAATCAGTGGATTCATTAACTGCACATGTAACTTTGTAATCCTATACATTTATATGAGATTACAAAGCTATTTATGCAGTTGGTGTATCTAGAAAACTGGACCGAAATTGCAAAATATTTTAGTTTTTCCTTGATTTATACACGAAACACTCATTGTATTCTAAATTTGAAGCTTCTATGTCTGCTAAAAGTGCCTTAGAGTTTTGAAGATCGGTGAGTCAGTCAGTGAGTGACAAAATTAAGAAATTTGACCCGTTATAATTCTTAAAATACTGGTTCAAATTGAATGAAATTTGAAATATACGTGTCTTTACAATGCCTGCATGGTTACTGAAAATTTCAGTCTTCTAGTTTTATCCACAACGAAGTTACAGGGGGTCGAAAATGGTCTGAATTGCTTCGAGAAAAGGATGGTACGGCCGTGACGCCTTTTTGCTCGACTTGGTGGGGGCACGGCGGTGCCCCCAGATAATAAACTCGAGCCCTCACTCGTGCTTCCAAATGCACGTTTAGCCAGTGCACGTTCCAAATGCACGTTAAGCCATTGGTCTCAGTTGTTGCCGGCAAATGGCAAAAAATACACCAACTTGCATTGGTCCAGCGTGGTCGACAATGATCCGATCTATATGCAAATAAATTCTGTTCTATTCTGTTATATTCTCCTCCGATCTGCAGAGAACTGGATCTTTCCCCCGCACGAGGGAAGGCCTAAGCTCTGACAAGCAGCAGTAGGGTGTCTTTTACTGATGATGATAATAATGATATGAGGTACTGACGCCTGCATATCAATCTATCCAAAACTGTAAAATTTCTTCAATAGATGTTCAACCGTATGCCATATTCATAAAGTTCAAAGTCAAATATTCAAATATTGAGAAAATTTGACAGTTGGGGGAAGTCTTATGTGCAGGCGTGTGTACTTTGAGATCATTAATTTAAGAAAAAGAAACTTAAGTATCACTACATAGTATAAAACAAAGTCGCTTTCTCTGTCCCTATGTCCCTTTGTGTGCTTAAATCTTTGAAACTACGCAACGGATTATGATGCGGTTTTTTTTAATAGATAGAGTGATTCAAGAGGAAGGTTTATATGTATAATACATGCATATAATTGGACCGGGTAGGTGGCGCTGCTATGGGTTCTATAGGATACGGGTGTTCACCAAGCGGACGAATTAATATATAAAAAAAAAGTATTGCTACAGTTATGATTACAATTGTATGGAAAAAAACAAACAACAAAAGTTCAATGGTCTCAACAAATATAAACATTGTGCATTCACAATACAAATTGCTTGTAAAGCTGTCAACTCATGTCTATCTGTGCCAACTAATTAGCAATTACCACAACGCAGCTTTTGATTTGATGAGCCGAATATCTAGTAGTACATTGTCACGTTTGCGGTTTATGTGATGGGGCATATAATGAGTGTTTAATTGAGTTATTCAGTTATTAAAGCACTTTTTATTCTTTACACTTTAATCTTAATAAATCTTCAAAAGTTTGGGACGGAACCTCTACAGCATCTCATAGTTTTTAAGGAGCCAATAGTGAAGCCAACAAAATCCAAAAAAATATTTAACAATAATTTAACATTAAATATTTTCTAATATTTTAATGTTAAAATTTTAAGCTCATAATAATTAAAGGAAACGTGGGACGAGTTGAAAAATTAAAATATTATTTATTTTATCTTCCGCAACTCGTCCGAAATGGGCCGTAGGCATGTAGGACGAGTTGACGAATTACCTACTCATAAGTATTTTCATTGCCAAACAAAAAATCGACGTCTGAAGTCGTATGTAGTATTTTTTTAGAGGCATTGAACTTATGCTGCACTTTTAAAAGTTTATAAAAATATTATAATAATATCAAATTATAATTTTATCTTGCTTCTTGAATATTACATTTACAAAAACTTTGATATAGACTAAGTGCTCTGTATAAGTTTTAAAAGCATTAGGTATACTACAAAAAGGTTGTGAGAAAAAAATATTTACTGACCAGACAGACAAGCACAGATGACTAAAATAAGCCTATTCAAGTTATTTTTAAATCGCACCGCAAAAAGCGTCCACGCGTCGGTAATGTCATTATTATTGTTATTATCAGTACGTATCAACACGATTTAGTATAAAAGGGAGCATGATTTACGCGATAAGTCAGTCTCACTTAGACGTTACACTTAGGATATCTGTCTTGCTATTTAAATATATTAAAGCGATATTCGTGAAGCCAAAATGATTGAAAAGAAGGCGCCCGCTTTCACTGATCTCAGCGAGTTCGCAAGTTTAAGTGTAAGTTGTCGAAGAGTTCATGGTTTGAGACTGTGAAGTTTCGGGTTTCATTCATTCACATAGTGGGTACAAACTGTTCTCGGTTTGGTTAGTGGTAACGCTTGTTTTAAGTCTGTCTGGCTAGGTAGGTATGTACCTTCTTATCTAAGTTAGCCGTCAATAATAAGTATGTTACCTAGTAGCATTATTATGCTTCGACAGTCGGAGGTAGTTATGATTGCCAGTTCCTCATAAAGGGTTAATCTTCAGTCTTATCATCATATACATCAGGTGAGATGAAGATCAAGCGCTGCTCAAAAAATCATATCATTCCTATCTTAGAATTGCTAGATGGCACAGCGAGTCCAGGTTACTATAAAGAAAGCTAAGCAGCTCTTGCAATATTGATTAGCCGGATGGGTGAGCATGTTTAATAGTTAGCAAATACCCCTATTGTATCGTAAACTAGTAGATAACTTAATATGGTGAATCACTTTCAATCAATCCATTGATATTCACTCTAATTTTAATGATTTTAGTGATTTTTTCAAAGTAGCCTTTTTAGATTTTTAGATAGTAGTAAAGATATTTTAGGATGTATCAAAAACTATGTTATACATTTATTGACATCATCATCACCATCATCACCAGCCTATATTAGTTCACAGATAGATAGAGGCTTCTACAAATGCACGACACGGAGCACTAATAAATTAAATTTATTTTAAACAATTAAAATTCATACGTTAAGTAATATTTTTTTATTTCACAGGCTGGTGGGAAAGTGGCTTTCGCTACCGACGACTTCTTTGCACCATGCGAGAGTATGTTGCTGGACACCGAACCCATTTTCATATCGGACAAGTATACGGAGTTCGGGAAATGGATGGACGGTTGGGAGACGAGACGCAAGAGAATTACCGGTCACGACTGGTGCATACTGAAGCTCGCTACCAAATGCGTCGTTCGAGGTAAGTTCAAGGACATAGAAAAAACACTTTCAGCTTTTTCACAGAAAAACTTTCCCCCGTACAAATAAACAGAGTATAAAGTTCGATTTACGTAGGTATTCTTTGTCTATCAATATGTCTATTTCACTCCAATTTAAAACTAAGATTATATGACGGAAACAAAACACGAAATATTTATTCAAAGCTTAACTCTGTTTATTAGTAAGTGATTTTACCATTCTTAGTGGCAACTCGCTCGGCCCGATATTCGCCTAAGTAACTAAGTCCTAGATTCTATTCCCGGGTTGGCCACGGGTGGTCTTGTAGAGATTGTGATGATTAACCCGCATTTCGCCAGTGTTGTAATTAAGTCAAATATCCATTGTAGCGATGACTTGTAAGACGATAGTTCATCATCAGCTCATTTTTATGTCCCCACTGCTGGGGCACGAGCCTTCCCTGTGGATGGATAGGGAGAACGGGCCATAAACCACCACGCGGGCCCAGTGCGGTTTGGTGGTTTGTTAACGACTGCTAATGCAGCCGGGACCAACGGCTTTACGTGCCTTCCGAAGCACGGAGGAGCTCGAGATGATACATTTTTGGTCACCCATCCGATGACCGGCCTTTGCGAAAGTTGCTTAACCTCATCACTCGCAGACCGGGCGCGTTAACCACTGCGCCATCGAGCTCCTCGCGCCATCGAGCTCCTCGATAGACGATAGTTACGGATAGACTATCTAATATTAGAAAGTGGAGAATCTGGGAAAACTATGTGCTAACAAATTTTTTTTGTTATAGGTTTGTTGGTTGATACAGCTTTCTTCACGGGAAATTATGCCCCCAAGTACTCCATTCAAGCAGCATGCTTGACACCTGAAGGTAATTTCAACAATTTGGAATTTGAATTTCCTTGTACAATTACAATGCTTACATTTTTGTTTATAATGTTTTGCTGTTAATTTATGTTACGTGTTCCTACGAAAGGAAAAACACAGTTGTAGCCCGTAATAGGTTCACAACCAGTCTCAGGCATTATTTTTTATCTAAAATGTGATCATAATAATCAAAATATAAAATTTTTCAATTAAGCTGTTTGAATAAAGTTCTCTGCAATATATATTATTTTAATAAACAACACTTTTAAAGTGATTTTTATACGTATTTTCACGTTGAAGTCTTTACAAGTCGATCGAAACTCCAGCTTTCAGTTAGTTCAACTAGACAAACCCTACCGAACAGAATCAAATTGCTATCGAACCATTTGTTCACACAAACAGTTCCCCCGAGCCAAGCAGATAAGCATACTAATAAATTTCAATTTCTAAAACTAACAGAGGAAGCGCTGATTCCGGAGAGAGATACAAAAATGGGCTCAGCTTGCAGCCAGTGCGACCTCGACCAGATCGAACGCCTTAAGTCTGACAAATGGGAGGAGATAGTGCCTGTTACACCACTGCGACCGGGATATGAAGAGACGAGGCTCAACTTCCAAAAGGTAATCTTAAAACGCAATTGTGGCGACCGGTGTACGTTTAAGGGTGAAATCTGTGTCTAAAAAATATACTTTATAACGTTTTTTATGATTGAGCCTGTCTGTCAAGGCTGGTGCAAATGAAACAAAACGTCTGGTATAAAAATGTATGACTAGGGTAGTGATAATAAGTAGGTTACATTCTACTCCGTTTAAATCTTTGTTTGATAATTGTGTTTATAGCTACTTTGGATTAAGATTCCGAAAATAATTATAATGTTTATTAGTTTGTTAAAAAAGAAAGCAAGTATCAACTCGTGATTTTCTCTCTTAATTATTTATGAGCTCAGCTTTCCGTAAAATAACAAAGATTTAATCATCCCGACATACTTACAATTTCTATTATTTGTCTTTAGTTTATTCCACGTGGAACCAGTGCCTAGACATGTAAATATGATGGCATGATATAACTGAAAATAATATCAGTTGATAATGTAGGTAAAAACATGGCCAAATATTTATCAAATCATACTTCATATAAATATTTTTAAGTTCTTTCTATTATCGACGGACGTCATGAGGTGTTTCTACATGTTAACAAAGATGTGACAGACACAAATAAATGTGTGATCTTATAAGGGTTCAGCCAGTTTCCCTTGTTAGGTATGACCCGAACCTTTTTCTATTATATCTTAAAATTGAGTTCGACAGTTTCTTTGAATTTCTTTTGTTCTTTATTGTCACGGAAAGGAACAAACAATTTAGCTAAGTTATTAGCTACGCTAAGCATCTGGCGTGTTTATAATATAGTTGATTCTGAATTCTTTTGGAGCATGTATTCGCTGCAACCCTCTTTTAAAACGTACTTTTTATACTTAAATATTCCATATTTCCAAATAATAATAACCTTCATTATTTTTGCGCAGGTTGTCAGCGACGAGGCGTGGACGCATATCCGCATCAATATCTACCCTGATGGAGGGATCGCCAGGTTCAAAGTATACGGAGAAGCCCGCCCGGAGCCACCACCAAGAGATGTCGAAGTCGACTTGGTCTCATTGCTGAGTGGAGCCACATGTCGAGGTAAGTTTTGTTAAATTCTTTTTTCTTTTTGTTAAATTGTAAGCTTCATGGTTAAATTACCATTTTCTTAAGGCTAGGGTAAATGCTGGCATACGTATATAACATATCGGGACCAGGGTTGATTACAGGTTGTATGAGACTTTTTACCATCTACGAATAACTTGAAAGCATTAGTGCTTTCCCGTCTCTTCAACGGCTTCTCTCCAACGGGGTTGGCTTATAAACAAGTTTCTGTTTTATGGCTATATCAGTTGTGTAGGTCAGAGTTGACATCATCAGGTCTCAAACCGAGAGATCCCCAGTTGAATACATAACATTGTAGAATATTTGTTTTGGTAGATGGTAGGGCTTGTTCTAATCAATTAAATTAAAGCTAATTAAATTATTTATCACACCAGAGAACTATCAATGACTGTAGACGTCAAAAAGGGTATCATTCGTCTTAATTATGAACCCTTTGAGACAATATTGCGTGGACTATACTGTGGACTGCGTAGACACCCTGAGTTCTACTTGTGACTAGCGTTCGGACGCGATTTTTTTGGCGTAAAATTATAACTTCTCTTTACTTCACTTCTTTTCTTCCTTCTTAGATTATCATCATCACTTACCACCGAGTGAGATCAAGGTCAAGCGATTTCCTGTTCTATTTAGTATGCAAAAAGATTAATATTCCATGTTTTGTTGCTTCAGGTTACTCCAACGCTCACTACGGCCATCCCCGAAATATGATCAAGCCTTGCAACAGCATATCAATGGCGGACGGTTGGGAGACGGCCCGAAGGCTGGACAGGCCTCATGTCATAGAGGCCAATGACGACGGCACGTTAAAAGTTCCAGGTAAATTATTTAATTGTTACAAGTTTACATCTGTGTGATGAGACATTATCAAAATTCATGTTTTTTATTCGCCTTAAAGGAACTGTTTGATTGTTGTTGTCTTAGAATGTTTTATCTCGTGACATTTTGTTTTTCAATTTGCCTTTGGCAACTTGTCTTATTTCACCATAACAAATTTGATACTGCTCAAGAAATCTAACTAAAATAGGTAATATAACAATTAGCTGAATTCAAGTTAAGTTCGTTAAATTGTTTTGAATACCGACTCTTTTAGTTTAAAAGAAAATTGTTCACTTTTTTATTTCAGCAATCACATTAGTGCTGCCAGCAATTTAGCTATAATAAACTCATTAATCCAACCGGAATTAAATTCGTCTCTACACATGTTTATACTCGCTTTTGTTATTTTAGGTCAGGAATGGGCGATATTCAAGCTCGGCTTTCCCGGGAGGATCCAAAGGATTTGCGTGGACACAGCCCATTTCAAGGGCAACTTTCCCGACTCTGTCAAAATTGAGGGCGCGTACTTAGGGTGTGCGGATTGGTGCCCAGAATCGAAATATACGTGGACTGATATTTTGAAACCCAGTAAGGTAATGACTGTTTCACAAGCTCATTTGTCGAAAGCTTTACCCGATTTATTTCACTTAGTAGTCAGAATAGAATAGAAGACATTTATAGGCACACGTAGGATGTAACAACACATAAAGTAACGAAGAACATAGACACAAAAAAACGAAAGAATAATAAAACATACGTTAGGTAACGATAATAATGTAACACATAATTTATACTTACAAAAGATTACTGTTATTAATTAATGATAACTTTGTAAGCTTGTATTTAGAGAAGATTCATGTCTATCGTATACTGGATAACTATAGTTTGCGTTTTATTTAAATCTACTATACTAATAATGTGGGGGCACGGTAGCGCCCCCGCCAAGTCCAGCAAAAAAGCGGCACGGTCGTACCATCCTTTTCTCGAAACAGTTCAGGCCATTTTTGATCCCCTATAACTTCGTTGTGGTTAAAACTAGAAGCCTGAATTTTCAGTAACCAAGCAGGCATTGTATAAACACGGTATATTACAAATTTCATTCAATTTGAACCAGTAGTTTAAGAATTATCGCAGTAAACAATCTAATTTAATATAATATAATTATGTATTACGTACTTGTGAGATACATTGTGTTTTAATGCGATGGCAAAGTCAATCTATTTATTTAAAACATAAAAGATTTTTAAAATTGATATAGTCACTATAAGATGTTGTTAGGTTAGCTAATTACGTAATAACTTTAGACAGAAGGTCCCTTATGTAGGGACTGAATAAATTAACCGACTTGGTATTACATGGATCTCACAACTTTTTACAGTAGAAGAACTGAGTTGCGAGACTTGGTTTTTTATATGTTTTTGATGGCATCCTACTAAAACGCCTTCTAAACATTCCAATACCAATATTGACAAATTTACAAGATACATACACTGATGAAGTTCTACCCTTATAAAACCTTCTTTAGTGTTCGTGTGTCTTTTGTTTTTTTCATTCAGTGTTTCTTAACATTTTTTTTGACTTTCAGTTATCTGCACACAACGAGCATTGGTTCGACTGTGATTCTGACGTCATCACACACATCAGAGTTACAATGGCTCCTGACGGTGGCATCAGCAGGATAAGAACCTTCGGATACATCGAGTCCACGCTCACATAGGGCTTGATTACTCTTAAGTTTAAGATTAAAAACGCTGAAATATTTTGTATGCTCCAGGAAATTTGTTGCCCAGGAAATAAGCAAACAGATATTGTACCTGATTGTGATAGATGAAATTGTATGGAGTAAAAAACTTCCTATGTTGAGATATAATTTACAATTTGAAAGTATTATTATTTAATAAACTTCTTTTTTAAATATGAATGTCATTTTTATTTTGATTTAACACATAATGGTGCTAAAATGCCGCATATATCTATGTAATACGTAGAAAAAAGTTACAATTTTTAAAACCCGAACTGACTTTAAAATTGTAACAAAAGGAGCTCTTTTCAATGAAACTTCTACTAAAGTTTTATGTAAGATAACCATCATATTCTCATCTCCGTTCAATATCCGGAGCTATAGTTAAAATATAGCTATCACCGTTCCCTTACCATCCTTACTCCGTTTTAGCATTATATTTTTATTGCAAAGTTATGAAGTCTTGTCTACCTATTATCTAGGTATTACTTGTATACCTTTAACGACATAAGATTTCACGATTTAATAACTTTTGGATGAATCATGAATCACAGTATTTCTAATTGTACCACGATTCTAAAGGCACATGCAACTTAACATGCGCCATCAATAATATCGGATCTCTAGTATTCTATTATTTTACCGTTAGAATAACTTCTAAAATGGTAAAATAATTACGAAGATTTTTTTTTATGTTACATTAGAGTTATCTAATGTTATGACCGTAACAGCTGAAATAGATACAAATACAAATACAAACAGCAAAAAAAAAATTGTCAAATTCAACTTAGAATTCATAACCGCTGCCAGTATGATGTCCCTTTAATTTAACTTTTACTTCTCTCATTTTTTGTATGCATATTAAATGTGCTTTTAATCTTAATGGATATAAATCATTTTATCCAGTGGACTCAAGCCAGAAGTGTAACATGCAAAATTAAATTATGAAACAAACCAAAACAACAAAAGGTTGACGATATGAAAGCACACTAAAGTCGTTGATCGTTATCTTCTTTAAAAACTTCCCAATTATAAGTCTGGGCTAAAACAGAGGCGCCCTCTGGTTGTTCCGCTCCCTGATCCGATCCGAACCTTCGCAGAATCTATAAGATCATGCACTAGTGCGTGATGCCGTTCCCTCTAGGAAACCTTCGGGGGTGATCATTTCACATGGCTTGAGGAACCCTTTAAGTTTCTCGCCGCCCCCAAAAAAGCCCGGTTAAGCTGAAAATACCGTCTGAAGCTATCAGCAAACTCTCTCCGAAAAAAATAAATAAGCTAAAACAGTGCTTGAGTGACCGTCGTCGGTGCGTACATACCGATACGCGCCATCGACGGTCAGCGTTGTACCAGCATTCGTACCATTCCATAACCGACTATGTACATGTTTGATCGCTTGCTTAGTGCAATTGCGATTAAAATGTATGTACACACGGCGGCAGATCAACCTGGGTAGGTTTCAACTAAACTGTCAAATTTCTACAATCAATTTTGAACTTTAATGTTTGGTTATAAGGATCAATATTCATTGGAGAAATTTGACTGGTTTAGGTAGGTTAATCTGCCGCCATGTGTACCTAATAGTTTACATACGTTGAGCGATTAGTGTCCGTAATAACAATTTATCAACCGCAACTACAGCAGTCCACAATTTAATTTCAACTATACAACTTGTCAAAATTGCGAATGAGTGATAAGCCAAGTTTGTTAACAAAACAAACTTCTTATGTGCTTTGCACCAGCTCAAAACTCTCTACAACTATGCGGGCACATTGTTTAAATTCCAAACAAAGGCTTTGTATCATAATACGTCTGTATTATACTTGCACTTTGCCGATAGCGAAATCGATTTCGCACCGCGAAAGACTCGCCCAAACAAGAGCGGTCGCGGGCGCGGTCGCTGTCAGTGTAACATGAAGTATATCAAAAAAGCGCGGGCAGGCCACGATCAACAGGGGGGCTCCATGACCGCATGCTTGTACTTCAAAATTGACAGTTGACTAGACATGATATTAAGATAAAGTGGTAAATAAAGTTGGCATTGACCATTTAACAGTATTGTCGAGCGGGTAGACTACAACCGCAACCGTACCGATACCACATCTGTTTGTGTATGTGTGTATGTATGTATGTATGTATGTCTGTAAGTAAATAATATCTAACTGTCACACTGCTGGGCAAAGGCCTCCATCATTTAAATCAAGTCATCGCTACAATTGATGCGATACTTACCAAATGCGGGTATGTGATCACAAACCCGGGCTATGCATCGAAGAATCCGAAACACACTTTGCCCGGTTTGGGAATTGAACCTGGGACATTCGGGTACCGGGCCGAGCGCTTTGCTACTCGACCACCGACGCGTTATGTATGTGTGTTGTTAATAAATATTTATTTTTCTTTCTTTCTTTCTTTTTCTTTCTGTCTGTACGACTGCCACCGCACGAGTACATGTTAACAATCGCGTATCAGACTGTGCCAGACAGTCTACCATCCAACATGGAGAGATGTCGGGAGATCGTGCGCAGAGCTGTGTCCACCTCAACCACTAATCTTGACGACTCAAAGTGACCACGAACGTTCTGCCAAGAACGAATCGAATCGATTGAGAAGAAGAAAAAGAAGCCAGCGACCGCAGGCCGTCACTGTTTGGGCGAGGCTTTAAGGTGTGCCTGAATGTACATACAGGGTGATGTAACGTGACAACAGATAGATTTGCCTATCACACTCACGAACATCGGCATGATATTAATATTTTTCACTCTACATGACGCGACAAAAGACTGAACCATTGGTTGTATTATACAGAAATCGATCACGAGCGTGTTTCGACAAAAATAGAGACTTTTGTAACAACCACCATTGGTCCATTAAAAATATGGATTTGGTAAATAGGTGGTAGGTAAGTGGGCCATAAAAAACTCGGTGCTTTTCGTTCATGCTCCCGAGCCATCCCAGTGGCAGAGAAGGGATGGTCTAGGTTTTAGTAGGTATCATCATCAATCATCATCAACCCATTTTGTGTCCCCACTGCTAGATTTCCACGGTACGAGTTCCCTATGGATGGATAGGGGAACGGGCCATAAACCACCACGTGAGCCCAGTGCGGGTTGGTGGTTGTTAACGACTGCTAATGCAGTCTGGACTTAACGTGGCTTCTGAAGCTCGGAGGAGCTCGATGATACATTTTTGGCCACCCATCCGATGACCGGCCTTTGCGAAACTTACTTAACTTCAGTAACCGCAAACCGAACGCGTTAACTACTGCGCCATTGAGCTCTTTCTCCTGAGTGGGTATAATGGTAGATATAATCCCCTCTACCCCGTCGACCATGTATAAGATTAATTAATATTATATATTAATACAATAAAATTAAAAAACTGACAGTCATATATGAAACTTGTGCGTATATTGTTGTTTATAACCATAATTTTAAATATAAAAAATAAGTGTCGTCTATTGACCATTGACAGAATAATAAAAAGTTTTAATATGTTGCGACTTGCAGCAATATGCTCCCCGCCTTAGAACAGCTGGAGCTTCCAACGCAGTCCCACATAACCCGGAGCCGCCACTGGCCCCAGTGTATGTGTAAAAACTGGCCAAGTGCGAATCGGACACGCGCACGAAGGGTTCCGTACCATTATCTATAAAAATGTTTCAAGTTTCTACCTGTTATCGTTATTAAGACCGAAAAACAAATTGAAAAAAAATCACGTTTGTTGTATAGGAGTCCCCCTTAAATATTTGTTTTATTTTAATTTAATTATTTATTTTTAAAGTGATTAAATAACTAAATATTTTGTGAATATTTCAAGCGTCTACCTGTTGCCGTTATCAACATCGAGCAAAAACGAGCTAAAATATCACGTTTGTTGTATGGGAGCCCCTTAAATTTTAATTTTAACTGTAACATGGATCTGCTATTATTCTATGATCATTTTAATCCTTTTTTTGGTGATTACTGTGAATTTGGTTTTTTGATTTTTTATTTTGGTTTATAATTTGGTTAAGACTAATAAAATTTAAAAAAATAATTAATATATTAATGACTGTATTTAGTATAGTAGGAAAAAATATATATTATGTTGCCGTGCCCAACCAGGGCTCATGTTTTGGTACGTGAGAAATATTAAATATACACCTATTTTCACCACATGAAATACAATAAATTCCCCGTGTGGTGCCGGGGGTAAAGAACTGCTACCACCCCATCTCTTCCCGTGGGTGTCGTAGAAGACGACTATGGGATCATTCCAGAACCCATCCGGGCAGCAGCGTCTCTCTGTGATTATTCTCACCTTACTGCGATCGCCAACCCGCTTGCTAAGCGTGGCGATTATGGCAAATTCCCCTCAAAATTATTTATCCTTGAGGGAGGCCTTTGTCCAGCAGTGGACGTCTTTTTGGCTGAGCTTTTCTTATGATGATGATGATGAAATGCAATAAATACCTTTTACTTTGACTTTGAAATATTTATGTTATTCTTTAATATTTGTTGTTATAACGGCGTTGTATGCACTCGTAGTACAGACGCTAGCGTGCCTAGTGCGAGTTTCATTCGCCATTCGATCACGTTAACGAAAACGAGACTTTGTATGGCAAAATTTTAACTCTTCTCGTGTGTCGCCAGGAGGCGCTACTTCAATGCCATACTAATTTTCGTTTTCGTAAACGTAATCGAATGAATATGGATAGTAAACAAAACTCACATTAGGCGGTTCGAAACTGTCCAATTTCTTTAATAAATGTTCAACCATCCTACTAATATTATAAACGCGAAAGTTTGAAAGTCCATACTTTGACACTCATCCATCCATATGGATGGATATTTGTTACTCTTTCACGTAAAAACTACTGAATGGATTTGGATGAAATTCGGCAAACAGATAGTTCAAACCTGGATTAACACATGGGATAGTTTTTATCCCGATATTCCTACGGGAATGAATGGAAACTGTCAAAGTGGATGTTTGTTACATGTAAAACTACTAATTGGATTTGGATGAAATTCGACAAACAGATAGTTTATAACCTGGATTAACACATAGAATAGTTTTTATCCCGATATTCCCACGGGAATGAATGGAAACTGTCAAAGTGGATGTTTGTTACATGTAAAACTATTGATTGGATTTGGATGAAATTCGACAAACAGATAGTTTATAACCTGGATTAACACATAGAATAGATTTTATCCCGATATTCCCACGGGAATGAATGGAAACTGTCAAAGTGGATGTTTGTTACATGTAAAACTATTGATTGGATTTGGATGAAATTCGACAAACAGATAGTTTATAACCTGGATTAACACATAGAATAGATTTTATCCCGATATTCCCACAGAAATGAATGGAAACTGTCAAAGTGGATGTTTGTTACTCTTTCACGTAAAAACTACTGAATGGATTTGGATGAAATTCGGCATACAGATAGTTGAATGGAAACTGTCAAAGCGGTACGAAGTCCGCCGGGTCTACTAGTATGCCATAGATATGAAGCTGGAAGTCTATTGAGGAAATTTGCAAGTTTGTGGTATTATGATGCGCAGGCCTGTGGTTCTTATTAATCCCGTGAATGTATCGTATGTTTGTCAATGGTGCCTTCAGTGGGTTTACTCTTTTATTTTAACTATAAAAACGCCTTGCATGTACCAATGCTTCTAAGGCCCTGCAGATGTGGGTCTCTCCTACCTACACTCCCCACGTGCTACCATTGCGTCGGCGCGGCGCCTGAGTTCCACCAACCATGGTCACAGACAGACGGGCAGGTCAGGCAACCAGTTCAGCGATCGTTCTTGACTTAATAAATAATACCTACCTGCCTGATGACTTGTTTAACAGGTAGTCACCAGGATGTCTAGCTAGTATCAGTTTTATTTGACATTCAATCACGTTAAAGGAAAAGATTATACGTTTATGGCATTGAAGCAGTGCCTCCGACATACGAGAAGAGTTAAAATTTTGCCATATAAATTTTCGTTTTTAATATGAATACGGATATTAAGCCAAAGTCACACTAGGCATTCTGTTCTTTCTAGTCTTATAAAATATAATATACTAGCTGATCCGGCGGACTTCGTACCACATTTTTTTTCTTTTTTTTTTAAATATAGCCTATGTTACTCAGCGCTATGTAGCATTCTAATGGTGAAAGAATTTTTTAATTTGGTCCAGTAGTTTTTGAGTTTATTCGTTGCAAACATACATACATACAAAAATACAAAAGTTTCCTCTTTATTATATTAGTATAGACAAATAAGTACTACATATTGTGAAGAGAAAAATATATTTTTTTAAATTATTATTATTGTAATGAAACATCAAAGACAAGTAAAGTTTTAAAAACTATCATACAATGTCCTTGCATATAGAGGTGGCAAAGATAGTTGACCGTTTAATGCAATCACAAGCCAAGGCACGTGTCAACAAAGTGCTGATTAGCCCGACCCCCGAACCCCCGAACTATAGATATCACATTCCGGTACCTTCCCGGCTCCAACCGGTTACATACAGATAAATTATTACGAATCATAGAAACTTCCATTCGAAATTATCGCGGAGTTTCCATTAGACCACGACTCACTTGTTACTCGGGAGTCGGGAGTACTTAGAGAATAATAGTAGAGTAGGTAGCGTTGTATTTTGATAAAGTCATTTAGTACCGGCTGATAACACTAACAGTGTTATGCGTTTTTGTAAAAAGTTTGGCACTCGTAAAAAGTTTAGTAAAATACAAAGGTAGCGTAGGACGCCCTACGGCGCGGTCGGTGGAAAGACGTTATACCTACGCAAAGTGGCTGGCAGCGATTGGATGAGAATAGCCGAAGATCCGGCTCAGTGGGATGCATTAGGAGAGGCCTATGTTCAGCAGTGGACTGATCTAGGCTGAGCTAGGCTCTAAAATACAAAATTTGATCTAAATGAAAGCAGATGGAAATATTGGGTCATTAACTGACTTAAAGCGGACTGGTGGGTTTCCGAAGTTAACATTAAACGTATAGTTATTCTAAATAATTTAATTTGGTCACCGATCCGACGACCAGACGTTGCAAAAGATACTTAGCTTCCAAGATTGCTACAGGAGAGTGTAATCTGCTGCGCCATCTACTTATATGATTCCATTACTTAAGTAGAGCAATTAGTAAAAAAGATAAAATTAAATTGTAAATGCCTACTTACAAGTATTTATAACTGGCGGCACGCCCCGGCTTCGCACGGGTGTACTTTTATTTTTATTTTTTTCAATAAGTATAGCCTATAGCCTTCCTCAATAATTGGACTATTCAACACAAAAAAAAATTTCAATTCGAACCAGTAGTTCCTGAGATTAGCGAGTTCAACCACACAAACAAACACTTCAGCTTTATATTAATAGTATGATTCCCAAATATTGTTGCGAACAAAATACTTTTTATTACGCAGTAAGAGTAGATAGTGGTGATGTATTTGCACGGGTCGTACGTCGCATGACATCCTTATTGGTAGCGATGCCTGACCCGGTCCAAAGGTGCCGGTTCGAGTCAGCAATTTTTTTCAACATTTTCTTGTACTGTGAATATTTAGTAATATTCAATGAACAATCAATATAACATGCCAATTCGATAGCACGAAACACGATTTGATATCTGACAACAACTTTAGAACCAGAGTGAGAGAGTTTGTTTACGAACACGTCAAGCGTACACAAATAACTTTCTAATGGATCGCATTAGTTTATTAGAATTTCTAATTATAACAATATTAACTTATCAAAGTACTACACGTGTATCCAACAGATTTGCGTTGAGAGAACATAGCTGTTAACTTATTTGTTTTAGTTCCAAAACACATTATGTTTGAATAAGAGACACGCGCTCTCAGTACTGAACCCTACCTACATACCTACCGAAAACTAAATGTCAATAGTTCAGCGTTGAGTTTGGCTTTGCAGTGCGAATTAATTCTCTTTGCGGAAAGTTTTATCAACACAGTTAGAAATGCTAAAGCAGAACATGCGTGTGTTATGCGCGTTAATACTATGGCAATTTTTAGATTATAATTAGAGTGATTAGCTCGAAGGCGCAGTGGTTAACGCGCCCGGTCTGCGATTACTAAGGTTAATCAACTTTCGCTAGGATGGTTATCGGACGGGTGACCAAGCATTTTTTATCTTGATTTCCTCCTTGCTTTAGAAGACACGTATAGCCGTTGGACCCGGCTGCATAAGCAGTAATTATTCATTAACAACCACCGCACCGCACTGGACTCGCGTGGTCGGCTACACCGTTCTCCATATCTATCCATAGGAAGGCACGTGCCACCCGCAGTGGGGACATACCATTAGCTAGTGAGATGAGGATACAGAGATGATTTATGAAAAGCGGTCTAGTGACCACGACTTTAGACAAGAAAACCTTACAGCGAAAATAAAATATAAACCTAAATACCACCTACACATTTTGATTTGTTAGATGTTATCAATTGACGCAATCAAGAAACAAAAATTGAGGAATCTGAACAAAGAATATAAAAAGTCACGCCTTTTGCAACAAGCCGCCGATATGTAAAAGGGGAAAATATTGACACTATCGAAAACGGCGAAGTCCCGCAAAGGTCTATTGATAAAGCGAAATTTCTGGAAAATATTTCTAAGCAAATAGCACCGTTTGAGGAGGGTGCGACAAGAAGGCGTTGAGTGCCAATTATAATAGGGCGAGCTGCGCCAACGCACCTGTATTCTATTATCAACCGTGAAGGTTCCCTTCAACAATGTTTTGCATATTACTGTGATACCTCGAACCGGTTTTTACCGAAAGAAAACATGCAAAATAGATTACTGGGGTAACAATAAATACACCCCACGTTCCATTACTCGCTTGAACATATTGACAGGACCGTTATAGGTACTTTTAAAACGTAAAGGTTTCCTTAAACAATGTTTTGCATATAAATGTGACACCTCGAACCGGTTTTATCCGAAAGAAAATGTGAAAAAAATTACTGGGGTGTCAAAGAAATACATATTGTATTTTACAATGTTGAAAATATTTACAGTACTGTTAGCCTTTTACATCGGGAAGGTCTTCAACAATGTATTATTACATTTATTACTGTGATACCTCGAACTGGTTTTCTTTAAAAGAAAACGTGCAAAATAGATTACTGGGGTACCATATAAATACACCCCACGCTCTATAATTCGTTTGAAGACATTTACAGGACTGTTCGCTTTTTTAATCATGGAGAATCTTTTAACAATGTTTTGCATATTGCCTCGAATCGGTATTTACCGAAACAAGATGTGTAAAATATATATACGGGTACTCCACAAATAAACGCCCTATTCTATTCTAGTTCTTTTGAAAATTCTCATAGGATTGTTCAACTGTTGTATTTTAAATGAGGCAATGTAGTTCGAGTACTGCTAGCCTTCGCTCATGGGGAATCCTAACCTTAACCCCCACGCGTTGGCTCAATGCGGGTTAATCAGTTTAAATAACTGCTATCTTACGACAATTACCAAATCTACCAAAGCAAAAGACACTCAAGATACTCTAGATACTCAAGATACTCTAATACTCAAGATCAATTAATTTCAAATATCATAAAGATCAATTATGTCTAACACTCACTCATTCGGTGACCAGCCTTGGTAAAGTTGATTTATTTGCAAGACTGCAACTCCGGCCAGCTGCTGCGCCAATGAGATCCAGTAATGTTGTTGTTTTATTGTTTTCTTTTATCAAGGATAGCCATTTACTCCTTATCAACTTTATCCACGAAAAAAAATGAAAAGTGACGTGAAGCCACCCCCCTCCGTATTTGTACCTTTTGGGTACAAAATTAACCCCCGTCATCTCTTGTTCTTTGTTTGACAAAACATTATCGATCCCTTTAGGTCAGGAAGTGCAAAACATCCGAGTGACCGACAGGGGCATTTTTCATTATATCAGAAACGTTCAAATAAAAATTACAAAAAGGTGGTCTAGAATATTTCTTTAATTGACAGCGAACTTTTGGCATCAATGATAAAGTGGTGATCTGATCTGATCAAAAGATCTGAAAAAAGGCAATGCAACCTATAAGGTATGAATTGCCCTTTTTTCTTACTAAACTACTTTGTTTGTTATACTTTATACGTACGCCGCGTTGTTATATATTTTTTGGCATTACACTATGAACATTTTATACAAAAATCATTACAGATCATCAAAAAAAAAGGTTTTAAAAAGAATCTGCTTTTTTATATTTAAAGAATAGAGTCAACAAATCTAAACAAATTACAAAAGAAGATATTATAATTAAATTTATCATTATTATCATAGTCGCTATAGAAGACGTTGAAAAGATGATAATTTTATAGGGAAGCCCCTCGTATTACGAAAGGTCATTGGTTAAATAATTTTGAATCTCTGCAATTGCGTAGAGATGTTGCGTCACTCAGCGTGTTTTACCGCTTATAACATAACGAGTGCTCTGAAGAGCTCTTTGACTTCATCTCACCGTCTCTCTTCCTTCATAGAAGTACTCGTGCTGCTCTTCGGAATAACCGCTTCACTGTTTCAAATATTCCATCACGCACAAAGAAATGTGGTGACTCGTTTCTTTGTCGCGCTCCAAAAGATGGAATAATCTACCAGCACACGTTTTCCCTCCTTCCTATGATATGGGGTCCTTCAAAAGAGGCGTGAGGCACCTTGTGGGCCGGCAGAGTGAGGTTAACTGATGCTACGTTTGTTTTCACGCTGCACCAGTTATCTTCACGTCTGGACTCCATTTCCACTTAACATCAGGTGGGATGGAGTCATTTGCCGAACTATATATAAAAAAAAATTAAAAAAAATTATGGCAGTCGCTGATTTCAAGTGTTTGTTTGCTTTAAACATATCAAAGTGATTGCAAGAATAACTTTTATCACCACTTAATTACAGGTGAAGAATAAAAAAAGTTCCAACCAAATGCTTCGACAGCGTCTCATAGAAATTGCCAATGCCAGTTTGTGTAAGCATCGTATGCCTACGATGCATCTGCACCTAAGCGCATTATACACCAACACCTAGTGTGAATTTCATTTGACATTCAATCACGTTAATAAAAACGAATTAGTATGGCATTGAAGCAGCGCCTCCTGGCGACATGGAAGATTTAATATTTTTCCATACAAATTTTCGTTTTCGCAAACGTAATCGAATGAATACGGATAGAAAACAAAATTTACACTAGACACTCTGTAAGGCATTTTTCTATACACTGGTCCCGGTGAATCTCAGTCTAATATCACCGTTGGAATTACACCCACTGTCCTCATGAAGATACATTATTGGTACCATGAAGTCCATGAACACAGAATAGTAACATCTTGTGCACTGGAAATCTCACTTAGATTTGCAATGCGACATGCCTGCTTCGACAAGCTGTTTGTAAGCTTAAAGACCATGTGACCAATTCAACGGTTTTCTTTAAAATAGTTTAAGTTAACTCAGTAACACTTTTGTTTGAAATATAGGTATTTATTCTTGTCAAGTTGGTATCCAGAAATGATGGTATCACGCAAACGTGACACATCCCTTACTAGGTTCTGCGAGGCATTTGAATTGGTTGATATCACGTAGCCTGCGCGGGTGAGGATCAAACTTCGGTTTAGATGATCGAAGATATCAAATGAAATCGATCTCAAGTGAATAGGTTTTTTTTTATGTAGTTGAGCGTACTACATCGTCAATCGCATCATCAATTAACATCAGATGAGATAGTAGTAAAAGCATGCCTGACGACCAATAGACGGGTCGGGACCCGTCTATTGCACGCGCATCGCGAACTGTCTATCCACGCGAGTTTTAGCTAACGCTCTTACGGTTAAATTATATTGTCACCGCTGAAGCACCAGCCTTCCCCATGGATGTATAAGGAGAAAGAGCCATAAACCAACACGTGCGCCCAGTACAGATTGGTGGTTGTTAATGACTGCAGCCGGGACCAGCTTTACATGTTATCTAAGCACGGAAGAGCTAGAGATGATTAGCTAGACATTTTTGTCACCCATCCAATGACAAAATCCCTTTCACCTTAGCAATCGAAGACCGCGCGTTAGTCTGCGCCATCGAGTTCCCCAAGTTAAATTAAATTATTGTTATTATTTCTTGTGGGGACGTCGCCAGCCGAACGGACGATCCACCCGCGTTGCCTAAATTATATTATTAACTGCTATAAGATTATTTTAAAATATTGTTCGTCAGCGAATATCGGTGTAAATTACTAGCTAGGTTACGAACTGGCACGGGGCCCAATGGAGCGTCGTCGTCGGTTTCTCGAATAGCAGGTCGCGCAAGACGGTTGGACGGACGCCGCCGTTTTATGACTCCCTGGTACACACGGCTGCATATCGACCTACCAGAAACTGTCAAATACTTTAACCGCCTATGTGGTCTAGTGGCTAAGACCACCAGTTTAGACCCAGAGGTCCCGGGTTCGATTCCCAGCGGGGGGGACATGTTTGTGTACTCGGTTTGGTTGGTGGTAAGGCTTGTTTGTCCGCCTGGCTAGCTACCACCATCTTATCTAAATTATGTCGCCATAAAATCAATGTTTGTAGCATTGTTGTGTTCCGGCAGCTACAGATAAGATAGCCAGTGTCTCACTAAATGAGGCTCCCGGGCGAAGTGCGCTTCCATCATTGGCCTTATCATCATTTAACATAAGGTGAGATCAAGGCACTGTGCTTACCCGTTAATATAAAAAAATACTGTCAAATTTCCTCAATATACTTTGAACTTTATTCCTCATGTATATGGTTAAAAATGTATTAAAGAAATTTGACAGTTTTAGAAAGGTAGCTATGTGCAGGCGTCTGTTCTTGGAACATCCATATCACGTGTGCAGTCTGTGTGGAGAGATAATAACAACATTACATAAAGTTAATTAGTCCAATGTTGTAGTTTATAGTTTTAATAAAAAGACAGTGTTGAAAACAAAAAATAATCCACGAGGGGGATTCGAACCCGCACTCCATAACATACCGGGTCAGGCGCACTTCCAACTATACTATCGTGGCTCAATCCAACTCGCCGAAATTAATCAGCACTATCTACTTTTACTTTGTAAGCCAAAGGAGCCCTATTCGCCCTGTAGTTGTTAACATTGAATAGGGCCAAGCCTCCTAATTTAAGTAAATAACAATGATATCAAACCACAGGCAACGAAACGATGCGAGAGCGTAGCCACAGACATCGCATAACATCAGGTAAGACTCAAGTCTAACTTTTATATTAATAAAATATTTCAATTAAAAAATTACACGTCCATCCGACCTTACTATATAGGAATCGAACCAGAAAGACCTAGGTTCGATTCCTGGCTAGGTCGGGTGGGCGTTTAATTGTTTCACTGTATTTTATAAATATTTAATTCAGCTTCAGTGCAGCAATTAGCACTTCAAAATAAAAAGTAAAATTTACTATAGCGTTGTGTTATCAAATTTGTGGTATTTCATCTGTAAAGATGAATCTGCATAGCCATCGGTTGCAATAACCTTTGGATAGATGGCACTGTGCCGCAATAAGCATTCAACAATTAAAAAGCAGTGACAAAATTCAGCGCTTACGTCAGCCCTTCCGGTAGCATAGCGGTTAATTTTTTCACTGTATTTTATAAATATTTAATTCAGCTTCAGTGCAGCAATTAGCACTTAAAAATAAAAAAGTATTTTTTTTATATATTAATACTAACGGCCGCCCGTAGTTTCACTTGCGTGGTTCCCGTTCCCGCGAGAATATCGGGATAAAAGTATCCAATGTTTATAAACTATCTGTATGCCAAAATTCATCCAAATTCATCCATCCGTTGCAGCGAAAAGAAGCAACAAAATATACACACATACACACAAACTTTCGCATTTATAATATTAGTGTGATTATTTTGACGGCCTCCGTAGTCGAGTGGCTCGCACGCCGGTTTCCGGTGTTGCTATCTCCGAGGTCTCGAGTTCAATACCCGATCGGGTCAGTGTTGAAAAACGCACTTTTTCTATATTTCCTCGGGTCTGGGTGGTTGTGGTGGCACCGTTCATTGTTTCTTATTTCGATAACACAAATTTTAATGCTCAAGCTACTCTTTCTCGTCTTTGGAGTCAGAGCAATGTATGTGATGTTTTCTTATATTTTTATTTTTATTTATTATTAATTTTCCAAAATGAAAAAACTTTGAAGGTATAAAATCCAAAACATTGTACACGCTTAAATGAACAATATCGTAAAGCACCTTAGGCAAAGGTAGTTATGATTTTGCTAGTATCATATAATAATATAGACGGAAGCCACTGAAGATATTAATATCAAGCCTCTTACTACGGCATCGTGTGGGTCGCAGGGATCACAATTTAATTTAACTCTGTGTATAAAGAAAGACGCTTTGCAGACGCAGAGTCTGCACTAACTTTAAAGGGTTCGTCATAATACTATTCACTAGCTGCAAGTTGCTATGTAAGAAACCGTAAAAATCATTTAGTAACACGTCCTTTGGATCTCAGTATATTGGTAACTTAGGTCATAAGTTAACAACATCAAGTTCTAAATAAATAAAAAGTATTTATTGAGTCCTCAAATTTTAACAAACAAAATCAATTTCAACATAAAAACAAAAGACAATTAATATTGTTCCAAAAATAGATTTGAAACAACGGTTGTAACAAGATCTTTTAAATTTCCCGATGCTCAATTATTTACAATCCCTTATTCCATCGCAATTAAGCAACTGTAAGGCCAAACAAATTTGACTAAGAAACAAAAGAGAGGGACGCTCTAGTAAGGCATTTGGAGTCGCATTTACTCAGTAATTCGAGTGACAGCATCGTAAAAGTGGGATTAAATTGCTCCGACCCCATGCTAGGAAAAATGTATGAGGCAGGGATCAGGGGGGTCCGGGTAGGCAATTAGCGGGGAGATACGCTCTTACCCGGATAAGCTTTGGATATGATTCCGCATCCCACATTCAGTCGGCTGAAAGAAACTCGGATAAACCAAAGCTCGTTTCACTAAAAATAGGCTTGGATTATAGAGTTTTCGCGTAAGTGTAGACTTAATGGAGGCTTTATTAATCCAATTTCACAAGTAATCTGATCTTACAGTCTTTAAATTACGCTGGGCATATTGACAAAAAATATAAATATATATGTCGGAGACATGGCCTGGTACTATTAATTATTCTGTGACATGGCGCTAGCATCGCTTAGTTAAGTATACTCAAGTATAGTCTATACTTGAGTGTGGTCTGCGCAGCCTATGCTCTATGGTACGCGAAACATCAACGTCAGTTGACGCGACAACGGAACGGAGCGGATATTTGAACGAGAGCGGTCGGAGAGTACGCACGCGCAGAACTCAATTCGTTTCTAAAATCCATTTGCATCGGGCAACTGTTTCTAAATTATGAAATTGTGATGTTAAAATAACATTAAAATGACTGTAAGGAATACGACTGCGCTTTTATTTTGAAGATCCAAGATGAACTGTGTTATCTACGAATCTGAGTTTGCTCGAACGTCTTACCTACAAACTAACCTCGCCACCGACATAAATAAATCAAAGCGTCGTAGTCTTAGACGGCTTTATTTTGGGATCTTTCCCATAGTCTGAATTAACGGTAACTAGTTATATTGTTGGCGGAATATCATCATCATCCTCATCTCTGCCAAAAGACGTCCACGCTGGACAAAAGCCACCCCCAAGGATCTCCACAACGACCGATTTTGTACTGCTCGCATCTAACGGCTTCCTGCGATCTTTCTTGGTCCACCTTGTTGGAGGCCTACCTACACTGCGCTAAGTTAGAATTCGACTAATTATAACTAGTTTTTTGTTGGTTGGTACAACACGTTTCAACATCATCATCATCATCATCATCACCATCATCATCATCATCATCACCATCATCATCATCATCATCATCAGCTCATTTTATGTCCCCACTACTGAGGCACGAGCCTTCCCTATGGATGGACAGGGAGAACGGGCCATAAACCACCACGCTGGCCCAGTGCGGTTTGGTGGTTATTAACGACTGCTAATGCAGCCGGGACCAACGGCTTTGCGTGCCTTCCGAAGCACGGAAGAGCTGGAGATGATACATTTTTGGTCAACCATCCGATGGCCGGCCTTTGCGAAAGTTTCTTAACCTCAGCACTCGCAGACTGGTCGCGTTAACCACTGCGCCATCGAGCTCCTCAAGTTCCTAAAGCTCCTCAACAAGTTTATTAGCAGCCAATCATTGAAGCTACTACTGCTAAGCTAGACTTGATCAGAAATCTGTAAACTCAGCAACGACTGTTGAGTGAGTGTTGGAAAACTAATTAACACATTTCCTTAAGTCAATCACGCTTAATTCTTGTTAAGCATTTCACCAACTTACTGTTGTTTAAAGTTAACGAATCAGTCCATTATCTGAAGTTCAAATAGACAAACAATTCTCTCGTAATTAGATAGGTCAACATTGACAACAACTTTGGAGGAGACGGCTCCCGGTGAAGTAATTCTGCTTCATTTTGGGAAGGCGAGAACATCTCTTTACCGTACACTAACACCCGTTTGCACTAAACTTATGAATCGCCTAAGTCTTGACTTAACTATTACCCGGTCAAGTTAACTCGGCACCTGGCTCTAAACGTCGCTTACACTCAGGTGTCACCTTAACTTGATCGGGTAGTAGTTAGGCAAAGACTTAGGCGATTTATAAGTTTAGTGCAAACGGGTGTAGGGGTTGTAACGGTAAAACATCAAAGTTTAAAACAGATATGGCGCAGTGGTTAACGCGCCCAGTCTGCAAGTAATAATAATAAATAAAAATAATAAAAATCTTTATTTGGCACCATTTCAATTTGTAAAATTAAATGTGAACGATAACAACCGCATTCGTCGGATGACTGTGTCGCAGTTGCCTAAGTGCTAAGGTTAAGCAACTTTCACAAAGTCCGGTCATTAGATGGGTGACCATGAATATATCATCTCGAGCTCCTTCGTGCTGCGAAAGCCACGTAAAGCCATTAGTCCTGCTGTATTATCAGTAGTTAGCAAATGCCAATCCGCACTGGGCCAGAATTTGTTGTTTATGGTTAATTCTCTCTATTTATTTATAGGGAAGGCTCGTGCCTCAACGAAGAGGACATAAACATAAGGTGGTAAAGTGTATACTTACTTACTTACTTACTTACATTATTAGCATAGTGTCAAGTATATTAAAAACAATAAGAGATGCATTTTTTAACACAACAAACATTTTTAATACTTTATTGTCATAGCAATGAATCTTTATTTTATAATTCAAATCAATATGGCGATTTTCATTCTTGTTTTTACATTTGAGTATTACGAGATTTGTATAAATAGGTTTGTTTATTCGACATTAATTATGCTGTAGTGTGTGACTCACCTTACTCTATTATTACATTTGAATTGCATTAATAGCTGACAATACATGTATTCAGAAATAAATCATACGTCAAAGACTACACTTGTTTTATTAGCTCTCCCAGTCGTCCCATCAGAGCATTGCAATATATTACATAGCTTGCTCGCTATTCTATTCAAGTAAATTCATCCAACGTGATAATAAGTTTATTTTTAACAATGACTCACTTGAGCTTTTGGAGCGCACTTGAAAGGCACTTGCTTCTAACAAGTTGCCTCTCGTGAGTTCTCCCAACTCAAGTTAAAATCTTACTAAGTGAAGTCACTTACATTTTTGTTTTTAAATTTTAGTAAGTACTAATATTTCGGTTATGTAATTTACTCGTTGATTCTATTTTCTTATTTGATTAAGTGGGTAACTGTTATTGGCCCTAAAACTTCATGCTATAAACAGATTCTGTCTATATACAGAGTGTTTGGTAATACGTGTATAATCCTGATTATGACAGATAGAGTACCGTGCATAGAACCCCAGAAAATTATGAACATTCCTAAAAAGCATGACATGGACAAGATATTGAGGTTGCTTGTTACTAAATAAAATTATAAAGTGACAACCCTAGGTCCAGCTGATACATTGTTCTTGGTCGTCAACCTTGTGCTCCAACAAAAACAGAAATCAAAACGTGTCGAGGATGAATAAAAAAATGTAATAAAATAAATTAAAGTGTTTGTATGGAATAATAAATCTACGTAAATATGATTTTGAATGTTATCACAGTGTACTTTATACTTGGTTGCGTGGCTATGTTTCGGGATTATACACATATTACCAAACACCCTGTATAAGGTGATGGCTGTTGTCATCCTAAATAAAATAAAATAAGGGACTTCTTGGCGGGAAAGTGAAGAGTCATGTCTGCGGTTTTGTTTTATTTTCGAAAATTTGTGTTATATTTAATATTAATGTGAAATAATGATGGATTATTAACCGTTAAATGTTCGTGAGTGTGCATGAGTGTTGCTAATGAAATAAAACAGTGCAACGTCACTTTTCAACTTCTCTCAAGAAGTCCTCGGGCGGACTTAGTAAAGCCCCCACATTTTTACTGAGATACTCGAGGGGTTGGGGAGGGGTATATCATTTTTCACTTCTCATTTCTATTATCATTCATCATCATCATACAGAAAAGAAATATTATTTATTTATGTATTACTTGTTAAAAATTACTTTGACATTGGCTAATGTGCTAATCGCACGAAGCCATCAACAAAAAGAAAAAAAAATTAAGAAACGTACTTTTTTTTCTTATCTACTTTATTTGGACGGATTTTTTTTTTTTTTTTTTTTTTTTATAAAAGAGGGAGGCAAACGAGCAGGCGGGTCACCTGATGGAAAGTAATCACCGCCGCCCATGGACACCCGCAAAACCAGAGGAATCGCAGACGCGTTGCCGGCCTTTAAGGAAGGAATAGGCTCGTTTCTTGAAGATTCCGAGGTCGTAACGGTCCGGAAATACCGCCGTTGAGAGCTGGTTCCACAACACTGTAGTACGAGGCAAGAAATTTCGCGAAAAACGCACAGTAGTAGACCGCCATCCATCAAGGTGATGTGGATGGAATGACAGTCGATTGCGTGTAGTGCGGTGAAGAAAAGCAGCGGTAGGGATCAAGCCGAACAATTCCTCTGAACACTCCCCATGATATATGCGGTACAATATACAAAGAGAAGCAACGTCTCTCCGAAGAGATAGTGGATCGAGCCGACCTGAGATAACCATGTCGTCGACAATTCGAGCAGCTCTGCGTTGAATACGGTCAAATGGAAGGAGTTGGTACTGGGGTGCTCCAGCCCAAAGATGGGAGCAGTATTCCATATGTGGCCTGACCTGTGCTTTGTACAGTTGTAAGCGGTGGGCCGGCGTGAAATACTGACTCGCTCTGTTAAGCACACCCAGTTTTTTCGAAGCTAATTTAGCTTTACCTTCCAAATGACCCCGAAACTGAACGTCACTCGAAATATCGACACCAAGGATCCCAATAGTCGGGTTGGTATCAAGGGGAGCTCCCTCAAAGTTCAGAGGTACGACGAAGGGATGTTTTTTTGCGGTAAATGCGCAAACTTGTGTTTTGGTGGGGTTAAAGTGGACGAGGTTACGTCGGCCCCAATTCGAGACATGACTTAACATGTTCTCGGTGTCAGTCACAAGTTTATTCCGGCTCTCGATGACGCTTTCCAGAGAAATATTAGCTCGTCCGGTGTAGAGCGTGTCCCCAGTACTGTCGTCCGCATAGCAATGAATGCTGTTGTTATGCAACATGTCATTGATGTGCAGAAGAAACAGAGTAGGGGACAACACACACCCCTGCGGGACTCCAGCATTCACGGGCTTCATGTCAGAGCACGAACCGTCAACTACGACCTTGATGCTACGCCCAGAAAGAAAGCTGGCGACCCACGAACACAATTTCTCAGGAAGCCCGTATGATGGAAGTTTAGCGAGAAGAGCCCTGTGCCATACCCTGTCGAAGGCTTTCGCTATGTCCAAGCTAACTGCCAGTGCCTCCCCTTTCCTCTCGATTGCCTCCGCCCATCGGTGAGTGAGGTACACTAAAAGATCACCAGCCGAACGACCGCGGCGAAAACCATACTGGCGATCGCTTAGTAGCTGGTTCTCTTCTAGGTACCTCAAGAGCTGGCAGTTTGTAATGGACTCCATTACTTTGGAGAGCAAAGAGGTGATGGCTATAGGCCTGTAGTTGGACGGATCCGAGCGATCGCCTTTTTTGGGAATCGGGTGGACAAGGGCTGTCTTCCAAGAACTCGGGACAACGCCAGTAGTGTAGGAGAGCCGGAAGAGGCGCGTTAGAACCGGCGCCAACTCAGGAGCACACGTCCGAAGCACAATGGGAGGGACTGCATCAGGCCCACTCGACTTATGGATGTCAAGGGAAAAAAGAGCCTTACGAACTGACCTTTGCAGGAACCGAACGTTTGGCATAGAACTAGCGCAATGCGGTATGGTTGGTGGCGACTTTTCCCCATCGTCCAAGGTCGAATTTGACGCAAAAAGAGTGCCCAAGAGATCGGCTTTCTCCTTTGCGGTATGAGCCAGACAGTCATCGGTCTTGTGCAATGGTGGTAGGGACGGCTGACAAAAATTCCCTAAGATAGCTTTGGCGAGAGACCAGAACGCACGCGTACCCGAAGGAAGACGCACTAGCCTCTCGCCAATTCTACCTATGAATGATGACTTCGCCTTGGCAATATCCTTCTTAAAGGACCTGGCGGCAAAGTTGTACCTCTTTCTGAGCACGCTGGTGTTTGGATCCTTTGATGAAACCGCATTAGCCCAGGCTTGGTAATGCTGTCGCTTTCGGCGAGACGCCATTTTGCAGCAGCGACCAAACCAGGGTTGGGACCTGCCGCCAATGGGAACCACAGAGTTTGGAATGAAAAGTTCCATTCCCTGCAGTATCACATCAACGACAGAGTCGGCGGCGACATCAGGATCATCCAGCGAGAAGCAAACTCGCCACCATGGGTAGGACGCAAAGAAACTTCGCATCCCATCCCAGTCCGCTGACTTATAATGCCAGACCCGACGGCTAGCCGCTGGTTGCGTTTTTAAAGTTTCTGTGAGAGGCACAGTGCTGCGAATCAGACAGTGGTCTGATGAGCCTAGTGGTGCATCGACAGAAACTTGATAGCCATCTGGGTGCGAGGTCAGCAGAAGGTCCAATAAAGAAGATGCATGGCCCTCCACATCTGGAACCCGCGTGGGCTCGGTTACCAACTGGGTCAGACTGTAGGCCAAAGCGAAGTCATGAACGGCTCTACCCGCGTGGTCAGTTGTGCGTGATCCAAGCCATTCGACGTGGTGGGCATTGAAGTCTCCCAATACCACAATCTCGGCAGAAGGGATCCGTTGAAGAAGGGAGTCTGTCGCCGTTTGGACGCTCTCGATGAGTTGGTCAGTTCTGTCGTTACCGCTGTGGGACCTATACAGGCATGCGTAGACGCGAGGATGGTGTCCGCAGTCGACGTGTAGCCATAAGATGGAGAGGTCCCTATCTTCAAGATTGCCGAGGCGACGGACGCACATATCCTCCCTGACGTAGGCGCAAACACCGGCTCGAGGCACAAATGCATGTTCCAAATTATATCCCGGGTAGCGCAAGTAGGAGATGTCAGGAGGGGGGGATATCTGCGTCTCGGTGAGGAAGAGCAAGGCCGGCTTCTCCGTCTCAAGGTGGTAATGGACGGCGCTCAAATTAGAGTGGATTCCCCTGATATTGCAGAAGTCCACGCGAAGCGTAGGAGGAGGTGCCAAAGGTCTTGTCTTTCTCCTGCCTGCAGCATGCCTTGATACGAGCGGACTTTTGCCCTCCCCAGAATACGTAGGGCAGCCTGAGCGAGGACGCTCAGGGGGGGATTCTCCGACACTGGAAGTGTCGGTACCCCCCTGGGGTAAATCTAAATTCAAGTTCGCTGCCATATCAAGTACGAGGGGGGGGGGGGGGGGGATAGGGGCCTCCGGAACCCTCACTCGCCGGACGAAACACAATGGCACCAGGTGCCATTATTTCACGCCGAATATTCGTGAGAGGGTGGTATTACGCCGGGCGAGCCGGCCCAATGCGTGCTGCAATGCAGCGTGGCTCTACCACTCAGTTGGTGTCACTCATTTAGCACCACCCAGGGGTCACGTGTAGGGTCTCAAGGGTAAACCTACGGACGCGAGTGACTTTAACCCCCAAAATGGATACAGCCGGTTGTCATAAAAAATCGAATGTGTTTCAACTTTATGAAAACTAAATACTTAGCGTAATGGCAACAGTATTCAACAGTTTAAGCCCAGTGTCCGACACTATTTTCGTCGCCAATGAATGTTCATTGAAATACGGGATGACAGCTAGAAAGCAGGTGGGCTATATTCAATTGTTACTAAATACATAAATTAGTTTTAGACCCAGATTGTAATTAATAAAAGAAAAAATTTCGATCACTGGTTTCTGTCAAACAATGGTGACACTACCCAAGGCAATATTTATTTTACTTATTTATTTATTTATTAAAATATACAAAGGTCACAGGGAGACTGAGGTGTTGGTCGTCTCATAATTAGTTAGTAGCTCCCTGTGACCACGGGCCCTGCAAAGGGTTCCAAACGTCAGGAGAAACATTAAAAAGTAATGTGTAAAATAAACGCGAGTAGATCCGTAAAAGTTGTTTCATTTAAATGTGTAGTGTTCGCGTAAACTTTAGAAAACAATATATACAAAGGTACTTAATATTAATCTATAAGATCGAAGCAGTGTGAAAAAACCAATATTGGTTTGTCCACACACCGGCACTCACCGCCTTACGCCCACAATATACAAAAAACAACTATTATGGTTAAATAATTTTACGCAAATTTGGTTATGGTGTCCACTTATTTAGGCGAGCCTTATTGCTCGTTTATTGCCAGTAATTTAAAAAATACTTCTAATAACATAGAGATTCTCTTTATGTTTGTATGTGTTCAGTTTTCCTGTATAAATATTATAAAAGAAGTATCCCACTTCAAAATTAAAGTTCAAAAAACATTTATTTATTTATAATAAATAAAACTAGACTAATCCAATCTGATGTTGCTTACATTTAATCTTACATCAATAACATATTATTATTAACTTATCTACTAAATATATTACTAATTAAAATTTACACATTTAAACATTAGGTACACATTAAAATTGCATTACATACATTCACCATCATCATCAGCTCATTTTTTTAGGTCACAACTGCTGGGGCACGAGCCTTCCCTATAGATGGATAGGGAGAACGGGCCACCAAGCGGGCCCTGTGCGGATTTGCGGTTGCGATGTGTGGTTGTTAACGACCTGGACCGGTACTAACGTCTTAACGTGCCTTCCGAAGCACGGAGGAGCTCGAGATGACAAATTTTTGGTCACCCATCCGATGACCGGCCTTTGCGAAAGTTGCTTAAACTCAGCACTCGCAGACCGGGCGCGTTAACCACTGCGCCATCGAGCTCCTACAATATACATACATACATATAGAACATACATTACAATTATTAATCTATATAACAGACTAAGTATAAAACTATCTTTGCGAGTTCACTTAAATTACCTGAAAATATATCAATCCTCTCATGAACTTTATTCGCTGTGAGGATTGACCATACAAAGGGCGTTATTGCAAAGATATGCATCGCTTTTGAAAATAAGTTTAAATGTAAGCGTATCTTTTACTTTTAAGACATCAATGCTTTCATTGGTTCTGGTGCTGACTGTAATTTAATAACGAGTGTCTAGAGGACTCTGGCCGACATTATATGACCACCATATACTGAGCTTAACATCGCTATTAAAAGTAGAAAAGACTCTCGGTGGTCCTATTTTTCTGGTTTTTCTTGACGTGTCTGCAATAAGCCACTCGTTATGCGAAGCATGTAACGTCTGAGACATACAGCAGCAGTGCAAAAATAGTTTCACTATTTTCCCTAATGTGACACTGCTATTGATTCCAATGCTTTTGTTAATGTTTATCATTGTTCCTTCCAATCCATAGAAAAGGAATGTGCTGGCTCTTTATAGTCGGGAACGTCAACGTCTCTTAAAAATGTTTTTCCTTTTAAGTTGATGGCTTCGTGCGATTAGCACATTTAGCCAGTGTCAAAGTAAGTTTTTCGGTTGTTTTTAATAAAAATGAAAGCTAGAACTTTTCAAAGTGTCTAACGTGTTTGTATAAATAAATGTCCAAAAAAATTGCACAGATTCCTTGAAAATGATATAAAGGCAGGCTTTCTGCCATAAATTCGTGTTAGAGCATAAAGTCGACACTTCCCAAAGTGATGGAAGTGCACTCTGGCGTATTCCCGGAGCGAGAGTAAGTGATAAGGGAATACGCGAACCTAAACATAGTCTGCTGTTGATGTCAATCGAATATTCAATATAGTTTGGACAGCAGTGGATCCATTTGCCTCTTCCCATTGAGACTTGAAGTTTGAATTGGTGACGTTTGAAATACTGTTTTTTGGGGAGTTTCGTTTAAAGCTACGCTGGAACTTAAATTTATTATGTAAAAGTTAATAGCCCGCTTACTATTCGGCTGATGGACAAAGGATTCTGTCGTCGAAATCAAGACACTACACTATTGATGGGTATTAGCTTAATAACCGCGCTTGCCTTTGAGTTGGTAATCACAAGCTCGCGCTATTGGTGGAAAAATCCGAAACACCCTTTACCCGACCTGGGAATTGAACCCAGAACGTTCGAGTATTGGCCACCCAGACGTTTATTCTTCTTTACTAAGGTTACTAAAGACTTACTTTACTAAAGGAATTTTCGATAAGATTTTACGTTTTTAACTATGTGAAAAAATCTACACATTTTTCATAGTTTTGTGTACACAAATGTCAGTAGCCAAACGGATTCAACCCGAGCACCTAGCTCAGATTGAATGCGAGAAATTGTTTTTTTTAAATAGAATTTTCAGGCAGATGGCTAATGAGACTGATGAGGAAAGCTAGTATCAATTCAATCGCCATTCCTCCGCTAGACTTATGGTGTAAATCCATATCTAGCACAAACATATTAGCTTTCTGGAATAGTTAAAATGTCTTTTATTAATGTAGTAACATCATAATATATATTTTTTCAATTTATTTATTTAAAGTTAACAAAAAAAAACGCCCAATCCCGTAGCATTGTTTAAATCCTTGACAGGTAATCTAGATCAGACCGTATAATTGAATGGCAAAGAGCGCATCGCACCGACGAGGGAGTATCTTTATTGGAACACGTCATTATTAATTGTTTCACGTAGGTACGGCACGCGGCAGATGGCTGCCTCGTTATTATTCGAGTGATTAAAACGATCTGCATATAGAACTCGCGGCTGACTGGATATTTTGTCACTGTGACGACGAAATCTGCACATGAAGAGAGGCTTTATGCAGTGAGGACGCTGTAAGCGTTATATTTACGGTATGTTCCGATATAAACTGCGAGCACGGTAAGGTGTGACGTCAATTTAGTATACTGCGAAGCCGTTCCTTTACAGTTAGCTATACTGGTTACTGTTTAAAACGGAACGCAATCCAGTATACTGTCATCCATGCTGTCATCCATGTCATTTCTGGTCGCTGTTGATCACGTGATCAAAGCACTGAGAGCACCTTACCTCGAAAATGCCAGTGCTTACAGTACAAAAATGGCGACGATTTATGACGTCATATATTTCCCTAGGATACTGCGGCAGTATACTGTCAACCATAACGGAACAAGAGCACTGGACAGTGCTCGCAGTGTAACATCGGAACATACCCTAAGTAATGTTGTTTTTACAAGAAATCAGTAGCTGTAAAGTGACAGGTGTCAACAGTCAGCTGTGATAATGACGTTTAGATGTAACCATGGGCCTGATTGGTCGCAGTTAACATTTACTGTAGTTATACGAGTATTATAACCCTATAGTACTCGTACAGCTACATCCCATCTCTATCACAAAATTATATTACTGAGTACCTACGACAGAAATAAAAGTAGGTAAGTACATATAACCAACGTTACGTGTCAAATATCATGTCCGAACGTGTACACGTCTCGCATAGTCGATTAAAGAGTCTATGGGAATTTTATTGCTCCACCATTGACATCGGCAAAATATTAAATATCTTTAACGGGCTAATAATTTACTATGCCATTATAGGAATTTGTAGAAGTTCTGTTTTCGATTTTAGCTCGTCCATGCTCGTCCGTTGAACTTATTTAACCTTTTATATTGCTTTATTAAGGGGGTGCAGCGCGGAATTTGAAAATTTACCTGTTTTTAAGTCACTGGTGCTAGGCGCTGAATAGGTCTTATACATTAAAAAGACTAGTATAGGTTAGCTTGATCCTTTCACAGGGTCATGGTTGTCTTGGAATTTGAAACAAATACCCAGAAACTGCATAAACAATACGTAAAATAATGATATCTAAAAACTTATTTCTTCAGAAACTTTGTAAATATAGCACAAATGAAACAATGATTCGACATCAAAATGTTTGTATTGATATTCCGCAGGTCACTGTTGTCTTATTTTTCAATAAAAAAACATGAGTATGAAAATATGAAGACTTCTTATTTTTTACCCAAACGCCTATGATTTTACGAAAGTAAACATTGCTCTTATTAAATCACCAGCCTACTCTGTACAAATATTAGCGTGCGTGCGTATTCGTAGTCGTGCGCCGTTGTCACCCCACTGCCACGCGCCGCTCGCTCGCTATCATAAAGAAACTTGAAACTCGCAGTTTTGCGTCCGCGCTGCACCCCCTTAAGTAGACCTGTCACGATTGTAATTCGTTGACTTTCAGCCTTAATAGCAACGGTTTCAGACCCAGAGGAACCGAGTTCGGCCTGCATTTGACTACCATCTAACCTAAGTGATGATGTGGCCTACGATGTTATGTAAGTATTGTACTAGGTTGGTTGAATTATAGCGCTTATTCTAATTCTGTGTTTATGACGGAAAACCGCTACGTCTAAGACCGATGGACTAACCACAAACCACGAAGGCAGTCATTTTTTATATTTTCTAAAATATAAAATGGTGATGACAATATGATGCAGTCACAGTCCTCATTAACTTACACGTTAACTCATATCTTCACTACATAGTATAGAACAAAGTCGCGTCCCGCTGTGGCGCTCACTGCCAATACGTAAGACAAGCCTTCTTTTATCATGTTTAAAAAAAAATTCAGTTAGGATCTCGCGGAATGTCCATATTAACATCAACATATGTATGTATGTATGTATGCTTAGATCTTTAAAACTACGCAACGGATTTTTATGCGGTTTTTTTTAATACATAGAGTGATTCAAGAGGAAGGTTTTGTATGTATGTATAATGATATAAATCGGCAGTTATCCTCAGTACATGTCAATTATTGCATAATAATAAGTTAGTTAGACTCTGGCGTTTAAAGAGGTAGAAAGTCGGTAACCTTATAATGCGTGTTTTGTTCTTTGAAAATGTACCATTTCGGTTTTCAGGAACATTGCAGTATTATTTAAAAGACTTCCAGCAACGGCCTACTAACAGTTCGTTGCGTTCATTAAATTTCAACTTCTATTGTATTTGGATTTAAATTGGATATCGCCATTGTCTCTATGGGCACGTGGTCTGCAAATGACGGAGGTGCATCTCGGTCTTCATAGACAATAACCTGCCACTCTACCGCAGGCCCCTTTGATTATACTCGTGTTCTGATGACTGCGTCAATCTCTGAAGGCCGGTGTTTACCTGAATTTATACTGAAATTGTTATTGTCGATCTTAATGAAAAACAGAGATAAACTTATAAGGGATGGAGATGAAGTTTATGCTTTTCACTACACGGTGGTTTAATGAATCACTTACTACACTTGAATATCTTACTAATAAACAATTCATTATCATCATCATCATCATCTCAGCCAAAAGATGTCCACTGCTGGACAAAAGCCTCCCCCAAGCCTCTCCACAACGACCGGTTTTTTGCTGCTCGCATCCAGCGGCTTCCCGCGACCTTCACTAGATCGTCGGTCCACCTTGATAAACAATTACAAAGAAATAATTACATATAAACAATATATTTGAGTGACAGTAAAAAAAGTCGTTGTTGTATGTTTGTTAACTTGTGTCGTGAATATTTTGTATGTTACGTCTTTAATGTTCTATTTTGTATTGTGAAGTGCACACTAATTCTACTTTTCTTTGTCTTCTCCTTCTACCTGCTGCCAGCTGGAAGGAATTTCATTTTGAAATAATTTGTCTATTCTTACTATGTTGTCCTTCTATTTGTTTGTGTGCACACATATTATAAATAAATAAATAACGGTTTAAATAATTGTTTATAATTTGCTTTAAAATTTTCTCTGTTTTATTAAGTTAAGTTATGTTTCATTTGTTGTTTATATTATTATAGTATAAATTCTATGGTGTACAACAAATAAATAAATAAATAAAAAACTAAAGCAAAAAGTTTTACCTCTAATGTCAATGTACGGGCATTGTAAAGAGTCGAGTTTTCTCTCCATAATTGGACTAATGTGTCTAATAATATTAACTTTTAATTTGTTTTTTTTTTGTGACCGCCAGTGCTACCACAGCGTCATTCCTTTTAAAATCTTAAAAAAGCTGTTAATTTAAAATTATCCACTTTTATGAAAAAGTTCTTAGACAAAAGTTATTCACTATCACATACTTTACCCTCTTTTCGGCTTACCCCCGTTCCGACTAACGTTGTATACTCGATTTATTTGCAAAAGAGTTAGGGGGATCAGTTTTTTAGAATTTGCGACAAAGCTAGGTTCACAGACCGTGTGTATAATTAAATAAACAGATATAAAAATCTTGAAACAGCCGTAAACTGTTATGCTCGAAAATGTAAGCCTCTTTTCTTTGACAATTTCGCTTCAGAAAAGAAAACTTCTAACTAAACTTATGCATTCAACTACAAAACTAGACAATGACTCTCTCCACTCCTGTAATCAAAGTTACACAAAGAATATAAAAAAAATAAACAATTTCACTCAAAGTTGCAACAATAAAACCAGTTTTATACGCTCAAGTTGTGCCGCAAATATTTTTCTTAGAATTGTGGAGCTGATGCTGTAGTGTAGAGTTTTGTTACAAAATATGGAGACTACAGAAAGTAAACTTCGAACAGACGCTCTCGAGCAACGAACTCATAGACAATCTCTCACGGATACGGAACTTCGCAACAGCTGCGCTCGGACTGGTTCTAGATGGTCTAACCCCCGTATTTATAAACAAGCCATTACTCGCTACTTAGCAATTAGGTACTTTGTTAGATCATTAATTGTTCTGAGAAACGAAACTAAGAAAATTTCATTCAATAAACAAGTAACGTGCGTTACCCAATACTAGCTCTTCACTATGAATTCATGGAGAAATCTAGATTGCTTGAGTAAAAATATTGGTGACTATTGATTGGCTAAGAATTCTAACTTTAACGTTTCTAACGTCATCGGTTTACTTGACTAAAGAATAACACCCGACTAAACTTATGAAACACCTAAAACTTGGCTTTACTATTACCCGGTCAAGTTAACTCGGCACCTGGCTCGAAAACGTCGTTTACACTCAGGTGCCGACTTAACTTGACCGGGTAGTAGTTAGGCAAAGACTTAAGCGATTTATAAGTTTAGTGCAAACGGGTGTATAAGTTTTTACTAGTTCATAAATACGGGTGTAGATTTATGTCCGTGAGAGGGTCTATGTGTGCGTTGCTCGAGCATGGTCTGCATGAAGGTAACCTTCTGGTTCTCCTTGTTTTGTAGTTCTGTAGAGAACCGCAAACGTATAATGTTGAAATATGAAAATTTAAAATTAAAAACTGTTCAGTTGCTCACTATCAAAATAAAGTGTTTTGCACTTTACAGCAGAGTTCAATTTGAGGGCTTAACAAGAGCTTGCACTATAAAATTATCATTTTTGCTTCATTTTTGCAATAACATATATATATATATATATATAATTACATTACATATTAATAATTCTTTGGTTCTTTGGTGTATTAAAATTGTTTAATACCTGTCTGTACATCAGCTACACAAAATAATACCGAAGAACTCGTGGTAATGTTGGATAACTTGCTCTTTTGTGATATTTGCTTTAGGTAAAGCCTCTAGTTATTGTTCTAAGGGTAAAGCCACCGTATAATCGCACTACCAATATCATTTTAGATACAGCTTCATGGGTATGACTTATGAGCGTGGAATTAAAAAAGGTTGTACGTAGTCCTTATTAATTTTTGAATCTGTGTTCGAATCCTATGCACTCTCTTTGGTGGCTTTCATCATCATCAGCTCATTTATGTCCCCACTGCTGGGGCATGAGCCTTCCCTATGGATGGATAGGGAGAACGGGCCATAAACCACCACGCGGGCCCAGTGCGGATTGGTGGTTGTTAACGACTACCAATGCAGCCGGGACCAACAGCTTAACGTGCCTTCCGAAGCACGGAGGAGCTCGAAATGATAAATTTTTGGTCACCCATCCGATGACCGGCCTTTGTGAAACTCGCAGATCGGGCGCGTTAACCATTGCTTCATCGAGCTCCTGCTCGCTTGGTGGCTTTACCCTAAAGATAACTTTGACGAGTATAAGTTTAGCTCTGGCAGAATACTGAGTAAAATCACATCATTGCTTTGAGACATTTTAGCTAGTACCCAGCTAATACATAACGCTAAGTACACAGTTTTGCAACCTTTTGGAAACAACAAAACTACCAGCAAAACCCAACAACTGCTAGCAATACAACTATTCCCTTACCAGATTATGAGAAATATTAATTAAGACTCAAGGGAATCTCCAATCCTTAAGGGGGTGCCGCGCGGAATTTGAAAATTTACGTGTTTTTAAGTCACTGGTGCTAGGCGCTGAATAGGTCTTATACAATAAAAGGACTAGTATAGGTTAGCTTGATCCTTTCACAAGGTCATGGTTGTCTTGGGATTTGAAACAAATACCCAGAAACTGCATAAACAATACGTAAAATAATGATATCTAAAAACTTATTTCTTCAGAAACTTTGTAAATATAGCACAAATGAAACAATGATCCGACATCAAAATGTTTGTATTGATATTCCGCAGGTCACTGTTGTCTTATTTTTCAATAAAAAAACATGAATATGAAAATATTAAGACTTTTTTTTATTTTTTACCCAAACGCCTATGATTTTACGAAAGTAAACATTGCTCTAATTAAATCACCAGCCTACTCTGTACAGATATTAGTGTGCGTGCGTATTCGTAGTCGTGCGCCGTTGTCACACCACTGCCACGCGCCACTCGCTCGCTATCATAAAGAAACTTGAAACTCGCAGTTTTGCGTCCGCGCTGCACCCCCTTAAAACATTATTGTCATTTTTTTTGTATTTACAATGCTATATTGTGGTAACTAGATAAAGAGTCAACCAGTCTCAGGAAGCTCGATGGGAATCGAACCCACGACCCTCGGATTACCAGTCTAATGCTCTGACTGTTGTACTACCGAGACCCCCAGAAGACTCGTTGATTTTTTCTAGTAAATTATTTTGCGAGCTGCGTCATTTTTGCAAACAAATTTTTATAACAGCAGTTGGTACTACTGTCCCAGTGTTATAACTCAACAACTACCAGCAATAAAACTATTCCCTTCCCTGGTCACAAGAAATATTTTTCTAAGAGCTAGTAAAAGTTAACCGTCACATTTAGTTGGCATGGTTCGCGGTAGTTTCTGTTACTTGCCCCAGGGACACGCTGGCTGGCGACTCTGGTGCTATATTATGAACTTCTCGGGCGGCGTAGTGACTTATCCGTGTTGCTACGAAACCGAAGAACTTGTTAATTTGGTGACGTAACCTTTTTTTGTTAAAAAGAAATATTAAAACCTTATTTATAAATATTAGATTTGAAAATTTATAAATTTTGCACTCGGAACCGTCTCATCACCAGTTCATTTTATGTCCCCACTGATGGGACACGAGCCTTCCCTATGGATGGATAGGTAGAGGGGGCCATAAACTACCACGAGGGCCCAGTGCGGATTGGTGGTTGTTAACGACTGCTAAAGCAGCCGGGAGCAACGGCTTTACGTGCCTTCCGAAGCACGGAAGAGCTCGAGATCATTCATTTTGGTCACCCATCCGACGACCGGCCTCCGGTCTGTCATAGGGTAATTTTAACTTGGTTACTATGAATCATTTATTGTTAAAAAAGTCTGAATAGTTATTTCGTGTTTTGTTCTTGTCATCTAAACGTCATTTCAAATTAGAGTAAAAGCGACAAAACACGGAATAACTATTCGGACCTTATTCTTTGTTTATTTGTAAGGCACTAAGATTATATCATTAGTTACAAATAAAAGCTTCATAAAAAAATAAACTGTTGCAATTACTCAATTACTCAAAAATCATCATCATCATCATCAGTCATTTTATGTCCCCCACTGCTGGGGCACGAGCCTTCCCTATGATGGATATAGAGAACGGGCCGTAAACCACTACGAAGCCCCAGTTCGGATTGATGCTTGTTAATGACTGCTAATGCAGCTGGGACCAACGCCATCCGAAGCACGGAGGAGCTCGAGATGATAAATTTTTGGTTAGCAATCCGATGACTGGCCTTTGCGGAAGTTGCTTAACGTCAGCACTCGCAGACCGGGCGCGCGTTAACCACTGCGCCATCCAGCTCTTCGAATAATTACTTAGCAGGTAACTATTATTTAGTTATAGTAAAAACAAGTTTTTATTAATCAATCGTTTTAAGCGCTGTCTACACATTTCCGGGTCAGGGCCATCCGTGTTCCTAGTTATCCGTGTCAGTGTTTTCTTCAGGAACGTGCCATCCGTTACCCGTGTCCACACATATCAGGGAAATCGGTGTCAGTGTTTTCTGTTTCGGTGGCTTATACGCATACAAACCGATGTCCTTGTATAACACAAAAGAACTATACTTCGTATCTTTGCGAAGATGATTAACAATTTATTTACTTGCAGCAGTACGTAGTCTGGTGCCGTCCTTGTCACATATTTTAAAGCTACTAAAGAAAAAATATCTCTGTCTCCATCTCTTTCGCCCTACACAATCGGTCGCCATTCGGCCCGTTGTGCGCCGCCATTACGTTTTTTTTTGTGCGGTGCAAGTCACACGTCTGTATTAAAATAGTTCAATCGCGATCTTTAGTGCATTTATAGGTAGAAAACGCGATCAAGAGACGACAATTACGATCATAATTATGAACAAAATTAAAAAAAATGTGGTAAAAGTGAAAAAGAAAGATTTTTTTTATGTTTTACTCCTAAAACAAATAAATAGACGTATATGTATATATCCCATAAATACTCACGGATAAGACGGGAGCAATGGGGGTCGGATACACTAGACATAGAGGACCTGAAGGATCTGGAGGTGGAGCAGATAGCAAGATTCACCAAAAAGACAAAAAGATTTGACGGGGCGCCGTGAGGGCTGGATTAACCTTAACCCCCTCGAAGGGGAGAACGGGGAAAAGGACGAAATGGCCCGCAAACAACGCGGGCGGATCGTCCGTTCGGCCGGCGACGTCCCCACCAGAAATAATAATAATAATATATCCCATAAAACTTATTTAACATAACGTTACAAAGAAATAGAACTCACCATTTAAATACACCTCTCCACTATTTATTTTTTTACTGGGCGTGGTTGTTGACACGCGTGCACTAACCTCCGTTTTCGAATACGTACTAAAACTCCGCTGATACAGCAGATGCCACTGCATCTTAGTTGTAGGTAATTAAAAGTAGTTTTTACAAACATCGGATTTAGGGTCGAAATCAAAAGAGAATGCCTAATATCTTTAAAAATATTGTCGCGTTGACGGACATTGGTGGGAGGTGGTACACTGGAAATGTTACCCTAGCACTGTCAAGGCGTCCGTCCATGCGTCCGAGTTTGCTCCGGAACACTGACGATCCGGATCGTCCTGACACGGAGATGTGTGAACAAGTTCGCACAAATCGTATGTAACCGATTGTTTCTCCGTTCCTGCCGTGTTCCGTCAGGGACGGGAACTCGGAAATGTATGGACAGCGCTTTAGAGAACAATATACCTACCTAGGTTAGGCACTAATGTTAAAAAATACCATTAATATTTTTTGACATCTCTGAGCTAAGTAAGACTAAGTAAAATGTTCAAATAATTTTTAACGCAAATTTTGTTGCGAACAAATTACAAAAACACAAATGTCGAAAAAATTTCCATGAGCAGGATTTGAACCTGCACCCTTCTGACATTCCGGGTCAGGTGCTCTTCCAATTGAGCTATCGTGGTTCTAAGCAGCCCGCCGAAATTAATCAACACTTTTTACTTTGTAAGCCAAAGGCGCCCATTCAATGTCAACAACTACCGTCACTAACATCCGATCATAATATTTTTAGAAATATTAAAGATCAGTTAAGAAGTCAGCAAGCTATTTATATAATTTTCAAATAAAATTTAACGCCAGGTAAAGGTTCAAATCCTGCTCGTGGAAATTTTTTCGACATTTGTGTTTTTGTAAGACTAAGTAAGTTACATAGAAACAATTAAAGTTAATGAAAAATGTCGATCGCTAATTTAGCAATATATTTTTCATGCATAACGCATCACTATGAAAATACTCCACTAATAAAAACGGATACCACTGAGCTACCCAACGAGAAATCGTTTCAAAGCTTTCTATTACGTATTCTAAACAATGCGCTCATTAGAAAACTCCGACAAATAAATTACGTCCATACATAGTGGTTGGAAAATAAAATAGTGTGCAGTTAGAAACAAAGGGTGGGCGACAATGGGCTGCATTTGACCAACTTTTAATATCACCGGGGTGGAATGAAAGCGAAGCACCTCCGGAGCTTATTTAGAGAAATTATGCGAGTGCACTGCGAATGAAAAACAAAGGCGTTACATACAAGCCTCATGTAATTTCATGGAGGCATAGTTTTCATAGAAGAGCATAAGTGGAAAGAATATTATAGCGTGATGCTATATTATCGTGAGTCAAATAATAAGGCGAGACTTGTTGTATGAATAAATGACTGATTATTTACAATATGGCGCTCGATGGCACAGTGGTTAACGCGCCCGGTCTGCGAGTGCTAAGGTTAAGCAACTTTCGCAAAGGCCGGTCATCGGATGGGTGACCAAAAATGTAACATCTTACGCTCCTCCGTGCCTCGGAAGGCACGTAAAGCCGTTGGTCCCGGCTGCATTAGCAGTCGTTAACAACCACCAACCCGCACTGGGCTCGCGTGGTGGTTTATGGCCCGTTTTCCCTATCCATCCATAGGGAAGGCTCGTGCCCCAGCAGTAAGGACATAAAATGAGCTGATGATGATGATCATTTACAATATTCTAGGCTTATATACAGATTTATAAACAATAACATGTAATTTATCTAGTGGGGGAAGTGTCAATTTAGCATAATAATATTTATTTTATGTTTGTGCATAATTTACATTATTAATAGGAAGTGTGTTTCGGCACGTTTTCCGGTACATTTTTGCTATAGATATTTACTATGGTTTTCGCCATAAATATGCCTAGCTGTGTTCCTGATAATAATGATAATGGTGATGATGATAATATTTTCAATTTAGTTTTATATTCCAAGTCAGTAAATGCTTGGCCTTTATTGCATCTGATGGTAAGTGAAGATAGGGTTGAAGATGGAAGCGCACTTATCTTATCTCGAATTAAAAGAATTTAACAACGATTAAAATATTATCATAATAAATATAATTTTTTTGAACTGCTAAAAATAAAATTAAGGTGCTTGTCAGCCATCTCTGATGGTTTAAAAATACTATGATAGATAAACATAAGGATATGATGAAACATAAAGAGTTGCTGGTTTATTATAGAACCCAATAAAATAAAAATAAATGTCGTTACTGTTAGGCAATGGCTGCGTAAAATACGCAGTAAAAAATACAATTTCCATATTCATTAACGACTAGATAATTTTTTTGCTGTTGATCGTTTATTAGTCTATATTCTCGGTACTGACACAAAATTGACGAAGTCTAATTGAAATAAGGTTGCAATGAAAACTTCGCAAATTTGCTGTGCTGTTTTTGTTAACAAAATTAAAAAGAGCAATAGAATATTTAGTAATATTTATACTTACTGCATTGCATACCCAGACCTCAGGGTCTGGGAATCAAACCCGAGACCTCTGGGACACAAAATCCCACAAATATATTTACTACCAGCACGCTACTTCATCCGTGAATTTCGTATATTTCCGTAAACTATTTTTAATCAAAATAAAATATATATTGTATTTTGAAAAATAAGTAATTTTGAAAAGTATGTAGGTATAGGCTATAGCCTATGTTTACCTTGAATGACCTTTCTAAATATTGGTGAAAGAATTTTTGATATCAAATAAGTAGTTTTGGAGATTACCCTTTACATCTAAACATACAAGCTTTACCTCTTTATAATAATTGTATGTATGTGATAAATAAAACAATGAACGCACAACGGTTATTAAGGAAATCGCTGCTTTATAAAATGTAGTAAACTCACCAACACAACAAAAAATCTCTGCAAAATTAAAAATAAGAAAATTCATTCGCTTATCCACTAAATAGCCGCAGTACCAACTTTGTGTTTTATTCTGTATCATTCTACTCTCAGCGCAAGTCGCATTAACACCGGGAACATTTTTATGAAGATTCGTACAAAACTGCAGTTTACTGTAACACATGTTTGACTCAATGCTAAAAAGGACAGCGCGCTGTTGCATAAATTACTTCAAAAACTGAATAATAGCGAGTAGGACGCGTGACCTTGAGGGTTCTGCACCCTTATGTCTTATATAAACAACGTAATTTTTTGTATACACAAAACTTGCCATCGATTAATTCTGCCAAAAGCCAATTCGTTTTAAAAAAACCTAGAAAGTTTCCCTAGAAATGGCTACAGTCAACATTAGGATTACATTAAATGTTCAAATAATTTTTAACGCAAATTTCCACAAGCAGGATTTGAACCTGCATCCTTCTGACATACCGGGTCAGGTGCTCTTCCAATTGAGCTATCGTGGTTCTAACCAGCCCGCCGAAATAATTCAACACTTTTTACTTTGAAAGCCAAAGGCGCCCATTCAATGTCAACAGCGTGCCTGAATTATTTAATTTATATAAATATTTAATTTACCATTGCATAAAAAATTTAAGTTAATAATTATGTTTTAGTAACAAACAACACATAAAATATCTAGATCGGACTCTCTTTGGATCTTTTCATTTTGACCACACCTTTTTGTTACACGTTGTATATGTAAATAATCATACGAGAAGAGTTAATGCCATACAAATTGAATGGCGAATGTAACTCGCACTAAGCACACGGTCAACATAACTGGAGACACTTTTTTTATTTTAAAAATAGCTCGGGAAATGGCTCCATCCCACCTGAATTTAAGTGGAAATGGAGTCTAGACGCGAAGATAACTGGTGCAGCGTGAAAACAAACGTAGCATCAGTTAACCTCACTCTGCCAGTTCACAAGGTGCTTCTTCACGCCTCTTTTGAAGAACCCCATATAATAAGAAGGAGGGAAAACGTGTGCTGGTAGACTATTCCATCTTTTGGAGGTGCGATAAAGAAACGAGTCACCAAATTTCTTTGTGCGCGATGGGATATTTGAGACAGTGAAGCGGTGGCTCCTAAGAGCAGCACGTGTACTTTTGTGAAGGAAGGGAGAAGGTGGGATGAGGTTAAAAAGCTCTTCAGAGCACTTGCCATGGTATACGTATCGAACGGACACAGTATACAATTAAAACTGTGCGGTGCTAATTTAAAATCTGCGAGCCGAAGCGGACACGTACTCTCCTCTTTCAGCTGAGCTCGGAATTACAGTGGAAATTATTTTGCGGCAACTCTTAAACTTTTAAAGCTTTGTGCAGTTTTCTTTCGAGCAGATGTTGGAGTGAAATTATATGAATGGAAAAGTGTGTAATGAACGAATACCACTTCTCCATGTCTTACACTGGATTGCATAGTCAACGTCAACAGCCTATTAACGTGTCATTGCTGGCTCCTGCATGAATAAGCCCACCTCCCATGCAAGGCCTGATTTTTGCGCGTAAGTAAATAAGTAAATAGTCTATATACTATCCCACTGCTGAGCAAGTCATCGCTACAATTGATGGGTATTGGCTTAATCACCGCGCTTACCAATTGCGGGATATGTAAAACGAATGCGGTCGAGTTTGAAAAGTGTATGTACATGTACATATGTAATGTACATACGAGCGGTGAATAAACACCTTTATATATAAACTAAGCAGCGACTAAAGAACAGATACTGCATATTTCATCGATGACAGTGTTCGCGCCAGAAACGCGACGGTCTCACTCACTCATCTGCATAGACGTGCAGCGTTCAGTCAGCACACTAGCTCCGCCGTCTTCAGCTTGTGCGGTGTATCTTTAATTTGAATGAGTGCACCGTCGCGTTTCTGGCGCGAACAGACAGGCTCACAAACATTAACGTTCGACTCTCTTTACAATAGTGACTTGTTTTTTACTCAGAAATTATAACCAGTCAGGGATACGTACATGTCGACACCTGCAAGAATGAACATTGTAACTCAGTTTTAGGTGTAAGTGAGTTACAGTCCCATTTCTACTAAGAATATTTCTGTAACTCAAAATCACCTAGTTTTGAGTTCAAAATCAAAATCCTTGCAGGTATTGGTATAATTGTACTCATCATCAACATCAGGCGGTAATAATTTTACGTTAAAGAGTTTTAATTTTTTTCCGTTTGTAACAAAATAACAGTCCACAGTCTTATTATCAAAATCAGACCAGTGGAATAAGCCCTACCGACACGTTATTAAGATGTTATTGAATAAGCAAACTTGAAGCCTGATGCGATAAAGCAAACGCTTACAATTCATAAAAAACAAGTGAAACACAGTGATTTCTCTTTAGCGCAAATGTTTTAAAACAAATGGAAGCAGAGAGGATGTTATACCTTAACGTTCCCCGGTTAAACGATAGGATATCCCGGGTGCAATTGCTTTCGTACATGCAGCCAAATGGGTGTCGCAGATTTAGCGTGTTAACAGGCGTAATGTACGGGTGGGGATATCTTGCGGTGTCGTGGGTTCGACTAACCATATTACCATAGGTATATATATAGAACTGAGGTATACAAGTACTAGAACTCACTACTGGGTTTTATTAGCCGTTCGATCACGTTAACGCAAATAAAATGGCATAGTGACATTCTTAAGAGCAAATTTTATAGCCTAAACTTAATAAATCATTTTGAACATTTTTTTAAAATATAATTATTATAATATCATTTATGATTAAAGTTAAGGGTTAAGTGTTGAAAATATTCCACGAGCGGGATTCGAACCCGCACCCCATGGCATGCCAGGTCAGGTAAACTACCAACTATAATATCATCATCATCTCATCATCTCAGCCAAAAGACGTCCACTGCTGGACGAAGGCCTCCCCCAAGGATCATCATGGGGGGTATTTGCCGTAATCGCCACGCTTGGCAGGCGGGTTGGCGATTGCAGTAGGTTGAGGGTAACCTCAGAGAGATGCTGCTGCCCATCCTCTGGAATGGTCCCTTAGTCGGCTTTTACGACACCCACGGGAAGAGATGGGGTGGTGCTATTCTTTATCCCCGGCACCACACAGGCAAGTCTTAAGAATATGGAGATCCAAATCTATAATTTTAAGTCTATGTTTAAATAAGCTCTACTAACAACCAAAAATGTATCCTGCGCTTTGAATAAAACATAGAACTGAGACTGTGGTATTATCACTAGACTAGGCCACAAGGCGTTCATCTAAAAACGGGCTAAAGTGTGTAGTTACAGTGTTTTATTTGTTTAAAAATATTGTTAGAAAAATGTGTTAATAGACACGGACACGGGCATGATGATAGTAAAATGATTTGTGACGTTTTCCTCTTCTGTTTTTGTTATCCATTCGCGCTAGCTTTTGTTATGAAAGCCAAGCGCAGTTGACAGTTTTATTTTTCCCGTCTTTTCATAGAGGTTGGTTTAAAAATGTACGTATCTACCTGTCAAAAACAACTCACATTGCTTTATTTTATGGTAATATCTCAAGTTTGATCATAAGTGACTTTAGCGAGTTTTCATGCCTCTCTAAGTAAGCAGAATCCTCCCAGTTTTCTTTGGAATATCATTTGTACAGTGTAATCAACGTATCTAACTCCGCGAATGTGGCCACAAAACTTTTCAGAGCGCCAGAGGATGCCACGGTAACGCTCATAACTCCGTTGATGGCATAAAGGAATGTCTTATTTCCTCATACATGACTGTATTCATAATCTTTAAAGATAGAAAAGCTGGTTGACTCAGTAGCAAGCTGGATCCGATTGCAATCGGGTAAGTTAAGCAGCTTGTTGCTCGTTAGCAAAATGGATACTCGATTTAAATTATATTTATATTGATATTTTTTTATGTATGTAAAAATCGTGTTTCTATCCCCACAACTTCGATAGACTATTGACGATGCTACCACAAAGCTAGCACATGCTAGCTTTAGATGGGTTATATCAGAATCATAATCATTTAAAATAAGAAACTTTTTATAATGCAGGATAATCGAAAGGCAACCAGAAATATTGTTTTAGCTTTTACTTCGAGTTGTACTAGTAGCTCCTTTAGAAATACTAACTCACTTAGTCTATCGTGTCAAGCCTAAACATTGTTATTAAAAATGCTGCAGAATATAAGTCTAAAGCAAAAAAAAACACTCAAATTAAGGTGTTTTGGCTTTACACGACAGCAGTGCTTAGCTTAGCTTACCGTGTGTGTTGCACAAAAGTGAGAAGCTAATGCCGTATCCAACACTTTCTTAATACCACAGCATAAAAGTTACATACAGATCTATTCTGCGATATACTTTATTAACATCGAAAAATCAAAATGTTATTGAGAAAAAAGCTACCGAGCTATGCAGCGGGAACGGTCTGCAATAAAACGCAGTAAACCTCTGGCAAAGTTCACGGGACTGCAACAAATCTAAAATAAAAAACCGTTATCACAACGAATGAAAGGCTATTCTCGGGTAAGGCGAAACTTTGCTTTTTAATTTGTACGCCTTGTCTTGTTTCGCTACAAGCTGATAATTAGAGAAGTCATTGTTCATTTTGAAGGGTTTGGTCAGATAGGAATAGATGTTCTGAATTTGAATCATATTCGATGGCTTTTGTTTGTCATCAGTGATGCACGACATGGTTTTTGTGAATTGTAATGTAATTAAAACTGTATACTTCCATAAGATTTATTTTACCGATTTCTGATGATTTATAAGAAAGGAATCAAAGCGTTTTTGAGTTTTAACCGGTTTAAAAAAAAAAATAATTAAAAAATAATGTTTTGCGCAGTATAAATCATTGGTTTCCAAAAAAAGTATTTGACCCTGCTGATTGAAATAGCCTGTTTCTTGACAATTTCAGATGAAGGCTACTTGGCTAATAACCTCGCTTACTGATGAGACGACGGACAAGCCTTTATCGTAGGAAAAAAATACAGGCTAAAAAGTTTTTACCGAATTTTAAAATAGAATCAACGTGATACTAAAATAAAACTGACTAGGTATTAACATCGAACAGCTTTAAAGCCATCATCCGTCCCATCTAAAATCTCATCCATCACAACGCGAATGGAAGTGAAATATCAAAGTATATTTTAAAATGGCCAAATGAAAACTATTGACATCGGGTAACTTTGCTCGAGTTGAAAATGAGTTTTTGAAATAACTATACATTCTAATGTGTTCTCATAATATTAAAGTACCTCGAACGTATATATGTTTAACATATTCATTAGCAAGACAACATTAGCAAGGTATACATATGTACTACGTACGTGTATATTATATTAAATTTTGACTTTTAAATTTAATTTATATTATTATATCAGCCATAGCTGACCCACTTCTGATCAAAGGCCTCCCCACACATTTTACACACCTTCCGGTCCCATGTAACATCATGTCATTCTTTCATGAACCCATCAAGATCATCCCGCAGTTAAAATGTGTTAAAACATGTAAAACATACTTATATTGTACGTATTTTAAATTAGTTGCTTAACTATAGCAATGGTCCTACATTTATATATATAATGTCAATTGGACTTTGTTATTATGCTCTGTAAGATAACTGGTTATCTATAACAGCAATAAACTGGTGACAGTTTTTTTCTTACTGTAAGTTACTTACATTAGAATCTATATATATATTAATACGCGAAGCAAAAACTTTGTACCCCTTTTTACGAAAATTGCGCGGACGAAGGAGTATGAAATTTTACACACTTATAATTTATATAGAGAAGGATTACAGAATGTTAATATATTTTTTTAAATTATGCATAAAAAATACATTAAATCAATAAAACAAACATTACACACACTGCCATGTATTTGACACACACGCATATGTATTTAAAACACACGCTATACTCTTTTAAAAAAAATCAAAAATGGAAGAGGAGCGGCCGAAATCTGTCAATGCCAATCCAAACTCACATTCTTTTTAATTTTTCATTGCATAGGATACAATCCGTGCAGCCTTAATAAAATTACGGTCGAATTTCAACCACTGGGCGACCACTAGTTATTATTATTGTCTGTATTTTTTACTTATACATACAATGATAAACACCTGAAGCAAAAATAAACAATGTGGTCAAAAGCGTCTTGTCATGTGCTTGATATCACCAACACATTTTAAGTCGCCAATGCTAGGGCACGAGGCTTACTATGGATGAATAAGGAAAACGGGCCATAAACCACCAAGTGGGCCCAGAGCGCATTGGTAGTTGTTAGCGGTTAATAATAATGCATTTGAGACCAACTGATTTACGTGCCTTCCAAAGCACGGAGGAGCTGGAGATGTTAAGTTATTTTTTTGCGAAAATTGCTAGCAATCGCAGAACAAGCGCGTTAACTACTGCGCCATTGAGCTCTTGAAGTAAGTAAGCAAAGGCCTGCATCATTGAAATCAAGTCATCACTACAAATTATGGGTATTGGCTTAATCACCACGCTTGCCAAATGAGGGTTGGTGATCATAAACCCAGGCTTTGCGTCGATATATATTTTTTTATGTTAAAGGGAGGCAAACGAGCAGGCAAGTCACCTGATGGAAAGTAATCACCGCCGCCATGGACACCCGCAAAACCAAAGTAATCGCAGATGCGTTGCCGGCCTTGAGGAAGGAGTTGGATCTTGAGGAGGGAGTAGGAATTGGAAAAGGGGAGGGGTGAGAGATGGGCCTCCGGTACTTTCACTTACTGGACGAAACACAACAGCAACGAGTGCCATTGTTTCACGCCGATGTTCTGTGAGAGGGTGGTATTACGCCGGGCGAGCCAGCCCATTTCGTGCTGCAACGCAGCGTGGCTCTACCACTCAGACAGTGTCACTCATTTAGCACCACCCAGGGGTCACGTGTAGGGTCTCAAGGGTGTACCTACGGACGCGAGTAACATTAACCCCCTAACATATGATCTAAAAGACACTTTGCCGGACCTGGGAATTGAAGCCGGGACCTTCGGTTATCGGGCCGAGCGCTATGCCACTCGGCCACCTAAGTATTTAATACGAAATTTTTATTCGTTGCTTAACTTTAATCATGCTAGACAAAATGGCTGTAAGTCTTTTTTCTTCTTTTCCTTCCATTTCTTCCGAACACCGGTCGGTCAGTCCAAATTGAACGAATCTAGATCGACGTCTTGCCAGCGTTTCGATGCATCGGCGGTGTCGTGGTCCTATAAATCGCCAATCACTGAAAGAACAACATACATAAGACATTTATAAAAGTATTTTAGTACAAAGTATAACGTTTTATTAAAAACGACAGTAATTAAAGCTTTAATCATTCTATTAAAAAGTGGCCATTCCACCTGACAAATGAGAATAGCGCGGCTTTAATAGCTTTAATTATCTAAAGCATTACCGAAGCCGTGGCTATATGTCCAGTTAAAATACAGAATGCCTATATTCGTGCATTTCTGTGGATCTATTTTAAAAAGTACGGTGGCGACTGACCGCAGCATTTGGCCGTAACGTTACATGTTCGATGCGAGCATTCACATGATCAGTACACAGTGAGCCGAGCCGCTCGCGTCTTGCAACGCGTGCTCCACCCACCCATCGTCGGTTTTTCGGCGAATCCTTTTGAGAGTTACAAGCAAGCACGAGTGTACTTTACGAGCACTGTTATCGGTCAGACAGCAATGCCGTAACGTACCAAGCTCGTTGCGAATGGTACGTTACAGTTACGTTACGATGATACTCGTACGCTCCGGTCAGTCACCACCTGCATTATCTTCTGTATAAAACAAATAACCGCCTTTGTGGTCTAGTGGCTAAGACCACCGATTTAGACCCAGAGGTCCCGGGTTCAATTCCCAGCGGGAGTACATGTTTGTGTATTTGGGTTGGTTGGTGGTAGGGCTTGTTTGTCCGCTTGGCTAGCTACCACTTTCTTATCTAAATATGTCACCATAACATCAATGTTTGTAGCATTGTTGTGGTCCGGCAGCTAAAGATAAGATAAACAGTGCCTCACTAGTTAAGGATCCCGGGTGAAGTGCGCATTCATCATTGGCACTTATCATCACTTAACATCAGGTGAGATGTGAGAAGCACTGTGCTTACCCGTTAATATAAAAAAGTCCGTGGTCACAGCTAAAGTCGCATAAAGAAAAATAATTCTCATATGCAAACGGACCAAATTTCTAGCGAGTAATTAAATGCTTCTTATCTGTAAATGGAACACATAAACAAAAGCCGAGCGGACGGCCGCTGATCTGTCGCTTGCGTTGCAAAACCAAATCCTTGGGTGGGCGCCCAGAATGGAACATTAAAAATAAAAATGGTAAGAACTACATATGAACTACGAATTAGGTTTTATTTAAGCAGGCATGTCCTAGCTAAAAATTGCTACTAGATTAAAACTCTCATTTACTACAAATCAAACATTAATAATAAGAATTTTAAAAAATGTAAGAGGAATATAAAATGTAATATTTACAACTACCACTACGGTCTAGTGGTTCGACTACGTCCCGGGTTCGATTTTCAGTGTGGGTCACACAATACTCGGCATGATTGGTGGTCTAGCCCTTGTTTTTACTCAGCCTAGTCTCACAATAACAACAGTATTGGTAGCATTATGTGGCATATGAAAATTGCATTTTTAAACAATTTTAAAATGCTAATCTTTTAAATTCATAGTCAGCCATCTTGTAGCTATAACGGTTTCAGTAACTGGCGTCACTGACCCGTCTCCAATTGTATACTAGGGTGATAACTAGGGCATAATAATATAAATAGAAAAACCCTGATTCAGTCACTGACCGATCAATAGCGCAATGTCCCTTGGAAACCCTAGAAACAAAGAACCCTAGAAACTCAATAGATTGCATATTGGTTAGCTTTTTAATGTAATCAAAAAATACGCCCGTTTTTTTAGAGAGTTTGTTGTTGGCTGTATGTAGCCTTTACAGCAACACCGGACCTTTTTTGGGGCGGCGAGAAACTTAAATGATTCTTCAAGCTATGTGGAGTGATCGTAACACCATCAGAGCCCATGTAGTTTCTAGAGGGAATGTCATCACACAATCGTGCCTCCCGTCCCTACTAGATTCTTCGAAAGGGGTTCAGATCGGATCGTGAGCAGAACGACTTAAGGACGCATCTAAAGATTAGGTCAGCTTGGGTTGACCGGGTCAAGGGTGTGGGGAGAACGCCCAGGATAAATCTGTACCTGGTACACCGAAAAAAATATTTAACCAAACTATTTCGGCTATATCAGGAATAACCAAAGTTTGACAAAACTTTAATAAAGTTAACTTGATTTAACAAATCTGGTTTATCTATATAAGATAAAACAGCTTATGATATATATTTATATAAAATACAGAGAAAAAATTAAACGCCCACCCGACCCAGCCAGGAATCGAACCTGGGTGTTTCGCAATCCGGGCGGCTGCACTGACCGTAGCAATTAACACTTAACCCTGCAGTGGTCGCGCGGATTACATATGTAATCCAGGGTGGTAAAAAACTAAATATTTCGCAGTATGTTCAAATTTATTAGCTCAGACTCCATGTACTTTAAGTTCGATAGTCCCCGCCCCCGCTCGGTTGCGCTCGCGCATTGGCGATGGGTGGTTATTTCGGGAGAGAGTGTGAAAGTGCGCGGTCTACATATGTAATCCGCGCGACCTATTACGTGAGTATTTTTTTCAAACTAATTTTTACATTTGAAGGTAGTTGTATTGTTCGTAGTGCATAATATTGATTGTGTTATTAGGTACGTATTGATATTATATCGACTAAGAGTATTAAAAACTATAATTTTTATTGTGATTTGGTAGAAAAAAAAATGGATTCGAGAAAAGGGGCCTGAATCCAGAATGAATGAATGAATTGACTTTACGAATGTGACCAGCAAACACATTTGTCCGGACCATTCTAGATATGTGTGCAATTCATGTTTAGAAAATAATGAATATACTCATTTTTTGATCTCATATTATCCAAAGTGATTATTTAAAGACAATTTTCAAGAAGTTTATGTTTTTGAGAAGAGTTGTTGATTTTTAGAAGAATTATGTTGATTTTGAGTGTCTTTTCAGTTTATATTGAGTAGTAGATAAGTTTTCTCGAAATATTAATAAAGAAAACGGCATAAAAATGAATTTTATTAAAAAAAAAACCTAAAACTAAAATGGACTACATATGTAATCCGCGCGACCAGTTGTGTGACTTTTGGGGGCGCTACCACTGTAGGGTTAAAAATAAAAGTAAAAAAAGCTTATGTTATTTCAAGTTGGGTCATTAGTAATCAAAACTTTGATTAGCTTTAACCAAAATGAAGTAAACAAACTTAAGGGGGTGCAGCGCGGATGCAAAACTGCGAGTTTCAAGTTTCTTTATGATAGCGAGCGAGCGGCGCGTGGCAGTGGTGTGACAACGGCGCACGACTACGAATACGCACGCACACTAATATCTGTACAGAGTAGGCTGGTGATTTAATTAGAGCAATGTTTACTTTCGTAAAATCATAGGCGTTTGGGTAAAAAATAATAAAAGTCTTAATATTTTCATATTCATGTTTTTTAATTGAAAAATAAGACAACAGTGATCTGCTGAATATCAATACCAACATTTTGATGTCGGATCATTGTTTCATTTGTGCTATATTTACAAAGTTTCTGAAGAAATAAGTTTTTAGATATCATTTTTTACGTATTGTTTATGCAGTTTCTGGGTATTTGTTTCAAATTCCAAGACAACCATGACCTTTTGAAAGGATCAAGCTAACCTACACTAGTCCTTTTAATGTATAAGACATATTCAGCGCCTAGCACCAGTGACTTAAAAACACGTAAATTTTCAAATTCCGCGCTGCACCCCCTTAAGTGGTTACAGATACAACATACAACTTTGTAAGCCATAACTAAAAATCTTAGATATAGGTGCAGCTCACCAATTTGTTTTGTAACAAATAGTCTAATTTGTTGAGCATGACAATACTATAGTTTGCCAACGTCTAAACAAACATTTAACTAATCGCTGTCCAATTTCGTTTAGGTTCAAAAGAACATTTTGTGAATGTGATGTTACTTTTTACCATTGAAAACGGTTATCAGATGCAAATCGCCTGAAACGTATTTTTGGCTATAGCTCCGAAAATTTTAGGAGAATCGAGATGGAAATAGTACCAAGAATTGAGGAATTTATCAAGACACGTGTGAGCGTTTGAATTTTGTAAATCAGCTGGAAACTTTTTTTGGAATTTTGAAAAATGTATAACAAATCGGGTTTTTTGGGGGTGTTGTATACTAAATTGTAAATATTTCAAAAAAAAAACCGGATTAAGAAAAAACGAAAAAAAGTGTCCGGCGAAAAATGGCGAAAAATTTTTAAAAATCAGTTAGTAGGTGGTCCCTTTAGATTTGGTATTGTAGAAAAACGGGTATTTCCGTTTTGATTATTTACCGATCGTCATGGTAATGGTGTTAAAAGATGCGGATGCAGGCGAGAAGTGCATTCAAGTTGGAATTGTATTATTTAAAATAAAATGTTTTTTTTTTTTCGTAAATTGTTGTATTCATTTTCAATGCTCCGATTCTTGCGGGGACTGCGAAATCTGTGAATTTTTTTGTGTTCTAGTTCAACGAATGTTTGGTTAAGTATAACAAATATTTTTTTTCAGTGTATAGAGCACGTGCAAACCGAATCTTCGTACTCTTGTTCTACTAGTACGTTGTTCTGGGCCTGTATTATGTAGTGCGCATGTGTATTGTATTTGAGTGTGTCGTGGCATTTTGAGTAATTTCGATCAGGGGGCACTACGCCCGTATTTTTTGAAATTCCATTAACAACTAAGTCGTGGGCGGTCGCTAGTCTATACTAATATTATAAAGAGGAATCCTTTGTATTTTTGTATGTATGTATGTTTGCATGTTTGCAACGAATAAACTCAAAAACTACTGGACCGACTTAAAAAATTCTTTCACCATTAGAATGCTACATTAGCGCTGAGTAACATAGGCTATATTAAAAAAAATAATAAGAAAAATACTAAAAACGGCAATTTAATTTTCCAATATAAAATTATTTGTTTGTTTTGTTGTCATGGAAACCATTGATATATATTAACTCAATGATGGAAACTGTCAAAGCGGTACGAAGTCCGTCGGGTCAGCTAGTGTATTATAAGAGTTATCCAATTTAAAAGCTTTTACTTTTCACGATTTTGTTTTATTCGAAAACATTTCAACATTGGAATTTCAAAAACGGATTAACCTTTTGCCGATGTAACTGCCACGTGTTAGTAACACGTGATTTTATAGGCTTTATTCATTTTACAGATAAAAGTTTTTAGAAATATACATGTTAACGAATTCCTGTCGAGACTTAATTAAGCCCTTTTACATTTCGAATCCCATACAAACTGTAAAGTTCAATGTTGCTTTTTTATATTAAAAGGAGGCAAACGAGCAGGCGGATTACCTGATGGAAAGTAATCACTGCCACCCATGGACACCCGCAAAACCAATCGCTAACTAATCGCAGATGCGTTGCCGGCCTTGAGAAAAAAGTTGGATCTTGAGGACGGAGTAGGAATTGGGAAAGGGGAGGGGTGAGAGATGGGCCTCCGATACTTTCACTCACCGGACGAAACACCACAGCAACGAGTGCCATTGTTTCACGCCGATATTCTGTGAAAGGGTGGTATTACGACGGTCGAGCCGGCCCATTTCGTGCTGCAACGCAGCGTGGCTCTACCACTCAGACAGTGTCACTCATTTAGCACCACCCAGGGGTCACGTGTAGGGTCTCAAGGGTAAACCTAAGTAACTTTAATCCCCAAAACCCTTGACACCATTAAAATAAAATTATTTAACTTTTACTAGATTAAAAGTTTTAAATCATCATCATCATCATGATAATCAGCCTACATTAGTCCACTGATGGACATAGGCCTCTCCAAGTGAATGCCATTGAGCACAAAAAAAAGTTTTAAATGGTAGCAGTTCACAAAACACTATATGAGTGTGAGTTCTGTTACCATTCAATCAAGTTTCCTAAATCTGTTTTTTATGGTAAAATTAGCTACTCACCGCGTTTACCATACTGATACTTCCATTTCATATATATTCTCGTTTTGTTAAAACAGTACACAGCGCATATTGTAAAATCTTTTATTAAAAGACAAAATTTTACCAAAAACGAAATCGGGTGCCTCCACCACGGGGGCGTCACACACCTGGGGCCTAACCCACGAACCCAAAAAATCAAGCAGCCTCAGGAAGCTCGAGTGGGAATCGAACCCACGACCTTTGGATAACCGGTCCAATGCTCTGACCCCTGAGCTACCGAGGCCCCTGAAGCTGGTTATTTTCTAACTAATTATAGTATTGTGAATGGAAAATTCAAAAATAATAAAAACCTTTTATTCTTAGCATCAAATCTGAAGCTGTATAGTTCAACTATCCAACAAATAACAATTTCAGTTATAAACTTAACAAAAACAGGTTATTGTTAACTAATTACTATTTTTTAACAGCTACTATGAAAATAAATAAAAAACACTTAAGTAGAATTAGCTTGTTGATTTAAAAAATGTTTGTACCTACTTCAAAGTCTGTATGGGACGCCGTAATGTGAAAACTCTCCTAACAAAAAAGTCGATATACCCACATACAAATGAGTCCAATTCTGCGCACGGCTGCTTGGAAAAATACAAACGCGCAAATTGTGCTGACGGATCGACCATGCGCGATGTTCACGCCCTGGAAATGTGGTAAAAACCGCTTGTTACCTAATCGTGAGCAAGCCGTTAGAGTTGATCGCAAATTCTTGAAATGGTGTACTATCTTAACTGGTGTACCACAAGGAGGTATCCCATCCCCGCTTCTTTTTTCCCTTTTTATTAACTCCTTAATTCCTCTTATTCGCTGTTCTCAACATTTGTATGCAGACGACCTGCATTGTATCGCATTAGTCATGTTACTGACTTTGACGCCGCTTTAGCTAATTTGACGGATAACCTGCGAGGTGTAAGTGATTGGTCGAGGCGGTATGGAGTAACGGTGAATCCCATGAAGTGCCAGGCTATAATTATTGGTAGTCAACGTCAGCTGTGTAAGCTTAATGTCTCTGCTGTCTCACCTGTCACTTATAACGATGTTGTCATTCCTTTCTGCTCCTGCGTCAAGGACCTTGGTTTGCAAATTGACAGCACACTCAGTTGGTCTCCTCAAGTCACCGAAGTAAGCCGGAAAGTCACCGCTGCACTACGTTCTCTCTACAGGCTTATCCCGCATCGTCGTAAGTCCAGAATTCGAACAACTCTATTTTCTATTCTAAATGATCCTAATTCTCCTTTTTACTTAAAATATAGTTTCAGTTTTCTTAGCTAAACTCATGCCCGCCAACTTCGCTCATCTAATAATCATCTTCTAGCCACTTCTTTGTATCATTCAGGATTCGTTGCAGATTCCTTCACGGTTCAGGCCATTCGATTACGGAGCGCTCTCCCCGAAAAAGTCAGACAAGCTCCAAGTAAATTGGTCTTTAAAACAATAGTGTATAAACTGTTTCTGAAGGAATCAACACCCACGTAAGAGATTCCTATCATCTTTTCCTCTGTTATGTTTAAGTATGTTTATGTAGTCTATTTTTATTTAAGTTTTTGTTATATACATAGTATGTATATTATATTACTATCATTTAATTTAGTAAACTTAATGTATATTTCAGTTCTTATGAATTTATGTAGTATACGTTTCATTTATGTTCTTTGTCGCACCGCTTACCAATTTTTCTGTCTAGCCCTTAGGTCGATTGGTAGATAATGCCATTTAGCATTCAGTCTTACTAGACCACCATTAGGCCCGGAAGTGACGGGTTGGATATCCAGTGGGGGGTGTCGTATTGTACTCAGTTTGGTTGGTGTTAGGTCTAGTTTTGACTACCTAAGTGATTTAGTATAAGTAGGTGATATTTTTACATTTTCCTATAACTTAATCGGTAACCTAAGTTCTAATTCCTTTTGTAATAATAAATAATGTATCTGACAACATTAATTTCAAATCTGTTGATAATCAGAATCAGTCAGATCAGGAGGAGCAAACAGGATCTGTAGTGGGCTATCTGGTGTTAGTTTTTGACTTTCTATTTGATTGCATGCAAGTTTCTATTTTATCAAACTTCATATTATTATTATTTTAAATTCAAATATTTTAGAAGATTCTGTCACTACGAAGAAATAAGGCGCCCTTTCTTGTTTTTCTGCGCTGCCACCATAAATACTTTGTTTTTGTTAAATTAGAAAAGCGGCTAAGCGCATTATATACGTCCGTGTGTTTAAAACAGAATGAACACAGCCGCGCTGCCGAAACACAAATTACAATAAACTAATTTCGTACATTTGTGCAAATGAAATCCATCCCTAAATCAGTGTTCCAATTGACGCGGGAACATTGTTTTTTTATGGCTAATTTCTTTTTGCGAATATTATTTGGAGATGGAGATTGAATAATAATATCCGGTGGTGATTTGCAATTTCATTCATGTCCCTCTTTATGGATAAAGTGTTCTTTTGACGATGTTCTCTTGTTATTTTTAAAGGATTAAGGTACGGTATACTTTGATATATATTATATTCATTTAATTTTGCTTTAATTAACACGGCTGTATAAAAATGGCATGTCCTACTTAATAAATGTTATAATTGCTTAAATGTCTTTGTTGGTTTTTTCCTAGATGGATTGACGGATAGAAGTGATTTATAAATAATGTAGGAACTATTTTTTTTTTAAATAAACCTACCTAATACACATGAGAAATAATGTATAAAGTGGCTGATGTTAAAATTAGTCGCAGCCGGGCTACCTAACAATATAATATCCTTTTCATGCTTACGAAGGTGCCAAGCTATGGATTAGCAAAATAATAGGCACCGATGTAAATTCAATTTGAACCTTAAAGTCACTAATGACAGTTTTTATATAGCGAACAGCATTTAGTTACACAACCAACAAGACTTGAGGGTGAGCTCTTGATCCGTTGAAACTCTGATCAACTGGAAACAAAAGAGCAATCCTCTCACGCTTTGAACGGTCACGTCTGCGGGTTCTTCCGATGACAATCGTCGAATTTTCTCCAGTTGCCCCTACCATGAGCTGTTTATCGATATTTTAGAACCCAACATTGGTCATTGGTAATATTGGAATTAAAACATGTTCGTGATAAAATTTCTGAAGCTCGATGGTAGTGGCTAGCGTGTTCGTGCGATCTTGAAAGTTAAGCGATATAATATAGCGATAGTTATCCGATAGGTGATCAAATCAAAATGTCTACAGGTACGATGAACCGTTGGTGCGAGTCGTAAGCTGGCAGTCGTTAAGCCCATCAACCCAGATTTGGCCACCGTGGAAGGTTATGGCCCATCTCTCCGTGTAATGGTTCTTGTAAAAAAGCATCTAGCTGATGACTGAAAGAAAAAGATGAAGAGACTGACGAAAATTACTTTTACTTATAACCATCGGCCGTGTACATCAGTTTAACTAACTATTTTAAGCCAGTTAAGCTAGCGACTACTTGTCCGGTGACGTAGATAATGCAGACTGAGGCAATTAGAATAATAATAAGAATAAAAGACATTTATTGGAATCACATAACAAAACACACAATTAAACATACAACATGTAATAAAAATAATAAAAAATTATAACAAGCAATTTGCAATATACAAAATACATTGTGCCCTGTTATGTGATGGCAACACTGTACATAGCTCAGTATACGCAGCAAGCGGGGCCTGCTGCACTGGTGTTATGCTGTACACAGTAGTGACATCATGGCACGAAACAGGAAAGAAAAAAACAAAATTTGTGATATAGATAGAAGTAACTTACTTAAATAAAAATATTAACATAAAATAACACGAATAATATTGACTACAAAACGAATATACTACACTACTCCAATTAGCAAACTCTCTCCAAAAACGACTCATAGTAGGGTTTCATATATGTGTAAAGGGTTATCGAGTACGAGCCACTTGCACTATGCTTGTTACATTGACCGCAAGAGATCCGGACCTTTATAGTTACCTACTCGTTTGAAAACTACGTTATTGAGTAAGACTATGATGTGATTATGGTAAAGAGATAACCCTCTATTAGTTAGGTAGTTAGTTTTATTATAGAAAAACATATTCTGAATTGTGCCTCACCCTTGTATGTACCTGTATGTACCTCACCTGTCTATTTACACAGACAACAAAACACTTCTACTTGTAATAGTAAAATTTTTTGAATTTTTTTAAAAAGGCCTTTCTTATTCGTTTTTTTAATGACAGAACTGATAATGAAAGCTAAGGATCATAAATAATTGATTTGACTCATTTACTGAACTTTCTACCTTACTATTGTTGGTAGAGAAGGGTAGGTAAGTTTAATATTTATTTTTGACATATAGCATTTTCATTTCATATTATTAAGAGAGCTTTACTAATACTAAAGATGTAAAGTTTGTGACTTTGTTTGTTTGTTTGTGGCGGGTACACCCTGGAACTACTGATCCAATTCCAAAAAAATCTTTCACTTATACGAGTATATGATACATTTCTTACGGGTAATTAAGGCTATGGACCTGCCTGATTAATAAATAAAACATATGCTACTTTGAAAATAAATATATGGTTTTTATAAATACGAAATCAACGAGGACAAAGTCGCGGGCAAACTGCTAATATTAAAATCCCATAAAAACATAAATGTGAAATGAGAGCCAAGTTCAATGGTCAGTCCTGATATTTATTTATAACAACATAAAATATTTTATAACAACTAAAACTATCATTTTTTCTTCTAACTTAGAATAATATATTAAAGCCTAAGGTCTGACTGAAATGGATCGTGTTATATTACACACGGTGCGGCACGCCAGTTCTGTTAGCTTAAACTAGATCAATTGATAATCATTATCATCATCAGCTCATTTTATGTCCCCACTGCTGGGGCACGAGCCTTCCGAGGATGGATAGGGAGAACGGGCCATAAACCACCACGCGGGCCCAATGCGGATTGGTGGTTGTTAACGACTGCTAATGCAGCCGGGACCAACGGCTTTACGTGCCTTCCGAAGCACGGAGGAGCTCGAGATGATAAATTTTTGGTCACCCATCCGATGACCGGCCTTTGCGAAAGTTGCTTAACCTCAGCACTCGCAGACCGGGCGCGTTAACCACTGCGCCATCGAGCTCCTCAATATTGATAAATAAGATATGGAAATCACTACAGAACTAAGAATAAAGTTTCCTTTCCCTAATAATATCTTAAAGCTCAGCAGATAATCAACTCCTTTGGCGCTATCCTTTTCTATCTGAATTGGAGAAGACCTAATTTTAGAACAACTGACCATCTCGAGTACTCAAGTCACGTCCAGCGCCGTTTCTGTCGACGTCGCATTGTCAATATCTCCTGACTTATCTGACATAGACAACTGAGGGGCTGTAAGGGCTTCTGAGGGCCATAAGTATCTTTGCGTTAGGGAAATGTGTAGGAAATAGTTGTAGTAGTTGTAGTTTACCTCATCGATATTAAGAAAGTTCTTACTTTTTAATTAAAATGTTGAATTACAGAATCCTTAAACTAAATCCTTAAAATTTGAAGAATACCAAAGCTATTATTATTAAAATAGAATAACTATATGAATATAGATATCTAAGAACTACTTTTCGGTATCAAAATTATTTATCAGTCCAGTATTATCTGTACTAAGATACTAATTTTATAAAGAGGAAACCTTTGTATTTTTGTATGTATGTATGTTTGCAATGAATAAACTTAAAAACTACTGGACCGATTTAAAAAATTATTACACTATTAGAATGCTATATTAGCGCTGAGTAACATAGGCTACATTAAAAAACGTTTAAAAAAAAGTACACCCGTGCGAAGCCGGGGCGGGCCACTAGTTTTTAACACGTTGACTGCCTCAAAACCAGACATAATAGAAAATTTACTGTTAGTCGGTCACCGGTGACTACCACGGCGATTAAAGACTTAATATAACCAAATGAAAACAATGCAAGATCATTTAACAAAGTAAATTAGAATAACAATGAATGAAGTTACCAAAACGTATTCAAGTTTTAATGAAACAAATTCTGACAACCCATGTCATAAGAATGTGTCATAAAGTTTTAGATACGTCTGTAACGTTTTGTACGTCATGAAACGTCACGATCTATTTTACCTGCAACATTAAACTGATAGTCCTTTACTTCTTAACGATACATTATATTCACAGACGTAAACCAGCTGTATGGTGTCACAACAATCTTGTTCTGAGATCACAATGACTACCTATTATCATCACCAGCTCATTATATGTCCCCACAGCTGGGGCACGAGCCTTTGAGCACAGTCCGGTGCGGAGGTTATTAACGACTGCTAATGCAGCCGGGACTTACTGCTTTACGTGCCTTCCGAAGCACGGAGGAGTTCGAGATGATACATTTTTGGTCACCCATCCGATGACCGGCCTTTGCAAAAGTTTCTTAACCTTAGCAATCGCAGACCAGGCGTGTTAACCATTACGCCATCGAGCTCCTCAATGACTACCTGCTTTAGATTGTTCTCAAAAAAACTGATACGTATCCATCAGTAATGAGTTTCTTTGTGTCCGTCGCTTACCTTCTTGGCAGAGTGGTCGTGGTCGTCACTTCAGTCGCAGTGTCCTGCTTGACTAGCCACCAACATAACACTCTGACAGTGACCATTTTTGTATAAGGGGTTCTCTACGGCTTCCTTAAATTGGTCCACCCATCTCATTGGCAATACTAAGTAAATACCTACGTATATGAATAAGAACACCCGTTTCGTTTATAGCAGAAAAAACTAGAACCTACTTTTCACTGTTAAAACTTATTCTATGAATAATTTCAAAGCCAATATTTAGTTCGAAAAGTTCCAGCCAAAGTTCAAAGATTTGCAGGACAAAAACCACGAACGCAGAATCGGCGAACGCTTTGAAATTAGTTTATGCGCTGTCCTTTTCTAACTTTACGGGCGCTGCATGGCTGCATCCCTTTTCTATTTGCATCCAAGCATCGCTTCAGCATCTCAGATCATTCTTTGCATTCACAGCCCCGGTGTGTCGAAACGTGACAATTTTACCAGATAAATCACGATAAATCTCCGGCGATTGTGTTAAAAGCGTCGAAATTTTGCAAGGCTAAACTTGTAAAGTGCGTACGTGATAAGAAAACTCAACGGGGTCGAGTAAACACCTTTGTTTTTGGGCTGGACGGTATTTCTTTCGTAGTGGTTATCCGATTCGAGATCCCTTTTTAGTTTCGTAATTCTTATACGGTTTTATTTGGGGATCACATTTTACTTGCAGATTTGACGGAGGCGCGGAGTAGGTATATTCGAACACAAGATTTCGATGAAACAAGTTAGGGAAAATATACGGAAGTTATTAAAGTTTTTGCTTATTTTTGTTTCAAAATATAATGAAATTCTTAAAGGTTTCAAGTAACAAAAAATATGTAATAAAGTGCGACGGGGTCGGTGAAGCTGAATTTTTTATCAATATTATGGCAGTTCTCGTTGCTTTTTCAATGCTACAGTTGAGGATTTTTACTAAAAGCAGGTCAGAAGCAGCACTTAGCAGAAGCAGTGCGAGACACGAGACAATGCCGGCAGCGGCAGTTCCAACGCGGGCCCGCATTAAGTACCTACATAGCAACTGCGTTCGGCGTTCAGTGGGTGCCAGATCTTTAAAAGTAGGGTACTTAGGGTTAAAATATAAATTACTAGTGGACCCGGCGGACTTCGTACCGCTTTGACAGTTTCCATTCATTCGCGTGGAAATATCAGGATAAAAACTATCCTATGTGTTAATCCAGGTTACAAACTATATGTATGCCGAATTTCATCCAAATCCATTCAGTAGTTTTTATGTGAAAGAGTAACAAACATCCATCCATACTTACAAATTTTCGCGTTTATAATATTAGTAGGATGTTACAAAAAAAATGTAACTGAGATAATATGTAGTGTTAATTCCGCTAAATCACTCGTTTATCCAGCTTGGATGCGCACCGACTGTTACGGCTACGCGCTGTCGACCAGTCATCAGTTCCTGAGGATGCCTCGTAGAGGGGCGAAACACATGTCGGTGTTGGTGTGCATGTTTGCTTGCATCCATTGTTTCTTCTACATGTCCATATTTGTTGCGGGCGGGAGAGCGGTACATGCGTACTGCATCCAAGCTGGATAAACGAGTGATTTAAGGGAATTAACACTACATATTATCTCGATACGTTTTTTGTACCATGTATTTTCGCAAAATAACGCCTGATTTCATTAATAATAAATTATGTTTTACATTATTTATTTAAAAATTATAAAAATTTCAATGCCAGTTTCAGTCATAATATACCTTTTTGAACATAGCCACAGAAAGAGACCACAGCTATCGTTTTCATATTGATTATTTGATTACTCCAATACCAAATTTCAATTTGATTACTCATCCAAAAGCACAGCGTCTAGCCTCAATGTAAATATGCTGAGACTAAGTAATATCATAATAACAGGATGTGTATTACAATATTATACCAGCAATAGCATGAACCAAACAAATCTAAGAGAGATTGCTCTAATTAATTAAGACACGCGCACGCTAATTATACGTTATATTGTTTTATTGACATGATTTGTAGTGATTATAATATAATAGCTTTACTTAATTGCTTCCTAAAGATTCCGTTTCAGTCCCCTGTGTCTTTGCCAGGATATTCTAAACTGCCAACGCAAGTACCAATCTACTTACATTTATTTTACTTTTATTTAGTTTCTTAAAAACACACACTACATCCTTTTATTAATGTAGCCGAGAAGTTCAGTTGCCTGTACAACGCAGAAGAAAAATGCAACGCAAGAAGGCTTACGACAGGTGTCCGATCTCATCAAGGGACCCTAGGGTATGTATTATTGATGAATGGAATAGACTACACGGAGAAAAAGCTTTGGCAAAAGTAAAAGAAACCTTTTTCTCGAACCAGCCACTGCTGGTTCCATTTCCAATCACTTGCATCCACTTCCAAGCACTTTCAGAATGAACATCACTATATACATTCTGAAAGTGCTTACTATTGGTAACATATTAAGCACTTTTTTTTACTAGAAACCTAATCCTAAACCTAAACAAAAGATGAAGCGAGATACAGCTACTCCTTAAAAACTTAGAGAACGCATAGTTAGATAGATAAATGTTAACATAATGCATTCGGAAAATCTGTTATGAAGTGATTCAATAAAGTTGCGGTAATCTTTCTTGGTTTTTTCACTATTTTCTTTAAGTTTTGTAGACTCAAAAGAGAAGAAAGCTATTTTATGTAACGGCTACTTGGTTTTAACTTGAGACAACTTAACTTGACAACAACGCGCAAAGTCATAAGTATGTGATGTAAGAAAGCAAATGCACTTTGAAACTCAATGACAGTATTTCAAAAAGACTGTACTATGATACATTTCATTTTGATATTCCGTGCCTATCGCTATTCAGCTTGTATCGTCTATGTAACTTAAGCCAAATTCATTCAGGGTTGCTTCTAGGTCTTAGTGGTTCAAGGCATGGTTTAACGTGAGCTTGTAAATCATCCTAGTATCATCCTAGATGATCCTAGTATCATCCTAGTACCTACTTTTGTTATTCTTTGCTTTAAGTGAAGCTATATTTTTTACAGTAAGCAAAGCACTTTTGTGGTCAGAAAGTTATTTCCTTATACTTTTCTAATGCCACTATTTTAAAACACATCTAGTACCATCAGCAAGACCAACGCATCACTAAGAAAATTTTGAAACAAACAGAATAGAAACAAAAAGGCGAGTTAGCAAGCATCTAACACAGTTCCAAGTTTTTCCTTTGCTCAAATACTTATTTGTCGTGGCGTGAGTGTTAGTCACAAACAGTGTTTTGTGTTACAAATAAAGTTACGGACAGCGCTTGCTAGTATGTAATGCAGTTTGAGTTCAAGGGTCGGGTGACGACGGACGCGTCGTCGGGCGTTGGGAGAATCAGGAGATATTTGTAAACATCCCATAGCTTAGTCGAGTGGTGCACAATTGCAAGCCTTTAAAACGATGTCCGTCCATAGAGAGGTTTACCACGAATATCTATCAAGTTTAGAGTTTAGGTTAAAGAAACTATAGAAGGAAACAAATTATGGTATAGAAGAACAAGTACAAATACACTGCTTACTGACATTGAATGAAATTTTTATAGCAGGCTTGCAAAAGGAAAGTATTCAAATAAATAAAATTTAAGTAGGTACCTATGTACACTTCACAATTTCATTAACCCTTAATCTCACTAGAAGAACGTACAACCAACTTAGTTCTTTTAAAATTGTTACTGACAAATCAGATAACTATATTTGACAGTAGCGTACATTCTTTCAGAATAACAGTGATATATGTCTTTGTTATCGAATTTATATAACCGAGCTACTACATCAAGGAATATAAATAAAAGGTCAAAGTAGGTCAAACAGGACATAAAACAGATCTTTAACAAATTTTTTTTATCACATTCCTGGTGCGTTGTAAAACTTTAATATTGCTCAGTATAAACAATACTAGGATGTAGTAGCCGAATAATTAAGCGAGTTGAATCTACATTATAGTAACATCAGTAAATGTTGTGGTGACGAAATAGCTTGTACTAGCTATCAGGAACATTGTACTACGATTGAATCGATTAACAGCTTACGGTCTAGCTGAAAGCAATTAGGGATAAATATCGTTATAGCCCAGAATTGGTTAACGTAAGCACATTTAGGTATTTTAGTTTCATTTTCATTTATAAAATTAGCAACTGAACGTAAATAATTAATAACTAAAAAATAAAACAAGAGTGTAATGAAAAATTAAAGGCATTTACAATATAAAATAAAAACAATAGAATAGTTTTAATGAAATATATCAGCAATGTATTCTTTTGTACCTGCTGAATATTATTTTTTTGTAAAAGGCGCTCCTATGCGATTACAATGCATTAAACAATCGGCAAAATAAACGGACAAATTTGAATGTCTCTCGCTTTAAATTCAGTTACAAAGATAACAACCAAACCGCCGAACCCCATTTAAACTCATAACAAGACATCAAACGGCAGTAGAAAGGCAGTACACAGTCGACGTCACTGACATTATTAATTGGTTTACCCCCAACAATACGAGGATTAGGTTAGCAAAATGTGTTAGAACGGCCATACTGTCAAAACTGTCCTCTATATCTTTATGTGTAAAGCTGGTTTTCACGTAAGAGGGTATTAAATCAGTGTAATAAGGGTAGCCAGACATGCCGGAGTGACAAACAGCCACATAGAAACACGGTCCGGACAATGACCGACATAGGACATCCATCCGTTTAACGTACCGTAAAGCCTGCTATCGACCCTTAGGTTGAGGCGAAGTACGCCAGACTGTAGTTACGCTCAGTGCTACAGTTATAGAGGTACACCATTACTATTAACTACATCCAATGTGGACTGTTTTAACTTTACTGTGTTGGAATCTTGGGAGATGTGCTTGGACATGATTGAAGATTGGGACAGTATAAAAGGGAATGGTTTTGATACTATAACAATGTTAGCAACGATGCAGAAATTGTACCTTGTCGTAACAAAAGACAATTTGGGAAGAAACGAGCACGAAATATGTTTTTTAAATATTTTTTTGCTTTGGACTTCCATCTGGGCAAGATAGCCCTGAATATGACTGTTGAATATTCACTCTTACTATGAAAAACAAGGGGTTTAGGCTTTTAGAAACACAGACACCGGCAGTGCATTCCATTCGTTTGCAGTGCGCTTTAAAAAAGATGACGCAAAGAGCTTGGTTCTTAAATTGTGTATGTCAACTAAGTGTGGATTGTAATTTGTTGTGTGCCTTGTGATCCAATGAAGAAAGGGAGATTTTATTCATCATCATCATCTCCTTTTTATGTCCCCACTGCTGGGGCACGAGCCTTCCCTGTCGACGTATAGCCTCGTAAGTCCCCGTGTACTTATACAAGTACGAACTGAGCATAGTAGTTCAAACCTGACTTTTAAACTACATAGCACGAGTAACCACCTAATGTACTTGACCAAGTACAAATTTTTCATTCCCCGTTTACAGAGTAGTTATTTTTTATTTCAATAAAACCTTTAACATTTTACAACATGGACCGACGATCTGGTGAAGGTCGCGGGAAGCCGCTGGATGCGAGCAGCACAAAACCGGTCGTTGTGGAGATCCTTGGGGGAGGCCTTTGTCCAGCAGTGGACGTCTTTTGGCTGAGATGATTTAACATTTTGATTTTGTTTTTGTCATATTATAAAATCCGAACGTACATACTTACAGGACAGTACAAATTATTTTAATTATTTTTCTTTCTAAAAATGTGCTACACATGCTAAACATGACGTCTAAATAATTAAAAACTAGGAAGCACTTCAAAAACTACATAAACCCTTCAATTTTTTATCTCGGTCTGAAGCACTAATCTTAGTTTGTACTTGGTATAGTACATCCGGCAGATATGAATAGTTGTCTTAAAAAACACAGCATTTAAGAGGATAGGGAAAACGGGCCATAAACCACCACGTGAGACCAGTGCGGATTGGTGGTTGTTAACGACTGCTAATGCAGCTGGGACCAACGGCTTTAAGTGCCTTCCGAAGCACGGAGGAGCTCGAGATGATACATTTTTGTTGGTTGTTTAACCTCAGCAATCGCGGAATAAGTGCGTTAACCACTGCGCCATCGAGATCCTCCGGTTTTATTCAACAGTAAGAAAATTTTATCTAGCCCCAAACGTGGTATAATTTGTACTGTGACAACTACATAATAAATAAACGTATATGTGAAAATGTATACCGTCCAAAATGGTCAAACTCATCACGAGATCTCATAAATATATCTGTCGGAAATTGTGTGTTGGGACCCTTAAAGCAGTAGGCCGGATCGCAAGACTACACTGTCCTCTTAGTCATCTATATAACGACTTGTCATCTCCAAATTTGATTCGTTATAGCGATCTTAATCTAGTCACCACCTTCGCCACCAAGCTTCTACTCAGCTCTGATCCCGTATAAACCTTGAGCCATTGATTAAGAACATGTAAACACCTTCCCTTATGTACTTTACGGAATTATCGGGAACCGTGCGTGAACGACAGCTTGACTATGTAGAAAGTAACCGGTCGTGTAGGCGTCCCGCGACCGAATGGCTAATGAGATACTGTTAGCGATCAACTTTCTAGAATTGAAAATGCCTACTGAAACTTATAACTACAGACATACTGTTTAAAAATGAACATCCCTTGGTAGCGAACTGTCAAATATTAAGGCGTAACGTTAGATAAAAAGCTCTCGTTCCGCCCACACATTAATAGAGTAGGTAGAAACGCTAAGTTCTACCTAAACCGCCTGACTGAACCCTATGTTAGGCCGTTTTAGTAAAATGTCCTTCAGAAACAAGCGAACCCTCTATAAGGTATGTATTTAGACCAACGATGACGTACTCGTTGCCCGTCTTTAGTCACATAGCGCCTTCAGCGCTTATCCAGTTACAAGTAATCCACAATAGATTCACCTGTAGGGCCACCGGTGCCCCTTGGTAAGTACGGAATGCTGAATGCGGCGTGTACTTGTAGTGAGTAACGCCACCCACGCCTCCCGCTCTGGGAGGCGTCTCGATCCGATAGCCTTCATAGCCTTCCAGGCTAAAAGCAACCCCAGGGGTCTTTTACTTAGTGGGCCTTCCTATAAAAGGTCAGCCTCAGATCACTCTTGCTTTTGTCAGAGCAAGTTGAATACGTTTGCATATTTTTCCCTTGGGTCACAAAAAAAATAAAATAAAATGAAAAATGAAAAATTATATAGGTATCATTTTCATTAATTGATGCACGTTATAGGGACCACAAACCGCTTCTATAGTCGTGGTAAAAAAAGGGTCCGGCTCCAATTCAGGGTACACACGGCTGCACATCAGACTACCACAAGCTGTCAAATTTTCTCAATAGACTTTGAACTTTATCAATATGACATAAGGTTGAATATTTATTGAAGAAATTTGATAGTTTTGGATAGGTTGATACGCAGGCCTCTGTACATTATTGTGCTCGATTTGGTTGGCTATGTCCAACGGCTAGTCCAACAAGTTAGGTACCACACTATGATGATGTTAACGCCAGTGGCCTTGTTGTTTTTGCAGCAAAATTTGATCGCATGCTTAGTGTCTGTGGACCGTGAAAAAACTTCAAATTAGCTAATTTAATGTCCGCACTGCTGGGTTACGAACTTCACCTATAGGTCAATAAGGAGAATGGGCCATAAACCACTACGCGAGCCCAGTGCGATTGGTGGTTGTTAATGCGGCCGAGACCTACGGCTTTACGTGCCTTCTGAAGCACGGAGGAGCTCGCGATGATAGATTTTTCCGAAATCCCAGGTCACCCATCCGATGACCGGCTTTTGCAAAAGTTGCGTTCTTCAATTAAGGTAATGTCAGATAATGATCGTGTCTATAATTGCCATGATGGTTTCATATAAATATTAATACTAGTCCCATTATGTATTCCAAAATTTTAAGAAAGGGGTTAAAAGAATTAAGTAAGAATTTTCATAAGCAAAAATTTACGAAATTTTACAATCGGTCGCTTTGTTACATAGTTAAGAATCGGGGCTTTAATGGAACCAAATCAGGAATTAGGGACTTGTTGACTCTACAAATTGAGCGATGGAAAACAAAGTCAAGTTTTATGTGCTCTGGATATTTCGTGAGTGTGCTTGATAGAGAACGGTTTTAAAATATTTTGAGACGTCATATTAGAGACCATATAAATTTTGATTAACCATGTTGCTGATTTAAATTTATATATTGAGCAGAGTTCTAATATTGACGCCTAATCTATAAAGATTAGGCGTCCTCACCTCAAGCATATTGGGTGCATGTGAAGTTAAAAGCAGCTTTCGTTACAGTGGACTGATTCCACAATAAACTGCTACTATTATGCTGATATCTGTGTGTGTACTTATCTCTTTCGAGATATACGATTATTCCTAGATAAAGACGCTTACAGTTTATCTATTGGCAAACAATGAATCATAAACCAAATAAACAATAGTTATTGGCATATTTATGTGTTATAAGCTGTATAACTAATAGATGGTCTCGAAAAGCATTAACAGTAATAACCCACTTTAGTCTGAAGCACAAACTGGAAACCGAAATAGGAAATTCCTTCGTAGAATGCTCTGCACATCTGGTGCAGTCATGGAATCAATTTAGTGTGCTCCATTCGTTAATTCTGTGGAACGGGAAGGCCTTTACAGAGCTCAGAGTGTTTGCAATTGGAGTTCTTTTGTGGCCTGCACATTGTGTTGTAGTAGGCTTAGCATCGTGATAGAGATTTGGGTTTCAATTACCTAAGGTATTGATAGGTTGGTTACCTACCTTTTAGAAATCAGTATTGACCAAAAAAGTAGTCTAATAACATACTTACTTACAATACAGAGAGGTAAATAACTTAATGCCAAAAAATACAGTCAACCAAAGAATATGACATGTATGTCATATTCTTTGGTACACAATTCGCAAAATAAGATAGCCTTTTTTAAGGTATTCTTCGATGCTGAAGAGTTGTTAGGTTAATTTTATTTCCAATGTTACAAAAATGAAACATGATACACGGAGTGTGAAGAATTTGAATAAAAAAGACGTCAGAGTAACGCTGAGTAACGTAATACGTCCGTCAAAGGCCATAACCATACTCAAAGCAGCGCCTCAGTTTGATGCACACCCGTAACTACATGAGCAACAAACTAGATGCCACTTACGGGCATATAGACAAACAAAGTTGTATGTAAGCTATGCATCAAACATTGTCCATTAGTGTTTTACGAAGTTTGGCAGCTCATTTCGAACAGCGACTGGCGACATGGATACTTAGTTAGGTCTATTTGATGCATTGTTTTTGCTATGCTAAAAGGAGGCAAACGAGCAGGCGGGTCACCTGATGGAAAGTAATCACCGCCTCCCATGGACACCCGCAAAACCAAAGTAATCGCAGATGCGTTGCCCGCCTTGAGGAAGGAGTTGGATCTTGAGGAGGGAGTAGGAGTAGGAATTGAGAGGGGGGTGGGATGAGAGATGGACCTCCGGTACTTTCACTCACCGGGCGAAACACAACAGCAACGAGTGCCATTGTTTCACGCCGATATTCTGTGAGAGGGTGGTATTACACCGGGCAAGCCGGCGCATTTCGTGCTGCAACGCCGCTGCGTGGCTCTACCATTCAGACAGTGTCACTCATTTAGCATCATCAAGGTGTCACGTGTAGGGTCTCAAGAGTAAACGTACGGACGCCAAGTAAATTTTTTTTTACACTTTTAAATAATCCGACGTTTCCACCGAGTTGCACCGGCGGCGTGGGGCCGCGGCCCCACCGTGGTCACGGTCTGACATTCACTGCAACTTGATCGAAACGTTATGCATACCTATGACATCTAAAACAAACCAAGTATTTACAAATCATAAAATGAATTAAAAAATATCTATAAATTAAAAATAATAATAACAAAAAACTAAAAAAATGTCTAAATCTATGTTATTAAGTATATTATTTTTATGTTACTGAGCAAGCTTACGGAAAGCTGGGCAACACATGGGCGTTTACAAAACCAAGCGTCAATAGCATAAAGGGATACCAATAGCTATAATCTTGGAAAATTATAATTATCCTCATACCCATTTCGTAGCAATCTATTGACTCTCTTACTGAGCTATCCCTGTTGTTTGGAGTCGTCGCCATTTTCCTAATGCAATTTTCAATTTAGACATAAAAATGAAACATACAACCTAAAGATTAAAGTAGGTATTAATCACCTCAAGCACTATAACTAAGCAAAGGTCGATCGGTTCAATGAAGCGGAAAATAGCACAACTCCATTAGCCCGATACTAGATTGTTTAGAACCATCAGTAGCAGCTTATTGAATCTGAGCTCGGTACAGATTTACGACGCAGTACCAGCGGCGCCAAACATACGAAGTGACGTCACACACACTGAACCCAATGATGACGTAAAGCTATCGGCCTTACGTCACCTTATTACGAGTATATAGATATACAACGTATAACAGAAAGGTGTGACGTATACAGTAAACTTTAAAATTGACTCATTTCAGATCAGAATTGAACTTGAGTTAATGTTATTAGGAATATACCTATAGCTAGACCGCTTTACTGAGTCCTCGCCTGCGGTAGATAGAAATTCAATTGTTTGTCAGTCAGATGGTGTTATACTACGGCAGTCATAGTCAGCAGTGATAGAAAAAGCGCAATTAACTAGAAATCCGTTTGCCGCGTCGCAAGACGTCAGTAGTCATAACAGAGGCCCTACGTAGGTACCTGCGCTGCCGCCCCGCGTACCTACCGCAGGCGAGGACTCAGCTAAGCGGTCTAGCTAAAGCGAGTTAAAAAAGTTAAGGAAAACAAAAAATGTTATACATTAGTTTCCATCATCATCATCATTATCATCTCAGCCAAAGGACGTCCACTGCTGGACAAAGGCCTCCTCAAAGGATCTCCACGACCGGTTTTGTGCTGCTCGCATCCAGCGGCATGCATAACTTAATTAAACTTTAACTTTAAACCGCTTTGCTGGATATAAAGCCGATTTACAACACGTTCATAACACTCTAAAATAAACAAATCAACCAAACCAAATCTGTCTGCCATTTAATATTGAATTGGAATACAACCGCGAAATGGCACAATCACTCATTTCGTTGTGCGCAATTACAGAGTAAACATTAGTTTACCGCGGGCGAGCATCGTTTGTTTATATTCATTTAAACGTTACGAGTTAGCTAAATATTTAATAAAATATTTATTAAGTATAAGCTTATTATGAAATTGTATAATTGGCAAACAAAGTTTGTTTAACACAGTTTAACGTACGCTACTTAGATTAAGTATAATACGCCTATTTTTATATCCAACGTTTGGACCGAGTTGCATCGCCCATGGTTGTTACAGATTGAATGTTGTACAAAGGCATTATTAAAGTGATTTAATAGTATCATCCTATACTTTGCTTGACCACGACTTCAATAGATCTGGGAACCCTAGACCAAATATTACATAATAAATATTATGTTTTATTCAATGCTTAAACGACACCAACATTCTTCAGAAGTGACAGGCAGTGGTGGCAACAAGGAATAACCACAAAATGGAGACGGCAAAATAATAATTTCTGTGCTGTGTAAAATTAAAAATGTGGGCTGGCAGAGTGAGGTTAACTGAAGCTTCGTTTGTTTTCACGCTGCACCAGTTATCTTTGCGTCTGGACTACATTTCCACTTAACATCAGGTGGTATGGACTCATTTGCCGAGCTATCTATATAAAAAAAATCAAATTTAATTACTTACAATAGATTAAAATAGATTTAACACCAGACTTATTACGTAATATTAAAATCATCGCGTTGTGGTCGAAAAGCATGACAGCTACAACATAAATTTCGATACGTAGTCAATCTGTGTTAGCCACAACGCGTCATGGCTGTTTTTAAAAGAACCTTATCACGAATTTCGCGTCGTGGCTGTTCTATAGTGACCACAACGCGATGCGAGCTGTTCGTGTTAATGAGTGATTCCGTTGTTTGAGCTTACTTCATACACCGTAGGTAACACACACGTATCTCACTCCCTATTTATCCATATAACTTGTGATTATTCAACATTGTACATTAATTCATCAAGTGAATGGTAGTTCTACCAACCAACCATCAACAATGAAGCAGAGTAGGAAAGCTGAAGAGAACATCAATCTCCTCTTCTTAAAGAGATTTCGCTGATTGCCTCTGGGCTTTTTCAGCGTCACCGGACTTTATTGGGGGCGGCGAGAAACTTAAAGGGTTCCTCAAGTTGTGTGAATCAAAACACCGTCAAAGGTTTTCTACAGAGAATGGCATTACGCACTTATGCGTGTCCCCGTTCACTACTAGATTCTCCGAGGGGTACGGATCGGTTAAAACAACATTACCCATTGTCTCCAAAACATCTCCGCATTCCCACATCCACGTTAAGCTGCCATAAATCGCAGCCGGCCGCGATCGATGGCCCACTTATGATACATAGTTTCCTGCACCGGACTCTCACGATAAAACCTTGATTTGTGATCTCCGTATGGAAAACGGTCCATTTCAATCTAGCCGAGGAGCCGATACCGTGCCCTGAATTAATGTTAACCATGTACATAGGTTTAGTGTGAAAGCAGTTTTCGCAAAAGGGGGGTAACTCATTAGGGGGATAATATTCTTGAACCATCCTTCTTGTCTAAATTATGTGGTGACAACCCTGCAGAGGTCTTGTGGATGTTGTACGACGAAGGTATGAACGAGTTGTCTTAGTTACATGATTAAAGGCGATTTAATTAGGTTTGTTTCGAATTTTATCATCATCAAGATCACTCTAGGAACGTGAACAGTTCTGGGATTATTAAACCTAAATGTCAATTGCCCATTGTTATCGAAAAATTCAATTTCATACATTATTTCCCGCGACTTCCAACTCCCACAATTTTTGTATCTTATTTATAACAGGGTAGCCATGTAAGTGGTGGGAATAATCATCATGGAGGTCTGAGACCGACCCGTTCTTGGCTCTTGCTTTCCCATAAGGAACAATAGCTCATTTGGGAGGTTGAGTCATAATCAACATGGTGGGTTGTAACGACGCTACGAAAATCACTGGGACCAATGAACGGCTAAACGTCATTCGATCACGTTAACGAAAACAAGAATTTGAATAGCAAAATTTTAACTCTCCTCGTTTTTCACCAGAGGGTGCTGTTTTAATTCCATAAAATTTTTCGTTTTCTTAGCGAATGAATCTTTTTTCTCTTTGCATCTCAAATTCCGAGCATAGCTGAATCGTGACATTTGTACCATAAAGTAATACAACAATGCTACTATGTAAATGAAATAAACGACGTCGAACGAAGCTATCGCACAAATTTAATCGAACTTCACTTCGAAAGTTCGTATAATTTTCCATTACACTTCGCTTGTTGTTCTAGATTTGTTTGCCATCATAAACTTATTTATAAATGCTTTCAACATTGATATTATATCGAATTCAAGCGGCTATAAATATTTCATTGAATTGTGGGGAAATAATATAATATCAGAAGCTCATATTAGTTCATCGGTCATTTAATCATGAAAGATGTAATGTTATGAATCAGAAGCAGACACAATATGAGCTTTATGTTTCAAACCAACAAAGCATATAATAAAAAATATATTCAGTGAATAAGGTCAAGCACTGTAGCCCTACAAAGAGGTAACTTACACGCTGTTTGTTTATTTTAGAGATTTGGCAATTTTTGCCACAAAATAAGGAAACCCAGAAGGTAAGCTTAACTCTTTCAAAGGCAATGGCAGCTATGTTGCCACCAAATATTGAACTTTATTTCCTTAGAATAAGTTGAAATTAAACAACTTTTGAGGATGTAGATCCTTAAATTTATTATATTTATTTCCGCGTTTATTTTACTTTACACATTATTTTTTAATTAATATTTATCTTGACAGGGTCCGTGGTCACAGGGAGACTGAGATAAAATAAACGCGAGTAGATCCGTAAAAGTTGTTTTATTTCAATGTGTAGTGTTCGCGTAAAGTTTAGAAAACAATACTTGGAATAAGATTGAAAAGCAATAAAAAATTACAACTGTGTTGCCCGTGAAAGGGTTAATACATACCGCGCTTGAGCAACGCACATAGACCTTCTCACGAGCCCGTGTTCGTGAGAGGGTAATCCGTAATCTCGCAACAGCTCCACGGACCGACACGGAATCTTGGAACATCTTGAACCATCAAGATGTTCTTTTTTATATTAGAAGGAGGCAAACGAGTAACCTGATGGGAAGCAATCACCGCCGCCCATGGACACCCAAGCAAGACCAGAGAAACCGCAGATGCGTTGCCGGCCTTTAAGTAAAGACTATTCTTTACGAGCCTATGTTCGTTTCTTGAAGATCCCTAAGTCATAATGGTCCGGAAATACCGCTGCTGTTTGTGGTAAAAAATTTGTGTTCCGAGATGTTCCAAGATTCCGTGTCGATGAAAGGGTCAAAGGGTCTAGGGGTGAGGAACTTTTGCAGTCTTCTCATTTTGGTTTTTGCTTTCGACGACATAAAAACAATTTGCATATAAAAATGAGCCGTGCGCTGATTGAGTATAAAATAACTTATTCTACTAATTCATTCACTGTCCTGAAACTTGCGTGATTTCTCAAGAGAAAATGAACCTTACGTCCTAGTTACTATTAGAAGACGCCGTTTATTTTGGCCTGAAAAATGATGCGCTTGTGAGTAGTCTGCGTAAACTCGTGGTACCTAGTGCTAGCACACGATCTTTCTCAGTGAAAGAATCTACAGTATTTGTGACTTGCCGACGTGTGAATTCGTTCCGACTTGAATATTTACTGAGCCTGGACAGTCGGAAGAGGGTCGCAAAAAACTCTGGCAAACAATTTAAATTTTCCTCAAGAGAAAAACATTTATACGTTTCTTTGATGTATTTTGTTTTATGTAAGTAAGAAAGTTAAAAAAGTTGCGAATAACCTCCGTGATGAGATCAAAGAACGAATTCGACGATTCATGCTATATCACACCCCGGACAGATTTTACCGCAGAAATTATGTATTATCATCAACATCATCAGCCCATTTTATATCCCCACTCCTGGAGCACGAGCCTTTCTGATGGATGAAAATACCACAGAGAGAACGACCCAAAAAATTACCACCACGCGAGCCCAGTGTGGATTGGTGGTTGTTAACGACAGACTGCTAATGCACTCGTAATTTGATATTTGACAGTTGTATATCAATGTCGGGATAATTGCAAATTAAACTTTGATTTATTTATCATAAGAAAAAAAGAAAAATTGCAAACTATTCTGAAAGAAAAAACCAAAATAAACAGTGTTAGCAATCTGTATTGCCTAAGATTTTTAAAATAGTTTTCATTTTGTATTTTGACTTGTGCTCTTGTTTCTTTTTCAATCGGCTGTCATAAGTTTTCATCGTCATTATAACCCATTAATCATTATAACACCACCTTTTTTATAACGATTCTCAAGAAACATAATAGATTGTAATGTATGTTTACTAAGATGTAACTACCACTTTCTGTATAGCGTTTTTACATAAAAAGTATGTGTAGAGATATGTATCTACTTTGTTAAATCAAATTCTTGATAAGCGAATAACAATTTATTTTCAATTTATCTAAACATACTATATCAAATATTTTTTTTAAATTGATTGAAATAAATTAAGGTAAAATGAGTACGAGACCACTTAAAATAAGGAAACTAAAACCTTTCTACTAATCTCATACTAAATGTATGAGAGTGTTTAATGTCAAAACTTTAGAGACTTTTCGTTTGATTTTTAAAACGTTATTGATGTCATTTTACTCATTAGGTAACGTACTTTCGATATCAGTTTAAAGTTTTTTGATATCTGTAATAGTTAAGGAATAATCGCCTGGTCACACTTGACGATTACATCCTGTTAAAGGTGGTTGAAATCAGTCACCTTATATAGTTACAAGATAAAACTTTACGAGGGTAGTTGATTTTTTGTAGTATAAATTTATCTTGTATTTTTTTTATCTTGTAATACAAAGGTAGCAGCACAGTCTAAGGATGTTATACTGTGGTAGTAGGTAGTTCAAATGAAATTGTTTTTCACGCCGTAAAGAACATAATTACTTTTACGTTTTCGCGTTTTAAAAGCGAGCGACATTATCGCGACGACTGTTAAATATTCGAAGTCATTTATAGCCAATCACTGTTTTAAATACTCGGAACTTAATCTGGTTTTTAACTATTTGTCACGCCACGCCACCGAGTTGCACGAGATCGTTTTAAAACGCGATTTAAAAAACAAAAGCCTCACGTTAACGCTTACAATTGAGGCGTACTGCGAGGCCATTTAGAAAATATAATACTCTAAAGCAGAAGCTCAGAAACAAAGCTGAATTAACCTTAGCTTATCAACCATTAACTCATTTGGCGAAGAGCCAAATTTTCCGTTATGCCCCGAAGATTTGGAACTACGACTGTCTTACTCTAAGACGCGGCTTGGCGTAAGAACGCTTTATTAAAGTGCTGCTACTCTTCGATTTGTTTTTGATGCCAATTATTCTGTTGCTCTAAAAGGAATTGCGATATTGAACAGCGATGAAGAGATATTGCATTGGCATATTATTCTTTATCACAGCTGAGAGTTTTTGTGTGTGTTGTTTATTTTAAGTTAACGTGAACACATAAAAGACTTCTATGGCTAAGACGATGATGGTGATGATGTTGAACACATGACACACACAAATGAATCACTTTTTACGAATGTACTATTACATTTTTTTACATATTATTTGATTTATGTCTTTTACAGTCATCATCATCATCATCAGCTCATTTTATGTCCCCACTGCTGGGGCACGAGCCTTCCCTACGGATGGATAGGGAGAACGGGCCATAAACCACCACGCGGGCCCAGTGGGCACTGGGCTCGCGTAGTGGTTTATGGTCCAATCTCTTTATTCACCTATAGGTGAAGTTCGTAACCCAGCAGTACGGACATTAAATTAGCTAATTTGAAGTTTTTTCACGGACCACAGACACTAAGCATGCGATCAAATTTTGCTGCAAAAACAACAAGGCCACTGGCGTTAACATCATCATGGTGTGGTACCTAACTGGGCGGACTTCAAACTTGTTGGACTAGCCGTCATATTGATAAAGTTCAAAGTCTATTGAGGAAATTTGGCAGCTTGTGGTAGTCTGATGTGCAGCCGTGTGTAATTGGAGCCGGGCACTTTTTTAACCACGACCATAGAAGCGGTTTGTGGTTCTTATAACGTGCATCAATTAATGTAAATGATATCATCATCATCATCATCATCATCAGCTCATTTATGTCCCCACTGCTGGGGCACGAGCCTTCCCTACGGATGGATAGGGAGAACGGGTCATAAACCACCACGCGGGCCCAGTGCGGATTGGTGGTTGTTAACGACTGCTAATGCAGACGGGACCAACGGCTTTACGTGCCTTCCGAAGCACGGAGGAGCTCGAGATGATAAATTTTTGGTCACCCATCCGATGACCGGCCTTTGCGAAAGTTGCTTAACCTGAGCACTCGCAGACCGGGCGCGTTAACCACTGCGCCATCGAGCTCCTCCGAGTCCTTTACAGTGTTAGTGGGCAAAGGGAGACTTTTCGTGTAGTAAAAACGTGCTTCAATAAATCAAATCCATCATTTCAATATCTTAATACATTTACAGACAAAACAGATAGGAATCCCCAAGGGAAGTAGACTCCATTTTGAAATTTACATTACCGCACTGTTTAACTGACATGATGTCAGGGTAATTGAATTACCTAAACGGGGCTTAACGCGCAATACTTCGTGTAGCTATGAACTACTTACAGCGATAAGCCCCTTTTAAGTGATTAATTTAACGCCATGCTGGGCGTAGGTTTAAAATGTCATACAATGTCGGAATGTTATTAATTTTGTTCTCATTTATTTTTTATTGTCGAAAAAGATGACATTTGAATAATTAAAATTTTATTAAAAATTTATTTTAAATGTTAGTTTTATTTAAAAAATGTTTTCTAATGTGTTTTTATTAAGCAAGTAAATTATTCTCAATTTGTCTTACCACAAATAATAACCTTATTTAAAATGTTCTTTGAATTCACTATTTCTAAGTTTACGCGAACACATTAAAAATTAAATATCTGTTTAAAAGCAGATCGCGTTCACTTTTGGCAGAGTCTGCGAGAGTTCAGAACGTCAGACTTCAACAGGATGCAATATAAACGCTAGTCGATTCGTATAAAGTGTTTCAATTCAACGTTTATTTTTATTAATACCTGCTCAGCCGTGTACGCGAGTCGCCGAACAAACCGAACTATGCCATAAACCGCAAACGTCACGGAGTGAGAGCGTACACGCTGTTTACAATGGCCGGTTTTAGCAAAACAAATTTGCACAAAGTTTCAATGCAAACAGTGGTCCACAAATGAAAATAGTGCCACCCACAGTCGAGTTTTCAGTTAAAAAATCAACGGCAAGCATTTTCAATTCCCACGGCGTAATGAAACGGTGTTCGTGGCTCCAACTCGATCTTTTTATATTTAGGGGTCGGTGCGGAGTTGCTCGGCGGCGCGATATCGCGTCAGCCATAGAAACAATTGAAAAAACAAACGAATGTCGAAATGTCCAGCCCTGTCTTGGTAGAGTACACTTTTAAAATTTCACGTTCCATATTAAATTTGATGGCTAACGAGGTTTAACGCGAACTGCTAAGTATGGGCACATACTCATGTGGTAAGGGTATCCTAGATATACATTTTTAAGTACACGACTGTTATCAAGTCAGTCTTCATCCACTGTCACATATTTTACCCATTGTAACATAACATGAAAACCGTCGAAGAATCGGGAATCTACTTAAAACGTATGCTTTGGATACCTCGAATACTAAGCAGTTTGCAAGCAGTTTATTTTAAAACTAAAATTTACGAAAGAGTAAGAGAAAGTTACGCTCAATAAAAGTTATAAAGAACTGTTATCTGAAGTTCTATGCAAATATAAGTAATACATGAAACATAATCTTCCTACGATCATTGACGCCCTATTTGTTAGAAACGGTTTCGCGGTTCAATGGTTAGTAATATCGGTTTGAGATCTAAAGATTTGAAGTTATTTTATAAGCCAGTAATATACTTTGTTTCGTTATTTACGTTGTAAGAAATATTGAACAACAATTTTTTTGAGCGATAACTTCTTTATAATGTTTTTTTTAATGGCTTTGCACAAGCATTTAGCCAATGAAAAAATGTGATTTTTCTTTTACAAGTAATACATAAATAAACTGTATTTCTTTCCTGTATGATGATGATGAATGATAATAAAAATGAAAAGTGAGTAAAGATATACCCCCCAACCCCTCTAGTATCTCAGTCTTTACTAAGTCCTAGGGCGGACTTCTTGAGAAAATTTGAAAAGTGACGTTGCACTGTTTTGTTTCATTTGCCGACACTCATGCACATTCTGTTTCTTCAACTACCAAATCAAATTGTGCTATGGCTTGATCTCCCAATGTGCTATACTAAGAAGGTCTGAATCTAGTAAAGCAACCCCGCCCGATCCTCTTAATGCCACTACATATTTACAGAATACACTAAACATGCACACTAGTTTCGGCCCAAGATACCGTACTCGTAGAACAAGGGTAGAACGAGCCAGTTGATACGCGCTCTATACCAGGTACAGACATTTACCTGGGCGCTTCTACCACTACCACGGCCCGGTCAACCCGAGCCGAGGTCTGAGCCTTTAGAGGCGCCCTCGGGTTGTTTCGCTCTCCGATCCGATCTGAACCCTTCGGAGAATCTAGTAAGGCACGAGGACACGCACTAGTGCGTGATGCTGTACCCTCTAGAAAACCTCCGGCTTTCAAACGGCTGGAGGAACTCTTTAAGTTTCTCGTCGCCCCCAAAAAAGTCCGGTGAGGCTGAAAATGCCGTCCGACACAATCAGCAAACTTTTTCCAAAAAAAAAGCAAGTGATGAGGATGATGACGGTGATGATTGCGACCTCGTTACGGGTGTACTCACGTATTCGTATTTTAAATGTATTAGTAACACCAAAATATATTTCTTTCCAATTCCAATTATTTCACTCGTTTATTATTTGTGTTAAGTGAGCCACGGACCAGACACCGAAAAAGTCATAAATAAAATTTTTACTGCTAAGTAGTACTGGCATCGTCTCTCAGTCGAATAAAACACCAGCGAACGATTATCTGAGTAATAAAAAAGCCATCAAAACCCAAGTAATCTAAGCCATATTGAGTTAATAAACATTAGATTTGCTTTTAGGGACACTATACAGTATTCGTAAAACGTCGTCTAAAGAGCTCGATGGCGCAGTGGTTATTGCACCAAGTTTGCTCGTGCTAAGGTTAAGCAACTATCGCAAAGGCCACTCATCAGATGGATGACCAAAACCAAATCCACTTGAGCTCCTCCGTGCTTCGGAAGGCACATAAAGCCGTTGGTCCCGGCTGCATTAGCAGTCGTTACTACCAATCTGCACTGGGTCTGTGTGTTGGTTTATGGCCCGTTTTCCCTATCCATTCATAGGAAAGACTCGTGCCCTAGCAGTTGTGACATAAAATGAGCTGATGATATATTGAAAAACTGCTACAAAGATTACATAGTTGAGTTGATGCACGCTTAACACACCAATTGTTCACGCGCGATACAAAGCCTAAAGATTCCGTTCTTATAATTATATGCTCCATAATTTCACCGGATCTAGGAACCCACAAACCAGAATACAAAGTAAACCCTCAAAGGAAAACAATGCTATGTACACTTTTTAACTTTTGCGTTCCATACGATGAAACTAATTAGTAAATGGTATCATACCTTCTTTATACCCGACGTTTTGACCGAGTAACACCGGCCGTAGCCACGGGCTGACTCAAATAAAACTCAAAACAATGCTGTTTGACGTTAGGGTTCTGGACAATATCCTACCACCACTACACATTATGAACGGAACGCATTCGAATAGAAATATTTGCCAACATCTAAGTTGTGTTTGAAGGTCTGAACCATAAGAATAAACAATAACACAGTAGAACGAATTCTTCTTTGACCGAGTCCCAAACGCCGCCATTTATATACCTACTTCCCCCTTCACGTCTCGTTACGCCCCTCTGTCGTCCAGGCGCGTTGCCAGGGTTGCTTACTGTTGAATATTGCTTACGTCTAAAAATAATATGGCTAAAATTTAAGTTTTTCTTTTCTTTGAAATCATTATTTTCACAAAATATAAGATTTATAAATTTTTATGTTACGTACAGACGGCGGCAGATCAACCTACCCAAACCTGTCAAATTTCTCCAACGAATATTGATCCTTATAACCAAACAATAAAGTTCAATATTGATCGTAGAAATTTGACAGTTTTGGGTAGTTTGTTCTGCCGCCGTGTGTACCTACCTACATAGATACTTTTAAATAATAAGTTATAGTAAGTACCATACCAAATGAAGCTATTTAAGTAAGTATTACTTACTTACCTACAAATATAAAATACTGAAAACGAAAATATAATATAGGTAAAGTACGGAACGCACAAACAGGCAAACGCGCGTGCGGTAACGCCGGCAGTGACAGCCCGACTGAGCATTCTGTTTAACAGTTACTCTCATATCGCGACATTGAGCCCGTCCGGAGCGGGAGTTTCCGTTCTACTGTGTTATTGTTTATTCTTATGGTCTGAACCCAACAGGTCCTTGCTGATGAGATTATTATGTAAAAATAGTGGTCTGCTCGCCTCTTCGTCTACTTGAGAATACTCATATTCCATGATGTACCCTATTGCAGCACCACCTACCCGGTCCAACTTAGAATCGAAACCATCCACTCAAAACCACCCAAAAATTTACCAAAATCAGTCCAGCCAATTAAAAGGAGATCGGTGACATACTGTATAGTATTGATTGATACTAGTATTAAGCTGACCGGCAGACTTCGTACTGCTTTGACAGTTAACGTTTCCATGACAATAAAACAAACAAATCATTCGTCCGCTTAAGAACATCCGTATCCCATGATGGACCCCTATAGCAGCAGACCTACCGGGTCCAATTGTAAATCTAAACCATTCTCGAATCCACTTGAACACACAGAAAATCCAGCCGTTTTGAAGGAGTTCAATTTCATACACACGCACAGAAAATTTATATATATAAAGATATGCAACTAAATACGTAGTACCTATCTTGAATGTTTTATTTTTAACAAAGTTCCTAACTCGACATAATCTTTTCGACGTGCAACCGTCTAAACGACTGAAGATCAATCCAAATTCTGTGCACAGAACAATTATATTGTAGGTCCATTATTTAACGCCTGGCAACTCTATTGGAGGTGTGACAAAGAATCGAAGCAAAAATTTCTTAGTGTGCGATGAAATATTTGAGACAGTGAAGCGGTGACTCGGTGTACAAGGCAATGAAACAGCGCCTCTCGATGACAAACGAGGTGACTTACAATTCTCCCATATAAATTCTTGTTTTCGTGATCAAAGGATAAATAGACTAATAGAAGTCGAACTAGGCACCCTGATCGCGCGAGCCCGACTCACTCTTGACCGCTCTTCTTATTAATACATGCAATATCGTAAACGGAACCGTCTTCGTTTGAACTCTATTCTGCTCTCAGTTTTTCATTTCTTACACAAATAAGCGTCGGGCTTGCGATCGCGAGCGGTCATGTGGAATGTGTAGTCCCTCCTTTGATGAACATCCAGAGATTTGGAATTTGCGGAGTGTTAGTTGATTGGATTTTAGATCTTGTTCTTTCAAATGGATTTTTTTTTCAATTTGATGCTTTAAAAGCAGTTAGCTTTAGTTTGAAAGCAGTGTTGGTTGGCCTATACTTACAATTATACTAGACGAAACTAAAAATATCCCATACAAACTTCGAAGTTCAAATGTTTTGAAACCCATAATTTTTAGTGAAACTTTCCACGCTTTAGGAAAATATATAGATCTAAATAGTTTGTAAAAAACATTTAGAAAAATGATTAATCAATAAAAAAATTTAAAAAATAAGAATTTGTGCCATTCGAAACTTTCTTAAATGGACTCTAAGCAGGCGACAGTGCCAAAATTGGATCTGTATTTTCTTAAATGTAAAGCTCGTTGAATATGCAGTAGATAGGTAGGTACCTAAGTTTAAAAATATATTTAAAAAAATGCAAAACGGATAATTTTACAAAATACAGAAAAATCAGTTTATGAAGTCATACAAAGGGCGGCCTTATCTCTAAGCGCCGATATTTCTCATCTCTGAACTTTGTGGTAGGTATATAAATACTGCCAAAATACTTCTGTCTCTCATCTATCTCTCAACTCAACTCTGAACTTTGTGGTAAGTATATAACTGCCAATATACTAAGGTTTAGTGAATATGATGAATGTATCTGGTATCTTAATTTCAGTTGTATAGTGCCTTGACTTTTCTTTGCGTCAGTGTTGCGCAATTCTTATGTAAAATAAAAAATAAAAATGAAAAGCATTTGAAAACTTATAAGATTAAAACCGTGCGCATCTGTTAACTATGCCTCTACAGTGGCGTCATATTGACAACGGATTTCTGGAATCAGGAATATTTCAACTTACAAATATATAACCATCTAGTATGCGGATACAGCCAGGCTTTACGTGCCTTCTGAGGCACGGGGGAGGTCGAGACGATAATTTCTGGTGACCTATCGGATGACCGGCCTCTGTTAAAGTTGCTCAGCAATCGCAGACTGAGATCCTTCACGCCATGCAACACCTCTACATTATGTATTGACTTCATTCCTTAATCTGTAATCGTCATAGCAAGCAAGAGTAAGGCTCCTGCTTGATCACATTAAATTCCGAGGTAATTCTTTGAAAATTAATTTAAACCCAAGAAGGTTTCTTTAATTATCATTACTTATGACTCGGGTTTCTGAACTCCATTTCCTCCTTTGTTTCATTTTGATATACGCAATTAGCTTAATGGATAGATCGTGTTTTAATTAATTAGTTGATGTCCATTATCTTCTTTTACTTCTTGGAATACTAACTGATATAGATTGAGGCTAAAAGTTTTTACTTTTGATTTGAGGCTATAAAGGAGTGTTACTATACAACATTTTTTTCAAAGCTTATGCCATGCCATATCGTTGTTGTCGTGGAGTTTGGTAAAAATTAAATTCCATCGTGCGAAATAGAACTTCTATCATAATCTAAAAATACTTTTAATTTATAATGCATAAACAGTTTCTTAAAACCTTTTTCATGTGGTTACAACGGTTACAAAAGCAGCTTTTGCTGGCACGTTCTCCTGAATAAAGTAATATTAATATTAAGGGTAATTTTATTTATTTATTGGTACAGCCACCTGATACATATTAACGAAGTAGAAATGATACACTAGTCCATGATGGTACTTTACTACACTGTGATGAATATGCAAGATTGCCATTTCTAATAAATTATTAATAAGTCTTAACTTAGTATGTCTGCAAAACTTAAGTGTATTTCGATTATTTGTAAAGATTCCAAACAATACCTTCAAATTCTCACTTAAAGTTGTAGATAGATTAAACAAAAGGCGCCCAGACAGGTCAATTTAAATATATTTAAACTGTTACGAATAATATATTCTTTTATCTTGTTATCAAAAAATTCGCTAAACTAAACTTTCACTTAGAACTGCTTTGACTTAGTAGGGTACGGGGACGTGCACTAGTGCGTGATGCCGTACCCTCTAGAAAACCTCCGAAGATGATTCGTTGAGGATCCCGGGTGAAGTGCGCTTCCATCATTGGCTTTATCATCACTTAACATCAGGTGAGCTCAAGGCGCTGTGCTTACCTGTTAATATATATATAAAAAAATCATTTCACACGACTTGAGGAACCCTTTAAGTTTCTCGCCGCTCCCAAAAAAGCCCGGTGAAGCTGAAAATGCGTCTGAGGCAATCAGCAAATCCTCTACAAAAGAAACAATAACTTAATTATTAACAATAATATTAATAATAATAATATGCATAGGTATAGGCATAGGTAGGTTAGTGTAAACATTATACTGAGGCACACTTCATCATCATTTGATGTCCCCACTACTGGGGCACCAGCCTTCCCTACGGATAGATAGGGAGAACGGGCCATAAACCACCACGCAGGCCCAGTGCGGATTGGTTGGCATTTGAATGCAGCCGGGACCAACAGCTTTACGTGCCTTCCGAAGCACGGAGGAGCTCGAGATGACATATTTTTGGTCACCCATCCAATGACCGGCCTTTTCGAAAGTTGTTTAATCTCAGCACTCGCAGACCGGGCGCGTTAACCACTGCTGGTCGCTCGACGCTCAAGGGGTTATAACTCATCGAAATAGTTTAAATTGCAGCTACTAACTTTGATCACATATCTGCGCTATCACGTAAAATGGAGTATCTACAGTATCTCAGTAAAGATATGGGAATTTACTAAGTCCTCGGGCGACTTCTTGAGAGAATTTGAAAAGTGACGTTGCACTGTTTTGTTTCATTAGTAGGTGATTATTGGGCATTCTACTTCACTTTTTCTTAATCGTTCGCTCACTCCGTTCGCTCACTGGAAAAAGCGAAGTAGAATGTCCAATAATCGCGCGATTGAAAAATCAACGCCACTCGTGTTTTGGACAATAATCGTTGAGAAAAATTAAAAATTAGTTTACTAAAAATGCTACTCACTGATTAGAATCAGGACGTTCACTTGACTTCACATTACGCATTAGGTAACACCAAAATATTATAATAAGAAATGTCTTTTACTTTAAGGTGCGTATCTGATGAGGTATGTGCTGTTGAACAAAAATCAATAGTCATTCAGAAATGAAACCTTCACAATGCAGATTACAGATTAACCAGATACAATAAATTATTTTATATGTTTAAAGGTACTTAAAACCATTGAGCTATACTTAAAACATATTAAAATAATTTTTATGTTATGTGGTAGATTGCTCAAGATTATTTCCAGCCAGATTGGTCGTACCATCGTCATAAGTCATAAGTTATTTTAGGTACCGGGAAATGAAATCTTCACATGGTTTTAAAATTATTTTTAAAACATGTGGCTGATTGCTCAAGACTCTTTCCAGCCAGTTTGGTCGTACCACGTATTAAGATTTTTTAAATATAGGTACCTGGAAACGAAATCTTCACATGGTTTTAAAATGATTTTTAAAACATGTGGCTGATTGCTCAAGACTCTTTCCAGCCAGTTTGGTCGTACCACGTATTAAGATTTTTTTAAATATAGGTACCTGGAAATGAAATCTTCACATGGTTTTAAAATGATTTTTAAAACATGTGGCTGATTGCTCAAGATTCTTTCCAGCCAGTTTGGTCGTACCATCGTATTAAGATTTTCTAAATATAGGTACCTGGAAACGAAATCTTCACATGGTTTTAAAATGATTTTTAAAACATGTGGCTGATTGCTCAAGACTCTTTCCAGCCAGTTTGGTCGTACCACGTATTAAGATTTTTTAAATATAGGTACCTGGAAACGAAATCTTCACAAGGTTTTAAAATGATTTTTAAAACATGTGGCTGATTGCTCAAGATTCTTTCCAGCCAGTTTGGTCGTACCATCGTATTAAGATTTTCTAAATATAGGTACCTGGAAACGAAATCTTCACATGCTTTTAAAATGATTTTTAAAACATGTGGCTGATTGCTCAAGACTCTTTCCAGCCAGTTTGGTCGTACCATCGTATTAAGATTTTCTAAATATAGGTACCTGGAAACGAAATCTTCACATGGTTTTAAAATGATTTTTAAAACATGTGGCTGATTGCTCAAGACTCTTTCCAGCCAGTTTGGTCGTACCACGTATTAAGATTTTTTAAATATAGGTACCTGGAAACGAAATCTTCACAAGGTTTTAAAATGATTTTTAAAACATGTGGCTGATTGCTCAAGATTCTTTCCAGCCAGTTTGGTCGTACCATCGTATTAAGATTTTCTAAATATAGGTACCTGGAAACGAAATCTTCACATGCTTTTAAAATGATTTTTAAAACATGTGGCTGATTGCTCAAGACTCTTTCCAGCCAGTTTGGTCGTACCACGTATTAAGATTTTTTAAATATAGGTACCTGGAAACGAAATCTTCACAAGGTTTTAAAATGATTTTTAAAACATGTGGCTGATTGCTCAAGACTCTTTCCAGCCAGTTTGGTCGTACCACGTATTAAGATTTTTTAAATATAGGTACCTGGAAACGAAATCTTCACAAGGTTTTAAAATGATTTTTAAAACATGTGGCTGATTGCTCAAGATTCTTTCCAGCCAGTTTGGTCGTACCATCGTATTAAGATTTTCTAAATATAGGTACCTGGAAACGAAATCTTCACATGCTTTTAAAATGATTTTTAAAACATGTGGCTGATTGCTCAAGACTCTTTCCAGCCAGTTTGGTCGTACCACGTATTAAGATTTTTTAAATATAGGTACCTGGAAACGAAATCTTCACAAGGTTTTAAAATGATTTTTAAAACATGTGGCTGATTGCTCAAGATTCTTTCCAGCCAGTTTGGTCGTACCATCGTATTAAGATTTTCTAAATATAGGTACCTGGAAACGAAATCTTCACATGCTTTTAAAATGATTTTTAAAACATGTGGCTGATTGCTCAAGATTCTTTCCAGCCAGTTTGGTCGTACCACCGTATTAAGATTTTTTAAATATAGGTTCTAGGATCTACTTTACACATTTTCAAGGTCTTCGTCTATTGGATGCAAAGGTTTTTAACAACATGGAATTACAGCACAACTTAAACTGGATGGGGCTCCTGGTCTCCCAGGACTGGATCCCCGAATAAGTTAGTACTATGAATAACATTTGTCAAAGTAGTACCTCGACCCATAGGAAAACACTTGTGTATTTTGATTAGAATCAGTTGCCAATTGTCTTTATCGACTCCGATCTACTCAACACATTTTCAAGGTTTTCATAATAGATAAACACTTGTGTTTTTTGATCTAAGTCAATGCAGACAACTGTGCAGGGAATTATTAGTTACCTTATTTATATCAATCCCACCAACAACGCAATGCAATCGTATGCAATCACTACACACACACACACTCACACACGTTACCTACGAGTTCGACTACTTCCCATTTCAATGCTGACAAAAACAATTTTAATACGGGTTATTCCCAAACGCCTCCAATCTTTTGTTTGGAAAATATAAGAAGTTCAAACATTGATTCCTAGATTCCTCCAAAGACTATTATAAAAAATATTATTTAAATATTAGTATAGTAGCACGATAGCGCAGCGGCTAGCGCGTTCGGCTTGCGATCTTGTCCGCTAAGCAACTTTCGCAATGCTGAGTCGCTGGATGGGTGATCAAATTTAAAACATCTCGAGCTCCTCCGTGCTAAGGCGCGTTAAGCCGTTGGTCTCGGTTGTTGTCGTAAGATGATAGTCGCTAAAACCCATCAACCGCATTGGGCCAGCGTGGTGGGTTATGACCCATTATCCTCACGTGCTATTGTCCACGTGGGAGGTCTGTGCTCAGCAGTGGATCGTTTATAGGCTGATGTTGATGAAATATTAGTATAATTTTTTAGTTCTATTGTCCTCAGAGTAGCTAAAATTAGTATTTTCTGAAGTTGTCTGCGGAGTTTGAGATTAACCCGGTTACCATTTTTTTAATTACGGAGGAGAATGAAAATCGATTAACAAATTATTATATTCGTATTTTTTCTGTGGAGGACTTTGGGACAATTTCTTGGAGGAGAATGGGAATAACCCTTTAATATAAACAAAATTAAAAAGATAAAGCTAAGTTTATACTGTTTAATTGACAAACGCATTAAACATAAATTTTCATAATAACATAAACATCACGCCATATTCCCACAAGTGGGATAGACAGAGCAACAGGTAACAATTATGTCATGCTGAAGCCACGTTTAGCAACAAGTCATCAGATAGGATTTCCATAACAGTACCTTTTCATGGTTTAACTTATTAATGCAAATGTCTATTTTAATACGTACCCATTAAATATGGTTAGATTTATTTATTGTGGGAATAAGTCATCTTTTGTATTCATATACATAAACACAGAAGTTATAAAAATAGACTGCCTCACGGTAATCGAACCTGCGTCTCTCGATATCCGAGCGGTTAACTTTAAAGTTACCGAGACATTTGTCTAGTTTAGTACATCGAAAATAATTTTAGAGTGTGAGGAGCTCGATGGCGCAGTGGTGAACTCGATCAGCGATTGTGGTGGTTAAGCAACTCTCGTAAAGACCGATCATGAGATGGAATGTATTAATAAATTTCATGCTTAGTGAAAACAGTCCTAATGTTGCACATCCGGACAATCGCTGTCAGCGCTTTATCGAAAGGTTGCTGACCTTTTTTACACAGCAAATGTTAAAATATGTATGTTATACTTTACTTACGCTGCAACTTTTCACACTAATCGATAAACTATATAATTTGCTGAATATTAAAAAAACCAGAGGTTTTCAACATTGCTTCAATTTTGTAAATACTTCATTGCTACTAATAAAACCTACATATTTATTTATATTGCAATACTTGATTAAATACTTTTGCTTAAACGTAAACTCGTTAAAATATAACTCGTAAAATATAACTGGTAGTTAATGTAGTGGTTAGATACTTGACTATAACGCGAAAAAGGCTCAGTTCAAGTTGAATGCTAGTAGCAGCATTTTGTTTGATGAATGCAAGCATTTATGTGTATATCGTATACGTAACTGATTGTAGTACAGAAGGTCAAACTATCGGCTAAACCTGTCTTACTTAGAATTGATGTGTTTTATAAGACCAATAAGTATTAAGTACCTATGTATTAAAGGTAAAAATAAAAAAAAAAAGTATTTGGAATTAACAGTTTTTACATACGGTGTATGTAATCTTGAAATTAAAAACTAGCACTGGTAGTTTAGTTGTATACAAACAAATGAAAAAAATAAATTAAAAATAAATTAAAAAAAAGTTGATCACTCCTGCCTAGTAAAATAGCTTGTTAAACACTTTTCTCCAATAAATACCCGAAAAATGGTAGTCGTCGTATCAGTGCTTCCTAAGTCAGATTGACCACTAGTAGACACGCCAAGCCCAGTAGTTCGACCACTAGTCAGTGCTTCAGTACTCCGACGTCGCTCGCCCCGAGAATCATCCAGAAGATATACACCGAAATAATGTTCGTAAGTTTTGAATATTATTATTATTTTTTTATTAATATGTTGTGTCATGCATGGTCAGTCATCTGATGGGTGGTCGACCATTACCATCTCGAGTACCTATATGCTTCGGAAGGTATATCAAGCGGGTGATCCCAGCTGCATCTGCAACCGTTATCACCACCAAACCGCACTGGGTCTGCGTGGTGGGCTGTGGTCCGTTCTCTCTATGTGTAGAGAAGTCATTATAGAAGGTCTGTAGAGGAGCATTGACCTAGATCAGCAAATGTTATTATTAAATCATCCTAGCATTTACTATTATGTTGGGTCATGTCGAGTCATGTCAAATGTTAATATCGAGTCTCTAATATTTATTGTTATTTCAGGTCTGAAACCAAGCAAATTAAACGCTCTGCCAAGAAAAGCTGTGTGTCAACCAATTTGTTTGACTCGGACAACGAAAGCATAAGGTAATTTGCGTTGACTACTTTTAAAACTAAGTATTAAAAATGTGTCAACATATTGTATGTTTTCTTATTTGTATATCGGCGATATTAATAAGTAAAGTAATGTATGTTTTTTAATTACATTTCTTATCTTTCTAGCACTAAGAAAAAATGCCTGTACTCGTCGTCGTCGGTGCCTAAGACCTCAACGACGATTGCGAAAAAACAAGAAGCGTCCAGCTCCGCTTCAAACTGGCTAAATGATTCGGAGTCAGATGACGAAGTTTTGCCGCCACCACGCGAGACAAACCAGGTCAACGACAGCGTACTAACGCGACGTGTACCAGGCGGGGTAACGCGTCGGACTGCGAAGCTCAGCGGTGAACTGGTGGCGGAGCTGCGTCTCTACAACGCTGAGGAGGTGCACAGTCTCACCGGCTTTGAAAGGTGTGAAAAGGCAATAGTTTGGGTTCGACTACAAGGCGAAGCCGAGTCTCCTGAATTATTGACTATAAAAAAATTTGTTAAACTAGCCAAATCAAAATTTACTGAAGAGGGGGTATTCTTTAGTGATAAAAACAAAAAATAGTTACAGTCAGCTGGGTCCATTATAATTAGTTACACTCTCTTCGGAAAATTTTGACTTAAATGGTTTTACTTTTATATTGTGTGTTAGGTTTTAGATCATTTTATATGTAATATTACATTTTACTTAAAAACGACTTTAACCTCTTGTAAATTTTTTAACACAGTGAAAAAATCATAATGGTTAAAACTATATTTTGTTCAACTTGCAACTTATCCGTTAAAAATAATTCTTTCTCTGCTCATTTAAAAAGTATTTTACACAAGAATAATAGTTCTGTCGTTGAGAGCGAAGGTATCGAAAAAGTTCATAGCGCTTTTCGCGGTCGCATAGCGTCGTACCGGATTCGATGCGAGGACGTCATCGGTGACGATGAAGAACGTATGCGTGTGTTTACTCCTGCTGAGTTTTTAACGCAATTACGCTCCCGCGTAAAACTTTTACTCTTAGCCCGAATTGAGGCTTATGCAAACCTTAAAGTAAATTTTGAATTGTTTTGTGAATTTTTTCTGCATAAGGATGATTCACTTTCAATTAAATCTTTTGCTACTGAAAACACTATCTTACATCAAAGTTATAATTTTGATGAAATGTACACAAACATTAGCCATAAAATTTGTAAAAAAGTTGAAGAATTTGAGGAAAAAGATAGTGGTTGGGCTTATTTACGAAGCTTGTATCTAGAAGTAAATATAAACAAATATAACCCGTTGAGAGCCTCGGGTTACTTACATTTACCTAGCGTCATAAAAAACAAACGTGCATGTATCAACATTAAAAATTCAGATGATTACTGCTTTTTGTGGTGTGTTATGGCAGCACTTTTTCCTGCAAAAAATAACGCACACCGAACGACAGCATATCCGCACTTTGAAAGTGTACTTAATGTCAAAAATATGACATTTCCAGTAGGGTTCGCGGATATAAGAATTTTTGAAAAGAATAATCCCGACATAAGTATTAATGTTTATGGCCTTAAAAATAACACTAAGGTTGTTGGACCTCTGTACAAATGTGAATTTCGAAAAGGACATCACGTCAACATGCTTTTTCTTGAAAATGGAAAACGCACACATTACTGTTTAATTAAAGATTTATCTAAATTACTTCGCAAGCAGTTAACTAAACATCATTCCAAAATATTTTTATGTGAGGATTGTATGATATTTTTTGACGACAATCTTAAACTCGAAGCTCACGTTTGCAGTGGTGTAGCAACAACGTTACCTAATCAGGGAACTCTAATACAATTTGAACATTATGAACGTATGCAAGACATGCCCTTCGTCTTATACGCAGACTTTGAATCTTTGTTAGAGCCAGTTGAATCAAATTCTGGAACAAGTTGCACAACGATTACGCAAAAGCATGTACCAGCTGCATTTGCTTACTATGTTGTATGCTCCTACGACAGCTCCCTTAATAAATATGTGTCTTATCGAGGACCTGACTGTGTGAAACATTTTTTTGATAACCTTCTATCTGATATTACTGTAATTTATAATATTTTACATTCATCGATCCCTATGTTCTTAACAGATGAAGATAGAACCAATTTTGTTCAAGCTAAAAATTGCTATCTTTGTAACAAAATATTATTTGACGACAAAGTAAAAGATCACTGCCATCTTACTGGGCGATATCGTGGTGCAGCTCATTCTTATTGTAATATTAAATATTGTTTGCCTAAGTTCGTTCCCATATTTTTTCATAATTTAGCTGGTTACGACAGTCATCTTTTCATACGACAGTTAGGAGAATTATCCGGTAGGATACAAGTGATTGCAAAAAATAAAGAAAATTACATATCGTTTACCAAATTTTTTCAAATCAATAACAAAGCTATCATGCCTGTTCGTTTTGTCGATTCTTTTAAATTTTTAGGCACAAGCCTAGAGAAGCTAGTTGCAAATTTAAATACAATTGATTTCAAACATCTGACATTTTTTTTTCCTTATCAGGAACATTTTAATTTACTTAGACGTAAAGGGGTTTATCCTTACGAATACGTCACTACTTGGAATTCTTATGATGAGGAAGAAATACCTCCTCTTAAATGTTTTTTTAGTAAATTGCATAATTGTAACATATCAAAAGCAGATTATGAACATGCAAAAAGAGTATGGCAAACCTTTGAATTACGGAGCCTTGGAGAATACACTGATTTATATCTTAAGTCAGATGTACTTTTACTAGCGGACGTCTTCGAAAGTTTTCGAAAAACTTGTAAGACGAATTATAAACTGGATCCTTCTTTTTACTTAACAGCACCTAGCCTGAGTTTTGACGCTATGCTATTAAAAACAGATGTTAAATTAGAATTAATAAATGACTTGGAAATATTAAGAATGATACAAAAAGGCATTCGCGGTGGTATATGTTTATGTTCTACAAGATATTCGAAAGCCAATAACAAGTATTTACAAACTTATGACCCCGCAAAAAGTGATAACTTCCTTGTTTATATTGATTGTAATAATCTTTATGGTTATGCTATGTGCGCTTATTTACCTCATTCAAATTTTAAGTTATTAAGTGAACTAGAAATTTCAAATATAGATTTTCAAAATATGCCTATTGACGGGGACATTGGTTATATACTCGAAGTAGACTTAGAATACCCTAATCATTTGCATAATTATCATAACGATTTTCCATTCTGTGCTCAAAAATTTGCTCCTCCAGGATCTAAAACTTCGAAATTGATACCAAATTTATACGATAAGTTTTTTTATGTCATTCATTTTTCCTACCTGAAAACATGCCTAAAACATGGTTTATTATTAAAAAAAATACACAGAGTAATTCAATTCAATCAGAGTCCATACCTAAAACAGTATATTGATATGAACACTGAGTTACGGAAAAAGGCAAAATCTATATTTGAACAGGATTTCTTCAAACTTTTAAACAATAGTATATTTGGTAAGACATTAGAAGATACTGAGAAAAGGGTTAGCGTGAAGTTGGTTAATAAGTGGAATGATGAAAAAAATATAACAAAGAAAAGTTTCGGTGCTGAGCAACTAATAGCTCGACCAAATTTCCATAGTGCTACAATTTTTACAGAAAATTTTATAGCTGTTCAAATGAAACCTGAGACAGTTACTTTAGACAAACCCATATACATTGGCTTTTCTGTATTAGAAATATCCAAAAGTCACATGTTTGATTTTCATTACTCTATTATGAAACCTTTTTATGGGGAAAAATTAAAGCTTTGTTATACGGATACTGACAGTTTTCTTTATTCAATAGAAAGCAAAGATTTTTATACAGATTTAAAGTTGAATTTCCTTAGATATTTCGATACTAGTAATTATCCATTAAATAACTGTTTCGGTATACCAAGTCTTAACAAAAAAGTCCCGGGTCTCTTCAAAGATGAACTAGGTGGAAATTTGATTTCTGAGTTTGTTGGTTTAAGATCAAAATTATACTGTATAAAAACAGTACAAGAGGAATTAAAAAAGGCTAAAGGTATACAGAAACAGGTTTTAAAAAATGTGCATTTCGAAGATTACTATAATGTATTAGACAAAAATACTTTTTTAAGAAAGAAAAACATTATTTTTAAATCTTTAAAGCATGAAATATTTACCCAAGAACAGAACAAGATAGCTTTGTCAGGTAATGACGACAAACGCGTAATATTAAAAAATAAAATATCTACTATGTCTTGGGGTCACTGGGATTATATATTTTAACAACGATTGTTTTCACTGTGTTTTTAAATCTTATTATACTTAGAGCTTGAGAAATAAAAAAATGTATTATTATTTATTATCATTACTAAGATTCATTGTTTGAATTAAAAATAATATGAACTTGTTATAAAGTATTGTAACCCGTATTTCAATATACTTAAGTACTTAGATATAATCAATATTTTGATTAAAAAATGATAATTAATTATGTAGTTGCTTTTGCTCAGATTCATTGTTTGAATAGGAAATGTAACTAATATTATGAAATGTAATGTAAATTTACTGTACCTACCCAGCTGTTTTAATATACCTAATAAAATATAAAAGTAACAAACTAACTTGCATTTTTATTTAATTTAGTATATACATTATTATAATAAAACATTGACGGTAAATAAGTAAGAAAATTCTAACGCAAACAAGTTTGAACAAGTTAGTTTCAGAGTAGGTTGTGTAATACAACTCTTCTGACTACAAGGTAATATGAAACCTATTTAATACAAATCAGGTCACGTTATTGCTAAGTTAATCATTTTTTATTAATATCAATAATGTTTTTTTATTTTGCTAAATTGCAAATTACATGTTGTTGCAAAATCTTATAATTTTCGAGTAAGCAACCTACATTGTACCTACATACAAGTGTTGCTGTGTCATCATATACCTACATTAATATAAATGGGTTTCAAATTAGTTTTAATTTCAATTATCAAAGTGTAGGCGTCAGTAGTCCAGCTAGATAATATCAACATGGTAAGTAGTTTAGATAGTTTTATACGATTATAAAATAATTTTATTCTTACTGTGATTGTGTCGCTATTTGGTGAAAAGTGGACTATGTTAGTCTCTGACTAACCCTTCGAGGATAATTGTTGTGGTTATATGTATGTAATTAATTATTTTATTTTATTTCATTTTTTAGAATACTCAAGAGAACTCGTTGTCGTTCAGCATCAACAAGGAGGTCGTGCAATCGACATCTCCGACTTTTGAACAGAACGCTCAAGATATGCTCGAGGGATTTACAGAGGAGTATCCGAATTGGAGAGCAGATGAATTGCGATGCGATTCCCCGCTGTATAACAAGGTGATGAGAAATATCACAAAGAAGAGACCTCAAAAAAGAAGTTATCTGAAGCAACATCATTCTTACGTGATGAAAAGTTCGCTGATTCAAGGTCGTCGATTAATAAAGATTGAAGTGTTAGACTTGGAAAAAAATCATACTGATCCATTATTATGTGCGCAGTATGTGGTAACAGAGCATATTGACCCCATAATGGATCAAACAGAGGCTATCATTAGCAATATATCAAAAAAAGTTTGTGGATATAGTTATAGTTTTTAAGAAATTTTCAAATAAATATAATTTAATTGAATACTAAGATCGTTTCATTCAACCCTTTTTCCTTTAGTAAATAAAACAAAAAAATACTTAGACACATTTTATTGAGGAAAATACTGTATTACAATTATAAATCAAGTAACATTTAAAGTGTACCACTTTTTTAGACACAGAACATTTTTTAAAGCACACATTTTTTTATGATATTCACAATTAAATTTATTTACATCTACATGGTAATCACTATATAATTTTAAAAAGTTAGGACAACCTTTTTCTTCTAACTCCATTATTTCGCAATCTTGACATAGCTCGCGAACCCACATTCCTTTTTCCAATCCCTTTACTAATACCTTCTTACTGCTTAAATAAGGAACTATTATTCGTCTAAATTCGCGGTAATCAATGAATCCCTCGCTCCATTTGAGCCCGCGATTCCTTTCTAACCAACGGACTTGCTTCTTTTCTTCATCTGTTAGATTTTTAAAAGCATATGGTGGCTTAATTAAGAACGTCTGCGTATGATTTTTAGTTGCTATTGATAACTCTTTTACAATAAAATTATTTTTCAAATCCTTAAATCCTTGCATATCCACTATAATAGTTTCGTTATTCATGATAGCTTTTTCACAATGCTACTCAGCGGTTTGTATTCAAATATGCAATCGTTCAGTATAAGACAATATGCGGCGGTCTGATCAGGTATCTCTTGATCTGTTTCGATTTCTACTCTTACATCGATTGATCCCTTTAACATTTCTTGTTGGCGAGAACAGTCAATAACAAATAAAGGAGCAATATCTTTAAAATCTTTTAAACTCAACAACGGTTCTGATCGACGTCCGTGATAATACTGTTGAAACCTTGCGTACTGTTCGTATATTAATAGAAACTTGTTGTCAGAGAAATTGATGTTAAGTCCTTCGTAGGGGTAATATGATGAATTTAAAAACACTCTTACGTCACGAACATTGCAATGGTCGAACTCCGCCATTGACATTCCAGCATTATGTTTTCGGTTTGTTTGTAAGGCAATAATAACAAATCGAGGTTTCTCTGTTTGCGATGAAGTTTTAATAGACCAAGTATGCTTACGTGTTTTGGGTAGTAACGGATATTCATACAAGTCCCAATTACGAAAGGCCAGTGTGATGGCCCGATCTTTTTCTAAATGTTTTAATAAATTAATTCTCTCTCGATCTGACACTTTAATATGCGGAACACGCCAAACGATTTTATCTATAGCTATATTTTCCACAATTTGTTCTTTGCTCAATTTTAATGCATTGACATTTGTGTTGCTTCTCAACAGTACTAACTCATGTTTACAGTTTATTAAAACTTTTTCATAATCTTCTGCAAATCCCAATATTTTATTTAATGGTATTGAGACAGAAAAAACTCCGCTTGTAACATTGGTTATTCCTGCAGGAGACCAACCCCAAACTTTTGCACTTTTGGATTCATTTTCATTCAGCGACAAATAAGACTTCATTGTCGTCGTGATACCTGCATTTTTTATTTTATCTATTTCTATTCCATTTAACTCATATCGAATATCTTGAAATAGAAATAACATTGGATTGTTTACAAAATGCATACTTGTTACCTTTTCTTTAGTGGTACTGTTATATACATCAGCTTTACCTTCAATATACAAAGTGCTGCGTGACGGCAACACATACAAATCTTGCTGATTGATTGGTATTCTTATTTCATCATTATTGTTGAAACTTGTTACATAAGGCTTATACGAATGATATTCAAAACTCTCGATACTGTTGTCGTATGATGTCGGCTGAGATATATTTAATATATTCATTTTAACAAGCCTACTAGCTTTAGGAAATCTTTATTATTTTTAGTAAGTTTCTTTTTTAATAAAAGCGGTGTTCTTTTATTAAATGCACCTTTGGAACTGACTTGAACACCTGATGGGGTAGGGTTTTTATTGAAATTTATCATTTTTTTCTAAAGTGCAAGTATAGTTGTACTTCTTCACCTCGTAAATTGATTTGCTTATTATGACCGTCTAGTAATCTAATATTAATCGCACTGATTGAATTTTGGTTGACTGGAAAATATATTAAGTTTTTGGGTATCTCAATAACTCGATAGCCTGGTGGCACGTTAGGTACAAATTCGTAAATTATATGGCTTGCTTTTCCATTCACGAATGATCCTCCAACTACGTCACATTCGATGCGCACGATAGTTGTAGATAAAATGCTGACTGGATACCGAGATTCGCAACTTATATTAGCCTTTATTGTTTCCCTAGCAAAACCTAAAATTTTACCGATGGAATTACTTTTCTCAAAGTGAACATCTTCTGAACAGAATATTTTGGTTTTGAGTGTATTATTATTACAACTCAATTTTAATGCAGTATTCTTGACATTGCCTTTTAAAAAATCACAAATGTCTTGAAGTTCATATGATCCTTCTGGAATTTCAATGACCTCATTATTACCATAGTAAAACTTATTATTTCTTTCGTCTATATTAGGAATAGAATTAAATGTAGAAAAGTACAGAAGTCCACACTCATATTCTCCACGTAATTCTAAAGTAGGTGAGTAGTTTGTTACGAGGGAGGCTCCCTGCCCAGTTATGGATACAGTGAAAGACATAATTATACTGTCAAGTTATTTTAATTTTAACCTTTATATAAATGATTTTTCCAATACTTACTTAAAAATAATAAACAAAGATGACCGCAGTTCGTAGTGCCAAAAGTTTGATACTGTTTGTAATTATAATTTATGTGTATATCTTTCAAATACTTTATTAATTCTAACGGAGGTTTTAAGTTACCAAAACTGTTAAAATATTCACAGTATTCATTTTGCTTGACATAGGCTACCCAGTGAGTTCCCGGATTTCTGGAACTATCTAAATTTAGAATAGCACATTCAATTTTTCTTGGTTTTGATGGTAACGTATCTCGCATAAAAACGCCACGAAAATATGGAATATGAACTGAGTGCTTTAATATATCTAGATTAGTAAGTGCTCGTTTGGGTAACCGTTTAATTAGTTTTTTGGAGGTTGTAAGTACAAGCCCGCTCCTTTTTTGTGAGACTTCAAATACAATCCTTTCCCAAGTGCAACGGCTTCCATCATCTTGTTATGACGTTCAGATTCTTGAAGATTTTTTTGAGCAACCTTGTAATCGTTAACAGCCTTTGTTATACCTGCAGCACCTCCAGCGAGTGAACCAAGAGCTGATAAACCAGCAAAGATTGGTATGAGGGGTAACAACCCACCAGTTTTCGGAACAGGAATGCAGCGTGGGAAGCGTATTCCTTTTATATTAGAAAACACTTTTTTTGCAGCTGCATGCGCATATTTTATAGTCGTGCGGTTGTCATTACATTTTAATTTTTTCATTTGCTTTTGAATTTTTTTAACACCTTTCATGAATGACCGTACTCCTGCTCCGGCTTTAAGCTTTGTTTTCATTGCATTTTTTACTATCCATGATGCAATCTTTTCTCCTTTCCCAGCATCTTTCGATTTCAATCTTTTCTTTGCCATATTTAAAAGTTCTAAATCGGCGTTATGTCTAACGTTCCAATCTTTATTATTGTAAGCGATATCGTGGTACATGCAAGCTTCATCCAATTTATTTATACCTCGTTCGCCCCTGAGTAATCTTCTCTTAAGTTTTGTGCCTGGACCACAAAATTGATATCCAGGTAAATGTAACTCAAACGGAATGTTATTTATTAAGTTGTTAATAATACCACTTCCTTCCGTCATCGATGATTATAAAGTGAGCGTATAAATAATAATGCTTAGTTTATATTAAAACACCAATGAATTTTTATCAACCCAACTGTTTTCACCATCACTGAGACCTAACCATTTGACAAAGAGTTTGTTTCCTTTTCTTTTTAAAACCTTTTCGATAAGATAAATATCTGGAAATTTGGTTCTCTGTAATTCATGCTCGTAAAAAGATCCTAAAATTCTCTGTTTATGTTTGTCTTCCAAGTGATAAGTAACTGGGTTTGTATGATTGACTTTAATAACATAAAATATTTCTGTTGACCAGTTTGGAGTATAACCTTTGTAGAAATCCCCTTTGTATTTACTTATCCGGACTTGATCCCCAAGATGGAACTTAAATTTTTGATGTTTTCTGGTAATTTGTGATTTAATAATGTTAGACCTAACAATCAACTGGTTTTCTTTGCTAACATCAATAGGCCTAAGTTTTGTTACACGGTGAATAGTATTATTGTAGCATAGTACAACGTCTTCCAAATTTTTTTGTATCCATTGATATTTACCGCAGATGCTAAATAATTTGTAAAGATGACTTTTTAGAGTTCTTATTACTCTTTCAACAATTGCAGCTTTTTTTACAGAGTAAGTGGAGTAATGATTTATGTTATATTTTATCGTCAATTGTTTAAAATTTTCATTGTAAAATTCTTTGCCTAAATCTGTTTGTAAATTTTTGGGCTTTCGAGATGAAGTGGTTAATATATTTTGCATTGCATTTGTAACGCAACTTTTATTCTTTGACTTCAAAGGATTAACCCACACATATTTTGATAAAGTATCAATTACGACTAAAACATATTTATATCCTTTATTAAACTGTGAGTACTTTTGAAAATCCATAAGGTCTGCTTGCCATAAATCATCTATTCTTTTTATAATTGTACTTCGACGTGGAAAATTTCTTCTCGCCGCTCTGTGAAGTTCGTCTACAATTTCTTTCTTACTCATTTTTGTTTGGCTTGAATCATACGGTCTATTTCTATTTTTGAGTAAAACATAGAAGATAAACGGTCTGTTCTCGCTGATTCCAAGTTCTTTAAATAAATTAATACACGACTATTTACTTGGCTTATTTCGTTTCTCAGCTCTTGAACTGTTTTATCCAAATATGCTTTATTTACAGCTTCATCGTCCTTGTCTGGAGACGACAAGCCTTTTAGTTTGGATGATTTTAAATCGTATTCTCCCGTTTCAGACTTCTGTAACGTATCGTTATAGATATCAATATGTTCAGATAATCGTAAACGTTTATGAACGTGATGACCGAATTTATCTATATTCATTGCGGTCCCGATGCTTTGTTTACTGTAAGTATACTGCACAAATTTCCCGATGCTATTTGTTTTTATTCTTTGTTTATGATACCGGCTTCGTGAAGTTCCTCGATGATTGCAATAATTTCATTATCTAACCCAGTGTTACCAGCATCTCGTGATGCGAACAGTAATTGCAGTCGTTTTACTAACTCGTTAGGATCATCCCAGTAAACTAAATCTGTATTTCTTTTTACTTTTTTTACAAGTTCAATACCTTTTCCTCGAGGAATACTCACTGTACTAGTGGTTGGTTTTCTAGAGATTTTGAATAATGGCTTTATAATATTCATGTATTTAAATCCCTTGTTGCTATTTATTGGTTTAGATGGATCATAATTACGTCTGTGTGCATTAGTATCGATAAGTAGTAGTTTATAGTTTTCAAGGTCGTTATCTGTGATATCATCTAGATTTGGTTTCTTTTTATACAATAGTTCTTTTAAACCGAGAGTTTTTCTCAAATTATGATTTCCAATTATTAGAGTGGTGCCGTCATCATAAACGCGACTTTTTCCAAGCATAAGTTTTCCTTGTTCATTTCTTATTCCAAAAGGTATAGCACTAAATACTTCAGATGATGTAGACCATGATAAAGATTGACTTTTAACGTTTGGCGATGATTGTAGCGATTTGAACGAACCTTCACTCACATCATGGTCTTGAGTAGGTGATACAGTAAGGGTTTTGTCGGTTGTTCGGAATTGTTCATGATTTTCTTCCTCATCTTCGCTACTTAGTTCGTTAAATTCTTCAATAGACGAATACGACGCTTCGCTTTCATTATTCTTTATTTTTTTAAATACGGGGTTATAAACAGTCTCTTTGTCATGGTGCTTTTCATCATTTTTATTTGCTATCATATTAAGAGGGTCAACTATGGGTTTAAATATTGTTTCTAACGTATTATTTCTTGTATTTTTTGCATCCTTTATCATGTCAAACTTTCTTTTAACAGCTGATGCTGATTTAATGATTTGTCTCTTTAGATCTCTTTCCATTTTATTGGGTTTCCTTTCACCTCCAAATCTCATGTGGAAATGATTTATAAATATTATAACATCCGTATATGTAATTATTAATCTACGACTATAAATGTATCAAACGTCATTCTATAGCATCCTTTATTTCGCTCACAATCCTTATTTATGACAATATAATTGTATGGTGTTTTCCAAACAGTTGAACACATTTCACGGAATTGAAGCCATGACATATCAGACCCTACATGCTCATCATAAACATGTTTTAAATTTACGTCGTCTTGTTTAAACAATATAATCATGTTAGAATTGTCTCTTACGAGTTGTTTAGGTATTTTGGTGTAAGTTTGATTGATATAAAAACAATCAATATTCCTATGACGCCCCATAGCAAAATAGTTACGGATGTTGTTTTGATTTTCACAAGCAACATCATCGAAAATAATAATGGAATCCGGTGACGCTTCGTGAGGGTTCAATATTTCGCTATTATGATTATATTTGTGAAATGATGTACCTGGAACCAATTCTAAAACTTTTTCGAGATAAATGTATTTAGGTTGATACAAAGATTTTGAATACACGTACAGGTTTCGAAATCGTGGACCATCTTTATGTAATAATAAACTTATTACTATGTTGGTTTTCCCGCAATTAGATGGACCGCAAACAATACAACGAATTGTATTTGGCAATAACTTTCCATGTCGACTTGCCCCTGTCAATGAAGTTGGACAAATACATTCCAATTTTAACGATTCTTTTTGTTTTAAGAATTTCATTATATTTTATGATTAAAAATTAAATTTGACTGCAGTGTTAAAAGGATTTTTCAGAAATGACTACATAAAATGGTTGCTACGCTTAAATAACGGAAAAGCTAATAATCCATATCGATTATTGGGCGTTCTAATTCACTTTTTCGAGAGAGCGAACGAAGTGAGCGAACGATTAAGAAAAAGTGAAGTAGAATGCCCAATAATCACCTACTTTCATTTGCCAACACTTATGCACACTCACTAACACTTAACGGTTAATAATCCACCATTATTTCACATTAATATTCGTAATAACACTTTGAAAATAAAACAACTGTTAGGGTCCTAACTAGGACTTGGTGTAAATTAAAAGGTGGACTGTATTTTATAGGCTTTACTGGTACGTCATTACAAATTGACCGCAAACAAAGGAGACGCGCGCTGTGCCTACGCTGGTCTCGGCTGATGTGGGTCGTGGCAGCCGTCCGTGCCTCGCCGCCCGCGCCCGCGCGCCGCTCGCGCGCCGCAGCCCGACGACCGACGACGGCTGGAGCCGATGCCTCCCGAAGGCGCCCGTGCTCCAACATGCTCCCCGGGTTGAAGAGCAGTCTTCAATTAGTTGATTGGAAGAGGGCATATGTTGTTGAAACCGCGCCGAATGGTGCCCCTCTTCGTCTTCAGCTCGGCCACTCTCGTGACTCCGTCTACGCCTGGATAGGTCTTGACAACTCGTCCCAATGACCACAATAAGGGTGGGGTTCTCTCTTTCACAAGAACGAGTGAATCAGGCTGGACTTCTCCTGTGGAACTGAACCATTTTGTCCTTTTCTGTAGCAGAGAAACATATTCGTTATTAAAACGTCGCCAAAAGTGCTGCTGGATGTGCTGTATCCGCCTCCATCGATCCAAGCGGGATATGTTAGTCTCAGTCACCTGTGGGTATGGTACAGATAAGAGTGGTCGTCCAATTAAAAAATGAGAAGGAGTAAGGGCCGAAAAATCATTAGGTTCCGTAGAAAGAGGGGTGAGAGGACGTGAATTTAAGACGGCCTCAATTTGGGCTAAACAAGTGGCCATTTCTTCAAATGTGAAGTGAGTAAGTTGCAACAGTCGTTTTAAATGATGCTTACAAGATTTAACTGCTGCCTCGGCCAAAGAGTTGAAATGAGGAGAATAGGCAGGGGTGAAAACAAACTCAATGCCCTCCTGCGCTATCTCAGATGCAACATTTGAATTAGAGAGAAATCTTTGCATTTCATTTGAAGCACCTACGAAATTTGTGCCGTTATCGGACGTGATGCTGCGAGGCTTGCCTCGCCGCGCCACGAACCGATTTAAAGCGGCCATGTAGGCGTCACTAGTCAGGTCCGTGACAAGCTCCAAATGCAACGCCTTCACTGCAGAGCACACAAAAATGCACAAATAGGACTTAATGAGTTTACACCCGCGTCCCTTTCGATCAGCTATAAGTACTGGCCCAGCATAGTCCACATAACAATGTTGAAAAGGAAACTCAAGATGTGTCCTTGAATTAGGTAACTGGCCCATAATGGGCTGCACGTTTTGAGCCTTGTGTCTGAAACAGGTAACGCATTTGTTAACAATGACTTTGGATAAGTTTCTGCCTTTAAGAGGCCAATAAGTTTGGCGTATGTTAGCCAAAAGAAGCTGGGGACCGGCATGTAATAGGATTTTATGTTGCATTTGAAATATAAGATGGGATATATGGTGTTTTGAACAGATTAAGATTGGATGTTTTATATTAAAATCGTAGGGAGAATTATCAAGCCTTCCGCCCACGCGGATGAGGTTATTTTCATCAATAAAGGGGGTCAATGAAATTAATTTATTTTTGCGAGGCAATCTCTTATTTGATTTTAAAATGATGTATTCGTCACGAAACATTTGAATTTGTGCACAATGTAAAATAAGATTATGCGATTTTTGTAATTCTATTAAAGAGAGATTGCCATACAATTGATTATTTTTATTTTTTAAGTTATTTACGAATCTACATAAATACGCTACAACTCGCTGTAATTTACTGAAACTGGAAAATTTTGTAAATAAAGCCTGTACTGCGGATAAGTTAGGTAAAAAAGCGCTACTACAACTATGACTACTAGACTGAGCATCACTATCATTACAACTACTACTACTGATATGAGTCACTACTTCCGACTGATCATGTTTCACAGTTTTAGGCATAGAGGGCCATTCATTTTCGTCTTTTGACAAAAATGAAGGTCCAGACCACCATAAACTGGTTTCGCCAATAACATCAGCTCGTAAGCCCCGTGAAACAAGATCAGCTGGGTTGTCCTTCGACGGTACGTAGCTCCAGGCATGACCACAGGTACTTTCTTGTATTTCGTTGACTCTATTACGGACAAAGGATTTTAGTTGATTTGATGGAGTCGACAACCATCCTAAAACAATCGTTGAGTCACACCAAAATCTACATTTATCTACGTGCAAAGTAAGCGAGTCTACGATTTTTGTACACAGTCTTGCACCCACCAAAGCTCCACAAAGTTCAAGCCGTGGCATAGTCGTTGGTTTTAAAGGAGCCACTCGATTTTTAGATGCTAATAATCGCACACGCACTGAGCCTGGGTTTTTATTATGCGAACGAATGTACAAGCAAGCTCCGTATGCCTTTTCGGACGCATCGGTGAAGACATGTACCTCGTGAACAATAGAGTCTTCATGCAAAACCCACCGAGGGATATTTAAATTATTAAGCTGCGAAAGTGTGGTTTCAAAAATAGACCATAGATTTCCTAACTCAACTGAAACTGCATCGTCCCAATTATATTTGTCTAGCCATAAACGTTGCATGATTATTTTTGCTTCGACAACGCACGGGCCTATAAGACCCAGTGGGTCAAAAATTTGACTGATTACTGAAAGTATATGGCGCTTTGTTATCTTTTTTAATGGGTCAATATTTATAGAAAAACTAAGCGAATCAGAGTCACAGTTCCAGTTAAGGCCTAATGTTTTTGAGTAATGATGGCCTTGGCCTTGCTCAGAAAAATCTAATAGATTAGTGGACTTGTCAGAGTCAGAATTTGTGATTTGGGCCAAAATTTGAGGACAATTTGACCTCCATTTTCGCAGATTGAATTTTGCCGAAGAGAGTAGTGACGCTACTTGTTTTGCTAGCTGTATTGTCTGACTGCTATCGCTAGATCCAGACAAAAAATCGTCAACGTAAAAATCATGCTGTACAGCACGTTTGACAGCACTATCTTCGACGTTGTCGGCTAAGCTAACTAAGCATTTTGTTGCCAAGTATGGAGCGGAAGCAGTACCATAGGTCACCGTGTTCAAAGTGTAGGTTGAAAGAGGTTCCTTTGGATTGAACCGAAATATTATTTTTTGAAGTGGCCTATGAATAGAATTAAGTTCAATGGCCCGGTACATTTTTTCTATATCGCCTGAGACAACATATTTATGCTGGCGAAAACGCAATAAAATTGCAAAAAGATCGTCCTGAACGACTGGGCCAACCATTTGGATATCGTTAAGCGACAAACTTGAAGACGTAGCGGCCGAAGCATCAAAGACTACGCGAAGTTTAGTAGTGGAACTAGAGTCACGATATACGCCATGATGAGGAATGTAATATTCAGTAATAGATGTATCAGATGTACATTCTATATCTTTGGACATGTGGCCTAGTGACTCATATTCACTCATAAATTTTAAGTACATGTCTTTAAAAATAGGGTCACGTTGAAAGCGTCGTTCCAATGATAGGAAACGACATTTAGCTTGTTCATAAGAGTGACCTAATAAGCTAGGATCTCTTTTAAAGGGCATAGAAACGACAAAACGTCCGTCATCTTTGCGAAGGGTTGTTTCATTAAATAATTTCTCACAAGACCTCTCTTCTAGAGAGTGAGAATATTTAGGCGAAACATTGTCAAGCTCCCAAAATTGAGTAAGGTCGGGAGTTAGAGCCAAATTTGTGAAATTGCAAAAGTGAGCATTAGACTGGTCTGACTGGTGGGCTATGTTACCTGACACCAACCAACCAAATTTGGTTTCACACAATGTAGGCATATTCTTTCCTAGATTTATGGATTTGGTACCTAAGACGTTCCAAAATACTTCCGCTCCTACCAGGATGTCTATGACCGACGGAATGTTAAAATTCGGGTCTGCTAACTGAAGGCCTGAAGGGATAGGGATGTGATTAATGTTCACAAAAGAAGGTGGTAGAACTTTAGTGATCTCTGGCAATATATGACACACTATTTCGGTGTTGTAGGCACAGCATAAAGACTCTAATGTGAGATTACAAGACTGTGTACTTAAAGAAGTGTGGTTGTTGATACCTGTGACCTTAGTGCTCGTACCGCGTCGTGACAAACCCAGCGTGTCACATAGGTGCTGAGTTACGAAGTTGGCTGTACTCCCGTTATCGAGCAGTAGCCGAGCAGTGTGCTTCTCGCCCGCAGCGTTCAGCACGCTCACCAAAGCTGTGGACAGTAAAACATGTGCCGAAGTAGCAAGCTGCATAGAAGTGGCTGATAACGTGACGTCATTAGAAGTAGAAGGCAAAGGATTCACTAAAGGTCTGGGCTCGTTTGTTTCCAAGTGCAAAAGAGTGTTGTGCTTAACTTTGCAATATTTACAATGAGTTAATTTGCAATACTTTGCCACATGACCTGAACGCAAGCAGTTTAAACAAACTTTAAATTCCTTTACTTTCTTTATACGATTTTCTATAGGGAGTGTTCTGAAAGCTTCACAATTAAATAATGAATGATTTTGAGAGCAAAGCGGACATGAATAGAAATTTTTATTACGATTTATTGATTTTTGATTATTATTTGTATGATTGTTTTTAATATTATTTGTATTTTTTGTATTGTTAGAATTTAAGTTTGTATTATTTAAGTGTGTATTATTTAAGGCAACTAATATATTATTATTTGATAAGTTTTGATTTGTTTCAATAGACTCCATCAAGTCCGCTTTCCTACTAACAAAAGTGCAAAATTGAGATGTAGTCGGTTCTTCTATTAAGTTGTTTCGATACTCTTCCCAATGACGACCAGTAGTCGCATCTAATTTTTTAGCCAAAATATAAATTATAAGAGTATGCCAATAATCAGTAGGCTGTTTTAATGTTGTCAGCGCCCTGATGTTTTTGTTTGTTACGTCGACAAGATTACGAAGAGAAGAACTGGATTCCATCAATACGGGCTCAATGTCAAATAGTGCCTGCACATGGTTATCTATAAGAAGGCGATTGTTGTTGTACCGATCGCATAATAAATCCCAAGCAACTTTGTAATTTTCCCCAATGAAATCAATGTTTTTAATAATTGTTGATGCATTTCCTCTGAGTGAAGCTCTTAGATAGTGAAATTTATTTATATTATCTATTGAACTATTGTCATGAATTAAAGAAGTGAATGTGTCTCGAAACTCTAGCCAGTATTGATAGTTTCCATCGAAGCTGGGCAAATTAATTTTTGGCAATCGAACAAAGTTGTTTTTTATTTGTGCATCTGAGTGGTCGTGTTTAGAGCTTGATACGGAACCTTTAGATGTGATCCCAAGCAGGCTGCGCGCGAGTGCCACCGAGCTGAAGTATTGACGCTCGAAGTCCTCTCGCTCAACCAACTCGGACTCGATGTCATCCACTAGCACCTCGATGTCAACCTGTAATTGATCGAATTCGGTGTACATAACTTCGATTTTTTCAAAGCGTTCCTCTAGGTCCAAACGCTGCAGCTGTGAAAGGCTTGAGCCACTACTCATTAAATTAAGTTGCTTATTAAAAATTGTAAGCTTCGCTTTTATAGAACTGCGCTTCTTATATAAAATTTTAAGGTCAGCCATCGTGAATGAATGTAAGTTGGAGCGAAAAATTAAAAAGAAAGACTTCCAAAAAAAAAAAATGTAGCAAAATACTATTAAATACGTGAACAGATGAGCGTGCGTCAGCTGATGACCTATATTTCTTATCTATAAACCAGCTGCAAGCAGGTGCCGGCGCACCGTAATTAGGTTACCTGACTATGTGCGTGGCACACAAACGTGCGCATGCGCATGCGAAAATATGCAGCTTGCGTAGAAGAAATATAGCACGCAAGTAGCTGATAAGAGGCAGGGAAATGATTTTAAGATGATTAACATTGATTTTAAGCTCTAAATGCAAAAATAGAGAAAAATAGATTTTTCGGCAAAAGGTGAAACTTGGAAAAAATTAAATTGATGGGAAAGCGATTAATTGGAACGAACTCACGCGTTATTTGTACAATACTCCCTTAAAGGTGACGTCAACTGCTCCAAAGACGTAGGCTGTGGCGACGACGGCAGAATCCACGTTGGCTCGGTCAAAGTCCACCGAGTGGCGTAAATGCGTTTCGATGAAGTAACGAACGTACTACTGCTTCATAGACGGTGAAGATGGACCAATGTTAGGGTCCTAACTAGGACTTGGTGTAAATTAAAAGGTGGACTGTATTTTATAGGCTTTACTGGTACGTCATTACAAATTGACCGCAAACAAAGGAGACGCGCGCTGTGCCTACGCTGGTCTCGGCTGATGTGGGTCGTGGCAGCCGTCCGTGCCTCGCCGCCCGCGCCCGCGCGCCGCTCGCGCGCCGCAGCCCGACGACCGACGACGGCTGGAGCCGATGCCTCCCGAAGGCGCCCGTGCTCCAACAACAACACTGCAGACATGACTTTTCACTTTCCTGCCAAGAAGTCCATATATTTACTTACTATTTAACTCTTTTTTTTAATTTTTAAAGTCTCTACCCAGGTATGCACCATATACAAGTACACTCACAAGCATAATGTTATCATAAGGACAAGGTTTCCTCATGTCTTCGCGTAAAATCACCACATATTCTTGACGCTAGTTTTTTTTAACTGCAATAATGTAGACAGACATTGTTGAATGCTCTTATATTGTTTCACAATTAATAACGTTGACAAAGAATACCGTAGATATTATATCGTTTATCGCTGCGTGAGGCGACAAAGGCACGCCTTTATTCGGTAGTTATCCGACTGCTGCCAGCCAAGTGACAGTTTCGCAGCCTTTTATTGTTCCACATGCGTTCCGTTGTACGCTTTTTTTTGTTTGCAGACCTGGATGTGGCAGGCGAATAGTTGAATCAGCCTGTTCGTTATACAGCTAGCCTGATTATTAAACGGCAAAAAGTTTTGTTGTTTGTTTGGTAAAGAGTCTTTTTATTTACTTAATAAACTGAAATAACGTTGTGACACCAGTATTCGACAGGAACCCGTGATCGACACTCTTTTCCTTTAATCATTAAAAATTCACAGATTTCGCAGTCCCCGCAAGAATCGGAGCATTGAAAATGAATACAACAAAAAAAACCATTTTATTTTAAATAACACAATTCCAACATGAATGCACTTCTCGCCTGCATCCGCATTTTATAACAACATTAATATGACGATCGGTCAATAATCAAAGAAGCTACATCACTTTTTACATACGAAAATACCCGTTTTTCTACAATAGCAAATCTAAAGGGACCACCTACAGGTCACAATTATTAACCGATTTTCAAAATTTTGTAGCTAAACTAATATACCCTAGGACTTTTTTTTAATTTTTTCTTAAGTCGGTCCAAACAAACCCGATTTTTTAAAATTTTTCAAAATTTTCAAAATTCAAACGCTCACACGTGTCTTGATAAATTCCTCAACTCTACTATTTTCATTTCGATTCTCCCAAAATCCTCGGAGCTATGGCCTAAAATACGTCTCAGGCGATTTGCATGTGATAACCATTTTCAATGGTAAAATAGGGTCAGCAACTGTTTTTTTAAACTAGCAACAATTGAAAAGATACCACCTGCATTTCTAGCTCATAGAATACAATTTCAATTATGGTAATAATGGTTTAACAAGTTTGATGTGCGTAGGCAAAGGCTTAATATAAGGCTGGTGTAGGTTACTAGAAGGCGAGTGACCGTGAGCTCGGTCAGTGGACTGTCGTCTATATTTAATAAATAGCTTTATATAATATGATAAGTACAGGTGTGTGTGAGGATGCGCTACGTACACAGCTCGTTGAATTTAAATTTTTGGTTTGAATTTGAATTTTGATTTTGATTTAATTTTAATTTTGATGACAAAGTGTTGAAAAAATTTCCACGAGCGGGATTCGAACCCGCACCCCATGACATGCCGGGTCAGGTGCACTGCCTTGTTTTTCAACACTTTGTCTTTTTTCAAATTGTAATTTGTTCGCAACAATGTTTGCGTAAAATTATATGTAAATAACATCGATATAATAATCACCTTTAATTTTGATTTTAATTTAATTATGATTTTTAATTTGATTTTAATTTCGTTTTTGATTTTAATTGATTTTGACAAAGACAAAGACAAAGACTTTTTATTCGCATAAAACATGGTACATTGGTTTTGATTTGTTTTATTTTAATTTGGTTTTGATTTTGATTTTAATTTTGATTATGATATGGTATGTTTTGTCTGTTCAAGTTATATTTAATCTGTTATGAACTTAGAGCAAAGGTTATGAATAAAAAGAATCTGTACTGCTTGTTTTATATTTTTGTCTTGTCTATTTCTGTTCCGTTTATTGATGATAATTATATTGCATGTCGTGTCTACCTATAATTAAAACAACTCTTAGCCTTAAGATAAACTTTTGAATGTTCAAATAATTTTTAACGCAAATTTTGTTGCGAACAAATTACAAAAACACAAATGTTGAAAAAATTTCCACGAACAGGATTTGAACCTGCACCCTTCTGACATTCTGGGTCAGGTGCTCTTCCAATTGAGCTACCGTGGTTCTAACCAGCCCGCCGAAATTATTCAACACTTTTTTTTTAACTTTTGATTTTTAACAGTGTGTGTTTTGTTGGTAGTCCATTTAAAATAAATAAATAAATAAAATAAAATTCTATGTTATTTTTTAGCGACGAATAAAAAAAGAGTTTTAATCGCTGCTTCCTATTGAACACTGAACACTGATGTTACAACATTAATTGGGTTTACTAGCTCATGACTTGAATAGCCATCAAATCACACATGAGCAATCTTAAACATTAATCAAAAATTGTGCCATAAATTAAGGGTTCCATAGTGCTAGAGCTTTGCCAATTGGTCGCCGGGGATCCCATAATCATCATCATCATCATCATCATCATCATCGTCATCATCATCTAATGATAAAAACATTTTACGTGAAACAGAACGCAACCGAAGTAAAAGTGTTTAATTTTTAATATTTGCGTTTATGGTCATTGATCCGACTCGAAGGACCAAATGTAGAGGTAATACCGTACAGTAATGCTACGCTGATGATGTGCTAAGGGAATACTGTCATCTATATAAATAAAATGACTTGTCCTGACTGATTCATCATCGCCGAGCCGAAACTGCTGGAGCTAATTAGTTGAAATTTGGACGGTAGGTTAATTGAGTGATGTAACCAGCCACTAAGAAAGGATTTTTACGAAAATCATACCCTAAAAGGGCCAAATGGGGGGTGAAAGTTTGTATAAAAGTCCGTCAGTTTTGAAGTAAAATACATGAAAATTGGTATTTGGCTTTTTGAAAAGAAATAAAGAATGTCATGTCTCAGGAATTTTGTTTATTTTCCTTTAAAGGAGTAAAAATGGGAAGAAGGTTGTTTTGGGGAAATTGTTATTTTTAAAGTATTATCTATAAAAATTAATAATTTAATCGATTATATTTTTCAATAAAAATAAAGAACGACGTGTTTTAGCATTTTTCGAAAAACCTCCCCTAGAGGGGTGAATTAATTAAATATTTGGCCTGGTTAGAAATTACGAAGTGTTTCAGATTTTTGGAAAATGATCCCTTAAGTAGGGGATGACAATTTGTACAAGAAGCTTCAAAAAGGGACCAAAATTACTAAAATAGATCTTTATTACCTTGTTTTGTGTTAGACACTTTTTACTAATTCTAGCTCGCATGGATGGGTTTTTTAATGACAAAAATGAAAATCTTAATATTGAAATGACGTGACATGTTTAGTTGTCTAACCCTTATTACCTTTGGTAAGTTTGGCTTTTATTACAAATAAACATAAGTCGTGTAGCCCACGTGAGCAAAGCCGCGAACAAAAGCCAGTAAAAATAACCGCGAAATAAATCAACCGAGTTATTGGAATACGTTTTTTGCACTGATTAATATTTGCACTGCTTAATGATGATGTTGATGATGTTGAAATAATTCGTTACAGTAGCTTATGTATACTTATGCTTACTTGCAGTTTCACAATATTTTTGTAATAATAAGTACGATGACTCGTCAGTTGGGCTTTGCTGTTATGTTCTCGCAAATATAATATTTTGAATTTTTACATTACAAATCTTGTATCTTATATCTTAACACAAAAGCTGAGACATAAGAAAAAGCACTTGTCATGTATCTTGCGGCTTCTTATCGCTGCATGCTAAGTTTGAACAGCCTTCATCATCATCATCATCAGCTCATTTTGTGTCCCCACTGCTGTGGCACGAGCCTTCCCTATGAATGGATAGGGAGAACGGGCCATAAACCACCACGCGGGCCCAGTGCGGATTGGTGGTTGTTAACGACTGCATGCTAATGCAGCCGGGATCAACGGCTTTACGTGCCTTCCGAAGCACGGAGAAGCTCGAGATGATAAATTTTTGATCACCCATCCGATGACCGGTCTTTGCGAAAGTTGCTTAACCTCAGCACTCGCAGACCGGGCGCGTTAACCATTGCGCCATCGAGCTCCTCAGCCTTACCGTTCAAAAATGCCTTGATTAAGACTTAGGCAGTTCATTATGAATACTGTCAACAGTTTTGTATCGTCTCTCTACTTAATTACTGTCATAAGAACAGAAACAAAAAATCATCAGAGAGAGAGAGATCCTTGTAAACAATTCGTTGGCAAAAACTTAAGAACTCGCCGCACCGCTTGTATACCTTATCTGCCGCTCTAAAAGGTGAAAATGTCATTAGTACTAACGAGCGTGGCCCTTACATCTCAATGGGTATATGGGTGTCGCTGAGTGGTACTTCTTCGTAAGGGAAACAGACGAATTGCGTAAATTTTGTACCAACTTTTTTTTTGCCTACGTTTACTAAGTAGGGCACTATAGTTTTATTAGATAATATAAAATAAAATTTTATTAGAAGTTATTAAATTAAACACAATTATTTGAAATTACAAACTCTTGTGACTTTTTTTAAAACTGAAAATTCTTGAACGGCATGTAGTAGTAAATAAATAAAAAATACAGCGTCAAAATATTGGAAATTACTTTCTATCACAAATAAACCCACAAAATATAAAGAAAAATAACAACATGTGAAAAATCTGAGTCGTCATAATCATTTATTCAGTTTAGGCTACAAATAGCTCTTATGAATGTCACTATGCCATCGGTTGGTTTTCAATTTCTACTATGTCATACAGTACTGGTAAAAGTCAAGAACTACAGTTAACAATAATAAAAAAATTAAAGTACCAATGCAAGAACAGACCAGCTTCCTATTCGATGTCCCTGCATGCTCATGGCGGAAGTTGCTTTACTTGCAAGATCGCAACTCAAACGCATCAGCTCATGTTTCATGTTGCCGCTATAATATTATTGCTCTTTCCGGCACCCACAATTTTGCTAGCGATAAGGTAATTCAGCTGCAGACTATTAACTTACGCAATATCTTAATTTTTTGCACACCGTCGCTTTAGTGGAATCAGTTATTAATATTGTTGAGACACCACGCGGTCAGAGTCGTTCGCTCTGACGCGGTGAAGAGACCTCGGCCACGAGCAAGAGCGTCTGCGACGCGGCAACCGAATGTGTAGTTCGTTGTGTGTTACACTACGACAGTCTTAGTCAACGGTCATAGAAACAACGCAATGAGATAAAAAACGCACGCCGCATCACAAACCGCCAATGGTCAACTGGTACGGCATCAGAACAATGCTTTAGTTATTATTCCGAGGGTACGGACAGAGCAACATCAGTTGCAAAAACTATAAACTAAGTTGAAGAAACTATCAACTTTTTAAAAGTATTCGTTAAAGGTTGCCAGTTGCAGCAACAGTTTACTTATGCCGCAATTCCTAATAGACTTTTCAAATCCATAGTCAACAGTCAATGTTTGCCAGTTGGGGAAACCAGCAACTTGTTACAACTAGTACAAATTTGTCAGTTGCTAGTTGTGGCAATTTAGAACTGATTCGATCATCGTTCGCATCAACTGAAAACTGTTTTCGATCATCGAAAATAACGAAACAGTTTCTTAAGGGACTTACTAAAGAAAAAGATAATTAAAGACAATAATACCTATAAATAAAAGATGTCCTCCAGTTGTTGGTTCATGGGAACGGTCCCAAGAATGCTGGCATCATCTCTTCGGATGGAATATAAATAATACATAATACGTTGGCAGAGGTAGCTTCCAGCCTTCTTGTCACCCGAGGCTTCAACAAAAGGTTAAGCTTATATGGAAACATTGCGTTGCCTATTGCCGCAATACGGATATCAAAGTTGAGACGTCTGCGGAGCGCCTAAATGAGCTAAAGAGCTCACGCCAATTCACCAATCATAGGGCTTTTATCCAGTTACCACATACTCTTTGCTTCACCGCGGCAGCATTTTTCATTTCAGAAACGGACGCCCCGCGGTTTCCACGTTAATAAAGTCACATCAAAGCCCTTTTTGACGTGGGCGTTCATTTATAAACGTCACGTGCCCGCACGTTGCTGAGTATGGAGTTGAAATTAAGGACACTTTAGCGGTATGCTTCTTTTATATAAGAATGCTTTCTAAGAGTTTCTTTTTATTTAATAGAGAAATCAATGAATCACATTTTTTTAGTACTTACTGGCTGGAACTAATTAAGACAGCGTAAAAGAAACAGCCAGATTTAGAATAGAATAGAATAATACATTTTTATTTGCTAAGAATATGGTTTGGTATTACAATAAGTTGGTCATATTTTTATAGTTTCACATCTGCCATGTAGACATGCAAAATTTACAATACAGTTGATTTTATACAATAATGTTGATATCTTACTCCAACGTATATATAATCTAAGCTCCCTTTGTTTACTAATAAGTAAATAAAATTCAATGTAAAATGATAAATAAAATAAAATATATAACCTATACTGTTTAAAAAAATCCCATGTTCGTACTTCATAAGTCAACGCAAATATGCCACAAGTACATACTAATAAAATTTTAATTGCAAAACTTCCCGATGATATAATTAATTTTAAATCAAGCATATTAGCACATACGATCGAGTTTCCAAGAGCAAATTGAAGAGTGCCGTCTAATTATGAAAATATCGACTCCCAAGCGGTCGTGGTGCTCCGAAATCGAAAATTGTGTATCGGGAAAAGTTTTTACACGCCAAAGGCATAAAATTTCGGTAAAGTTACCTTGAGTTTCATTTTGAACGGAATATTGAGTAACTGACCTGATTATGTACGAAAACATGTCTCCCTGAATTCCGAGATAAGAAATTCAAATGTTTGCAATTTATGTGGAATAAAGATACTCATAAAAGTATTCTAATAACGGAAGATGTTGTATTGTATAAAGTACATTGTTAGACAGATTCATTTATGTGTATTTCAATTTAAACTTATATTATTTTTAATGTAGCATCTTTGTTATGTAATTTTACATTCATTTAAAAAAAATATCTCTCAAGTTGATTTATAAGCTGGTCGTTGGAAACAGTCCTGGATGCGATGAGCTCGAAACTTCTGGGAATGGCGTAACACGCACACTTCCTGGAGCTGCTGTTCTCTCGAACGGTTCGCTTCCAGAGGAGCTTTATTCCACGTACCATCAAACTGTGTAATGAACTGCTATCCAAGGTTATCCCATTAAGCTACGACATGGACTCTTTCAAAAGGGGTGTAAAGAGGTTTTCCTCAGGTCGGCAACATAAAAGCAACATCGCTGATGTTGCTGATGTCAAATGGGCGGCGGTGACCGCTTACCATCAGGCGGCCCGCCTGCTCGTTTGCAGACTAGTAATATATAAAAAAAAAACATGGAGGAGGCTTATTATGGCCAGCAGTGGGTAATTACGGTCTGAAAATCATGATGAAGTTTCTTTCGAAATGCAGGGGCACCGGATGTGTGACCAATTTGAGCTCCTAACACGCTTGTTCGTTAAAACACAGAAAATCATTATTGTATAATATCATTATTGTATATAATCATTATTATTTTAAACCAGTATTGGCATAGTAGCGTAGCTCGATTCCCACAACTGCTATTATTTGTCATTCGGTAATAGGTTAAAAAAATCTGACCAATCAAAAGTTTAATTTAATAAAATTTGACTTTGCTTTTGACTCTAGTAGAAAAGTCGAGTATAAGAATGAGAGTAAGATGATTATTAGATGTGTATCATAGACATTGATGGATGAAAGTCTGATTTCTTAATACGAGAAGGGTTAAGTAATAATGTTAATAAACAAAAAGCTTTTCATACTTTCGATTTAATTTGACTTCAATTATAGAGGATTTCGGAAACTTTCTACTTTTATTGATTCACGTTTTTCTCATGTTTTCTAACGGCAGAGTTTTAATGATTGTCTTTTCCTCAAGTCCCATATTATTGAAATTGTAAGAAAACGTTTTCTCGTGGTTCCTTAAATAAAATTATTTACTTTTCCGTTGGTTTTGTTTTCCGAATAATTATTTTTTCAGAGATTCACATTTCATAAGTTTTTTTTGACGGAATGATTTGAATACTTCTCTTTATATGTACTCTCTTACTGAACTAAAATAAACATGACAATTATAAAAACCAGCATATTTTTTTATTTCTTACGGGTAAGCAATAGGTCTCTATCTCATCTGATTTAAAGTGATTATAAGGCCCGGAGGTGGAAGCGCACTTCACCGGAATCCTCAACATCTGAGGCACTGCCTATCTTATCTCTAGCTGCCGGAACAGAGTGCATGCTACTAAAATTGAGGTTATTGCATATAAGCAAGCATATAACATTGATTCCGTTACGTCACTAGCACTACAAAGTTTTACTGCCATACGAGTATACCTCAGAAGTGTTTTGCTAGTCAATTACTGCTAAACATGCTTTTAACGCCTTATATGGAGACATTTGGTTAACAATTAGAATAATTATTTTTAATAATTAATTTAAATAACACTTGTTATTGCAATTATAAATTCTCTTACTTACAATCCAGTAATATTGTAGGAAACAAAATTGGTGGTTTAATTCAAACATTATTTTAACCCTTTTCAGGGAATAAGCTGCATTAGTAAAATTCAATGATAATCTGACAAGGAAAATTTTTTATTATAGAATTTAATATGAAAGCGCACTTTTCTAAAATCTTTTCAACTGATAGGGAATTTTACTCCGCCTATTTTGCACTATATCTGTTCGTCAATTTATCTGTATGTCTTTTTTGTGTGCAATTATGTGTATAAAATAAAATAGTGAATAATGTTATAAAGTTTATATTAATATTATTCTTAAAATAACTAATATTTTCCCCTTCTTTCTTTCCTTTCTTTACTTTCTTTACTCTATTGAGTTATTATATATTAATATTTTAAACCATTTTTTTAAGTGTTTAATTTTGTATGTTGTTGTATATTTATGCCAAATATTTTTTTATTCATTCATTCATTTACAAGAGAACTAGTATAACTAAAGTACGACAGTATAGATAGAGTGGTGTCGGTGTCAAACATGTTCGGAACCGCAATTGGAGAGCCACTCAACTGGAGCACATTCACGCCTCACTACTCCGGTGATTTGTTACTTTGGTTTTGCATTTAAAGCTAATACGTACACTAGTACGAACGGAAATTCTGTAGAATAAAAACCTTGCGTTTATAGTTAAGTACACTTTATTTAGTTTCAAATCAATTTGTATATTTCAGACGATTTTTTTTTAAGGTACACTTTAATTTAATTTAATATAATACTGCCGTTTCGGACATCTTTTAAAACGAAATAAACGCGAGTGGACTCGTAAAAGTTGTTTTGTTTTAATTTTTGTTGTTTTTTTTGTGTTACTTTAGAAAATCTTCGGGTGTAAGAACTTTATTTTTCTTACAAGAACTATGCATTCGCTTATAAGAGAAAACTTAAATGAAATACAAAATGATTTATGTTGTCGCCCAAAAATACGTGAAGATGCTAAGTTAAGTTATACAAAAACGAAACAACTAACATAGTAAACAAATCAAACTTAGTGGGTAGTTTTGTTTCACACCATCGTAACAGGGCGACATAAAACCTCAAGGGCTTCTTTCTATACATTGCAACATGCCATAAGAAAGTTCAAACTTTTTCAAATAGTTAAGCCAATTTTAATATTTTTTTCTATGTTTTACTAACTACTAGTATTTAGATCTCTGTTTTAACTATACTGTAATGTACGAAAGCCCGTAAAAAATATTTATCTTAAGGTAACTATCAATTTTACCTACGTCTAAGAGGAAAGGTAGATTACGTAGATATTAATAGAAATAACGAGCAATAAAAGCTTATTTTAGGTTGTCGATTTACGTTGACATAATAAAATCACAATCATCGAGACTAGGATCAATTTTCTTTAAAAATATTTATTACATTCTTAAAACGTATCCTTTTTTCACTTTGGCGATGGAACATCATGCTTTCATGACTCTAGCTGTATATTTTTCTAGATTAAATATAACAAACTAGTGGACCCGGCGGACTTCGTACCGCTTTGACAGTTTCCATTCATTCCCGTGGGAATATCGGGATAAAAACTATCCTATGTGTTAATCCAGGTTATAAACTATCTGTATGCCGAATTTAATCAAAATCCATTCAGTAGTTTTTACGTGAAAGAGTAACAAACATCCACTTTGACAGTTTCCATTCATTCTCGTGGGAATATCGGGATAAAAACTATCCTATGTGTTAATCCAAGTTATAAACTATCTGTTTGCCGAATTTCATCCAAATCCAATCAGTAGTTTTTACGTGAAAGAGTAACAAAGATCCATCCATCCATACTTACAAACTTTCGCGTTTATAATATTAGTAGGATAAAAGAAAATTAAGTCACATATTAAAAACAATAAGATGTTGTAATATTTTTTTTCTGATACATTAAACATTATATTTACAAATTATGATTTGAATATAAAACAAGATGTATACAGTGATATACTTAGCATGTAACTACGACATTACTATTCCCTTGATCCACCTCATACAATATACGTTTTTAAGCGTCCTTCGTGTGCATTTTCGAAATGGTAACAACAATCGCAACAGTATAAAGTTAAATTGAAATACCTAACATACAGCTTTCAGTGCAAACACCTTCAGTTATAAATTAGTTAACAGTTTAACTTCGTCAGTACACTGTGTTTTAGCAGGCTAATGCCCGCTTACATAGTTCAGTCCTATCGCAAAAAAAACAAAATATGCTGATTTCAAAGTAAGAGATCATAATATACCACATCATTGGATCTTCACAGCCTTGATGTAGGTATGTACAGGGACATTAGCGCGTGACCACATGAGAAAGTAGTCGATAATCTTGATTCATTTTGAATGAATAAGCATATTGGTTAGACTCGACATATACACAAAGTCACATTAATAAAAAACGGCCAAGTGCGAGACGGACTCGCCCATGAAGGGTTCCGTAGCAGCAAGTAACATAATGTAAAAGTTCTTGTCGATTTATGACGTATTAAAAAAATTACTTACTAGATCTCGTTCAAACCAATTTTCGGTGGAAGTTTGCATGGTAATGTACATCATATTTTTTTTTTTAGGTTTATCGTTATCTTATTTTAGAAGTTACACACATTTTACCACTTTGGAAGTGTCTCTCACGCAAACTATTCAGTAAATTTACTAAATACTCTTGTTCTACCTTCAGGTTGAAGTTTAAAAGGATTTCTCAATGCAATTTTGACATCGTAACCAAAACCAAAACGGCATCACTTTGACTATATTAGTACAGTATGTGTTTGCAAGTTAATGCCCGATTTCAATATTCAGGTACAGAATGCATCGCAGAAAAATATAACCTCATGTTAGAACGCCGATTTCAAAGTAACAGACTATACCATATCATCGACTCCTCGCACCCTCACGAGCTGTAAATTAAATGCATGATCTAAGGAGTAACTTTATTACGAACACCGCATAATTCCCAACGTCTTAAAACTGGAACGCTTCCAAGTGGTTGTATAAAACGAATTCAAAAGTTGAAGTAGATATTATCTCACCTGGTTTCAGATGAGGCTGTCTTGAGAAATCTTCCGGTATTTTAGCGTCCGTGCGAGGATTGTTCCAGTTTCTTTATAACTATGCCATTCGCGGTGGCAATATTCCTCCTAATATAAATGTGGGTACTTTGGATTCGCTATGTTCTAGTAAAAACTGAGATTGACCATTATAGATCCTTATTTTGCATTCACGAAAATAATTTTTTCAAATGCCGCTTTTGGCACTTTCGTTCTGCACTAAATAATAAAATTTTACTATAAAGCACAGTGTTTTTTGGAGAGAGTTTGCTGATTGCCTCAGGCGGCATTTCCATCGTTACCGGACTTTCATCACCGGACTTTAATATTTAGTACAGAGAACTTGGTTTAAAACAGCACATTTTTTCCCGTAAAATGGTGTCTGATACATTCAAAACCTCAACATATCCAGGATAAAAGTACAAAATATATATTTTTAAGATTTTTGCATTATTAATTGAAGTGGATATGTAAGGTTATGTATGATCCTTACCTCTTAATAATATGTATGTACAATTGTAGGTAGGCAGAGCACCACCTGGGAAATGTTGTCTTTATACTGATAGCATTCGCCAATGTTGATAATTACCAGACTGTGTCTGCTTTTAAATGGACATTGACAATACTCTTCATCCAGCAGAGTAGTATTTTTTGATTTATGTATAAGTATGAGTACAATGATACCTATATATTTTTCAGAAAATGAATATAAAACTATTTTTAATAAATTTTTCTATATTTTTACCTTGAAATTGATAATTTTCTTTCTGTTTCCCTAATATAGGTTAAATGGACAAATAATGAGTGGTACAACACGTGTAACGTAGACGTAGGTTTTTTTTGTTTTACTTTTAGTTCATCAGCTATTTATTAATTTTGTTTGGTTTCCCTAATTAATTTATTATTCTATGAATTTAACGTTTTACTTTGTGTTTCTATTATTTCTCTCAAATCCGTAACAATGATATTATATAAGCAAATTTTCCGGGAAACACAATAAAAAAGTATTATTTATTCGCGCCAACTATTCCCTCAAACTCTTGGAAAGTTAAAAACATTCAGTGAAATTAAAGGAACACGATAATTGGACAGGCGTTTCTGAAACAACGCCAAACTTGCAGATAGCTTAATCAGCGAGCTTCTTGGAACTTTCACATTCCAAGTAAGTCGGAACTTATAGTTAATGAAAATTACTTCACACCATTTTTTGAGTGCCCTGCTTGGTTTATAAGTACAATAAATAATTTAATTGTATTTATTTTATGGTATTTATTATATACATACTATCTAGGAGGAGCTCGATGGCACAGTGGTTAACGCGTCCGGTCTGCGAGTGCTGAGGTTAAGCAACTTTCGCAAAAGCCAGTCATTGGATGGGTGACCAAAAATGTATCATCTCGAGCTCCTTCGTGCTTCGAAAGGTACGTAAAGCCGTTGATCCTGGCTGCATTAGCAGTAGTTAACAACCACCAATCTGCACTGGGCCCGCGTGGTGGTTTATAGCCCGTTCTCCCTATCCAACCGTAGGGAAGGCTCGTGTCCCAGCAGTGGGGACATAAAATGAGCTAATGATGATGATGATGAGGTTATTGTTTTGTATCACATGTGATACATGAGACAAAGCAGGGGTTAAAATAGATATTATCAATACTATATTTTAATATTGTTTTCTAAAGTTTACGCGAACACTACACATTTAAATGAAACAACTTTTACGGATCTACTCGCGTTTATTTTACACATTACTTTTTAATGTTTTTCCTGACGTTTCGAACCCTTTGCAGGATCCGCGGTCACAGGGAGACTGAGGTGTTGGTCGTCTCATAATTAGTTAGTAGCTTGTATACCCACATTAAAATTTAATCAGGTGCGTTCCGTTTTACGCAGAAAGAGCTTACAGTATCTTTTGGTCTGGCAGTATGGTGTTGTTGCTGGGATTTAATATTTTGTATTATGGGATCCTTGAAATCAGGTGAGATGAAGACACTGTGCTTACCCGTAAGAAATACAAAAAAAATTAAAGTCGCTGTTTATTGCCATTGAATTTTACAATTAGGTATGTAGAACTAATTATTCTAAAGGCAAGCTTAAAGCAGCTCATTGGACATTCCTGTTCGTGACTGGTTGTAGCCACTACAGGTCGGCCGTTGTGCTTCGATGTGGACTGTATTAAAACTCGGTTCTTGATTATTTCTTCTTTATTCTTTAGCTGGGGTCCGGAGAGCTCAAAAAAATCTGCTCTGACCGGCCGTGACTTAAACACATATTAGGTTTGGGAACTAGCGACGTTGTGGTACAGCTGCCGGCCCATGTAGGTAGCTTTACATTTTTGACCTAATCAACCTAAACCAACTACCTACATGAGCCGTCGTATTTTATGCAGCTGTCCCTTTCGCTCGGACCTCTCTTTTCCTTACGTATTAACATGTACCCTACGGTATCTCTCGTAATCTGGATACCCTACATATTTATAATTTTCTAAAACTTAATTACTTATTTTAATAAACTTTTCATAGTGAGGCATTAGGCCTCTAGGCACGTTTACCTGGCCCTTATAACTTTAGAAACCTTTAAATCTTTACTTTTTACCAATAAAAAGCACAAAATAAAAATCATTTATTATCAATAACAATAATACTTAATTAACGCAAATATGTTAACCGTATTACATCTATGCCGTTTTACTTGCTAACTAAACTTATACAATAGAGACTTCTGTCCGTAACAGGCTCCCCCCGGCGCAGCATCCGCGTAGCCTCTTCACTCCATCGTCAGGACAGCCAGTCTCGTCGTCGGTCGCCGGAACGTGCCGCCCTTGGTGCGCACCTCTGCGTTGCGTACTTCGTTGTCAGGTCCAGGAAATATCTTCGTAACGACGCCTCTGGGCCATACATTGCGGGGTAGTGTGTTATCCACAATTATGACCACGTCGCCTTCTTGTATGTTGCGTCGCTCGGAGTCGCGCGTGCCGCCGCGCGGTATAAGTAGTGGTAGATACTCGCGCAGCCATCGTCGCCAGTACTCGTCCGCCAGCGCCTGCGCCGCCCGCCATGTGTTTCGGTCGGCGCGCTCGCACGGCCCAGTGGTGGGCAGGCCGCTTGAGCTACCCAAAAGGAAGTGATTGGGTGTCAGCGCTTCCGGGTCGTCGATGTTCACAGGGACGTGTGTTAGAGGCCGAGCGTTGACAGTGTGCTCGGCTTCAGCCAGTAGCGTCATAAGTACTTCTTCACGCGGAGACTTTTCGTTGAGCGTAACGCGCAGCGCCGTCTTCACCGTTCTCACCAGCCGTTCCCATGCGCCGCCTTGGTGCGGCGCACCTGGCGAAATGAGACGCCACTCTATGCGTTGCGTTAGCGCGTATTCTCGTAGCGCTGGCTCCCATTGTTCGTATGCGGCCTTTAACTCTCGGTCCGCGCCTTTAAAATTTGTTGCGTTGTCACTATATATAATCTGGGGCCATCCCCTCCTGGCCGCCATTCGTCTTAGAGCCATAATCGCAGAGTCTGTAGATGTCTGCGAAGCTCTCTCGTTGCGATTCAATGATTAGTAGGCGCTCGGCCTCGTTGATATGTTCAATCGTCATTTTACTAGCGCGGCGGCGGCATCTCTGAGTGAATAGTAGCACGTTCGCCATCGTTCTCACTAAACGCTCGTAGGAGGAGAAGCGTTTAGCATCGGGCACTACTCTACTAGCACTCTGCCACATATGCGTGTGCGTTACGCAGTGTTCACTCTCCGCGCTGTGTTCGTTATTGATGACGTCACTCGTGGACCATTCCGTTTCGTTTTCGTATAAAAATGCCGGTCCGACAAACCACCGATCATTTTTCGTTTTCGTAATCTCATTGCCGCGCGTTACGTCGTCCGCGACATTGTGAGCCGTAGGGACCCATCGCCATTGTGACGGCATCGTCGTTTCTGTTATCTCAGTTAAGCGATGCGCTACATAGGGGGTGTAACGCACCGTGTCGTTATTAATCCATTTCAACACTGTTTGTGAATCGGTCCAATATATGATTCTCTCAGGTTGCCATCTTTGTTCATTCAATACTGAACTCGCTAGTCGCGTAGCTATCAACGCCGCTTGCAACTCCATTCTCGGAATACTTTGTTGCTTTATCGGTGCCACTCTGGCCTTAGCAGCGGCGAGTGCGACTCGTATTTTGCCATTTTCACCCTTCATTCTCCAGTATACTGCAACGCCGTAAGCGACCTCGCTGGCGTCACAGAAAACATGTAGCTGCTTTCCCGTCACTCCCCCCGTATGTAGAAGCCGGGGTAGACGCAGACTACGTAATGCCCTCAATCCGTTCAACCACTCATGGAACTCGCCGGCCTCGTAATCGGGTAAGGCCTCGTCCCATTCTATTTTTAACCGCCATATGCCTTGTAAGATGATCTTTGCTCGTATAGTATAATAACTCAACAATCCGAGCGGGTCAAATATTGACATGACCGCGCTCAGCGCCTCTCGTTTAGTAGGAGCGCGCCTTATTTGCTTCACATCGTCGTGTACGCGAACCATCTCGGTATTAAACGCCAACTCGTCTGTAGCAGCGTCCCATAGTAAACCGAGCGTTCTTCCCCATTGATGATAACTAGCGCCGAGCTGTCGGGGTGCTGTGTCACGGCTTTCTATTGGCAGCTCACGCAACACGCACGGTCCGTTAGAGTTATAACCGGCCAGCGTGAATCCTGCCTGCGCGTGAACCTTCGCGACCTCCTTTATTGTTTCAATCGCTTCTTGTTCGGTGTCGTAGCAGTCGACGTAGTCATCCATATAATGGTTCTTCGTAATCGCTTCGTATGCTCGTGGATACTCGGCAGCGTGCGCTTCGGCGTTCGAATCTCTCACGCTGTGCGCTAAGAAAGGTGAACTCTTCGCTCCGAATATCATTGACGTCATCTTGTAGCGCGTAGGTGGCTTCGTTCGATCGGCGCCCCTCCACAGAAACATCTGAGCGGGTTGGTCATCTTTACATATCTTAACTTGAAGAAACATCTCTCGTATGTCGGCCGTAATCGCGATAGCTCGTTCGCGAAATCGTAGTAGCAGGCCCGCCAGGTCGCGTAGTAAGTCGGGACCCTCCAAAAGCTCGTCGTTTAGACAAACTCCGTTTGCTTCGGCGGCCGCGTCAAAGACAACTCGTAGCTTTCCGGGTTTATTCGGATTCGTTACGCCGAAGTGAGGTAAGTACCATAAATGCGGGCTCATTAAATCGCTCTCGCTACTTTCCTTGGCATAGCGTTTATCAAACAGATTCTCTATTTGATTCGTGTAAGCTCGCTTAAACTCGTCAGACTTGTCCATCTTTCGTTCTATAGATTTCAATCGTCTCAGTGCTGACTCGTAACTTGGCGGCAGCGTGACGTCATCACGTCGCCACGGTAATCGAACTTCGTATTTTCCGTTGACTTTCCTTGTCGTCGTATTAAACAACTCCACGGCGCGAGCATCACTCGGGCTCACTCGCTCTTTCTTCGTTATTCCCAGTGAGTCGATTTCGAAGTGCTTCTTTACCATAGCATGGAGTTCGTTGTCGGGTGAGAGAGTGCGCGAGATCGTCGCGCATTGCGGCGTGTTTACGTATAACACCGCAACCGTATTACTCTCCATCAGCACGCTTGACCGTGGCGCTGATCCGTGTATTACCCACCCCAGCTTCGTGAGCGATGCGATCGGTTCGTCTCGCTTGCCCTGTAGCAATCTTCGTGTGACTATGAGATGCCAATTGTCTGCCCCAATCAATATTTGAGGCTTGACATGTCCGTAGCAGACGTTGCTGTTTGATAACTCTCTCATATGTGCGTATTTCAAACAATCGTTGTGCACCGTCTGTCCGTTGAGTGATAAATCTTTCATCGTTCTAGCTTTAATGTTAAATCGTTGTTTATTCGTAGTAGCAATCAACTTTATATTCACCGTCTTGGTCTCGCACGTCGTTTGTGTATTTACGCTTCGTATTTGCAAATCGTTCGCCGGCCCGTCCGCGCCTACATGGTCCGCCAGGTCTTGATCGATCAGTGTGACAGTCGACCCCTCGTCGAGCAGGGCGTATGTGTCGACTGACCCCTTCGGTCCCTTGATGGTAACGGGACACACTTTCAGTAACACCTTAGTAGCATCGGTCGAGTGATTAACCGACGCCACCATCTCGGTTTCGTTCGGCCTGGTGCGGTGTTCGTGTAGCAAGGCGTGGTGGGGGTGGCGGCAACCGTCAACGCCGCACAGATCGCGTTTATCGCATTGTAGGCGACGGTGTTTCCCATTTGCACAACGGAAACACACTCCGCTTCTCTTTATCCATTCCCATCGTTGTTTAACCGTCATGGTTTTAAAGCGATCACATTGCGGCACGTCGTGACGTCCTCCACAACATAGACATTCTTTGTTTATGACGTCATCATTCGTTGCGTATACAGCTGTGCTTTTCTTTCGCTCGAATCGTTGCTTCACGTTCGCTCTCGTCTCGGTAATAACGTTCTTTCTCGTAGGGTTGTAGCTTACGTATGCATACTGTAGGGCTCTGTCGGCCTCTCTCATGAGAAAGTGGGATAGTGTAACGATCTCAGGCTCGGCATAGCTTCCGTAATCAGTTGCGTAGTCGCACCACCTTGAGCGTAGGTGCGGTCCGAGCTTGTCCATAACTTCCCGCGTTAACATCGGGTTTCGTAAGTAGCCTCTGTTATCGATATTATCGAGTATGCACACAATGTTTTGTAGTTTGATCGCGAACGTGTTCAACTCACTGGCCGTCGTGCCGGGTCGCGGCAGTCTTTTAATGTCGTCCAGCGCTCGATCGATTATCACTTCTGGCCGTCCGAAGCATTGCTCGAGTGTTTTCATCACAACTTCCGGGTCCACGGCCGTATATAAAAGAGCGGACACCGCTTCCTTTGCTTCATCTTTAAGACAGCTTCTTAATCGTGCCAAGTTCTCGGCTTTACTAAATTTAAATTGTCTAGTCGTATCGCGCATTGCCGCTTTGAACGGCAACCATTCGACCGGCGAGCCGCTGAATGTAGGCAAATCCAGCGCCTGTCGTGGTACCGGCCGATTATGCATCATTTTCTCTAGTGTCAGAGCGAGCTTAACCATTCCCGTGTCGTCATTGTTCGTTTGGTCACGGGGCATCGCCTCTTTCACTGCGTTTTCGTTTTCACGAACGTTTTCAATATATGGCGAATAAGTGAGGTGGCGACCTCTGTCCATCTCACTTGCACGCGCATCCTTTTGTCTCTGTCGCACATTTCCGACTTTATCCGTATCGGGTTCATGCGCGTTCCGACGCCGATTCAACCATTCATTCACTTTAAGTTGGGTTACATCGGCGGGTAAGCTCTCCGGTTCTATACCCCCTTCTTCTTCAATAACGGCGATTTCGTATGCAAGTCTCTTATTAATCATTTCCGCTTCCAATTGTATTTCTCGCCGGCGTACTTCGGCGAGTCGCTCCTCCGCTTGAAATTGCGCTTGTTTAATTCGTGAGGCGACGCTCGTTGTTGATCGTACCGACGGCGGCCCCGCTCTGGGCGCGTCGGGTGGGGGTGCGTCGTCGTTGCGTCTAACTTCCGTAGTGGCGGTTCCGCGTTCAGCGGTCTCTTGGAGCGGTTCCATTGGCGTCACGGTTGAGGCATTGTTTGAGGGTGATGCGGGTGGTCTGTCAAGCGTTCGTAGTCCCGTTGTCTTCTCGGCTTGGCGTTGATTTCGGGTGGTCGGCATCTTCTTTCTTGCTGCCCCTACTCCTAACAATCTCGAACGGGCACGCTATGTGGGGAGCCCGTCCAAGGATGGAGTTCGTGCGGGAATGGAAAGGTAGGACCTACCCAGCAGAGAGTCGACGTAGACAACGGGGCGCTCGCGTATCGGTTGGAGTGTCCGACAGCTTAGGCAGTGCCTACAGAAAGGACCCCCGCTCCACGACAAACCGTACTGGCGTAGCCGGACTTAAGCTCGCCTTGAAAAAGGCAAACTGACGACCCTGTCCGATAAGTCGTCCCGCCTTGAACGGCGTTTACTCAGAACGCCCACCGTTTGGCACCGTTAGGTGGTGAGACGTTTTTGAGCCGCGGTCCACCCGCGTTAGACTCGTGACAGAACACAAGTATGTGGTATGTAGTCAATGCGTTGGTGGTTACGTTGGTCAATGCGTTGGTTGATCTTCAGACTGATGTTGATGGGCGAAAGCTTCAGTTCTTCAAATCCGGCTCGGAGGATCAAAGTTACTGTTCGTGACTGGTTGTAGCCACTACAGGTCGGCCGTTGTGCTTCGATGTGGACTGTATTAAAACTCGGTTCTTGATTATTTCTTCTTTATTCTTTAGCTGGGGTCCGGAGAGCTCACAAAAATCTGCTCTGACCGGCCGTGACTTAAACACATATTAGGTTTGGGAACTAGCGACGTTGTGGTACAGCTGCCGGCCCATGTAGGTAGCTTTACATTTTTGACCTAATCAACCTAAACCAACTACCTACATGAGCCGTCGTATTTTATGCAGCTGTCCCTTTCGCTCGGACCTCTCTTTTCCTTACGTATTAACATGTACCCTACGGTATCTCTCGTAATCTGGATACCCTACATATTTATAATTTTCTAAAACTTAATTACTTATTTTAATAAACTTTTCATAGTGAGGCATTAGGCCTCTAGGCACGTTTACCTGGCCCTTATAACTTTAGAAACCTTTAAATCTTTACTTTTTACCAATAAAAAGCACAAAATAAAAATCATTTATTATCAATAACAATAATACTTAATTAACGCAAATATGTTAACCGTATTACATCTATGCCGTTTTACTTGCTAACTAAACTTATACAATAGAGACTTCTGTCCGTAACAATTCCCTTTAATAAAACTAATGGTACCTAGCTTTTTATAACCAGCTCTGATTAAATCTTACTCTTTCAAAGCACTTCCCGGCAGCTAGAAACTTTTCAAACCAAACTTTTTAAAGCGTTCCTGGTTCTGGTCACAGAAGAGAAACATTTACGCTCGCTTGTATTGTCAGCTTCGAATTGCACGATGCAAAACAAGGAGTTAAAAATACTGGCGTTTAAAAAAATATTGGCATTTAAGAAAAATAAAGGTTAGAGAGAATGTTTTTTAATTACAGACTTAAGATTGTTGATAAAAACAATAAATTTCAATATAAATGTGGATTTATACTCGAATAGGTACGTCGTACGTTGTACGTGTTGTTGAACTAATAGCCACGAACGACACTTAACTAATTGAAATTTATACAGAGCGATATTTTGCTATACGAGTATGTATGTAAAAATAATTATTGAAAAAGTAATAATAATAAGAATTGTATATGATTATTTAATTTTACGCAAATAGTGTTGCGAACAAATTACAATTTGAAAAAGACAAAATGTTGAAAAACCTGACCCGGCATGTCATGGGATGCGGGTTCGAATCCCGCTCATGGAATTATTTCAACACTGTGCATTTTTCAAATTGATATTTGTTCGCAACAATATTTGCGTAAAATTAAATGTAAATAATCATAAATACAGCTTGCCTAATTCTTAACTGCTCTTTCATTATTTGTAAAAATATTAAGATCGGATGTTGATGACGTAGTTAGTAAAAGTGAAAGTAGATAGTGTTGATTAATTTCGGCGAATTGGATTGAGCCACGATAGCTTAGTTGGTAAAGCACCTGATCTGGTATGTGTGGGTGCGGGTTTAAATCACGCTCGTGGAATTTTTTCAACACTTTGTTTTTTTTCAAATAAGAGTTGTAAGTATAATTAATAACCGTTATTTTTCATTTTAATTTATTTTGAATGCTCTTTAGGCAGATCATAGAGGCTGTAATTTAATTGTTTAAGACCGCCATATCATACCTACCTGTGTTTCACAAATAAAAAGAAAAAAGAAATTTGAGTATAAAAAGTCCAAATTCATTGGCCTCAATCCATGCTACTGCATACCCTTACTCATAATATAAAAATCAAGCTACAAATGAGACACTACAGTGGAGTGTGGACCTTTAAAATTGCAGAATCAAGACAAAGCTTCTTTTGGTGTGATTACATATTAGTATCAATCATAACTTTCGTCATTCACGAATTACAATTATAGTTGTTTTATATAATATCATTGCCTATTACAGTATGTGCCATAAATTGAATGTTCAATGTTCTTCAATTTAGGGCTCAAATAGGCATTTAAACACCATTAATTATGAAACCCTATTAAAACACTTACACCTAATGGCTGTCGAATGTGCGCATTGTGCAGAACAATGTTATCAGAAATCATTTACAAACTCCACGGGCCTATTAAATTTCCAGTTTGAAATATTAGGGAATCCTTTATTATTCCGTAGGTACTGCTTCTGCTCATAATAAATTGCCTGTCTTTTGTTTCTTTACTCCAATCAAACTGACACTGGGGCCACGAGATATGTCATTTGTAATGTTTATTTAAAATGTCAAAAATTTCACCAGACTCTTTGTTTTCTAAAATCTAAAGTATTTTGTATATTTTTAATATCTTCAGCTCGCAAACGAGTATACGACCCGCTAGACAGAAAACATCCACCGCAGTCCAAGGAGGTTTGTAATATCAAGGGTATGCTCGTGGTACCGACTCAAAAACTCCTCTAAAACCTCTATGACCCTGATATCCCCTATGATACCCTACAGATGGAATAGCAGCGCAAAACATAGCGGTTTAGTTTACGTATAAATAAATAAACATATAAATAAATATCGGTTGCACAAATAACGAGCATCAGAAGCAAACATTTATCTTTAGTTTAGTAAATACCATTAACTCTTCTGTGGCATGTGGGTAGTAGACTATTATATGGACTACCTACTGCCTAGCCTTTTTTTTAACCCAGAGGAATTCGTTAAAAGTATCCGACCTTGAGGAGGCCTGATGGTTATGAAGGAGTCGCCCGTGTCCGTCTTTCCACAACCTAACGACTATCCGGAGACGCCATTGTCCCCAGTCAGCTATCAAGGGAGAAGCCCAAGACCGGGAAAGTTGAGACGCAGGGGGATACCCACTAACCTCTGGGAGACCAGACTCCGATACAGTGAAGACCGCGGGACCTATCTCGTGGGAATTGAACCGCGCGAGTACTGTTTAGCTTAGCGTAATATCCAAGTCGAGCAAAAAAGCGGCACGGCCGTACCATCATTTTCTCGAAACAGTTCAGGCCATTTTCGACCCTCTGTAACTTCGTTGTGGATAAAACTAGAAGCCTGAATTTTCAGTAACCAAGTAGGCAGTGTATAAACACGGTATATTTCAAATTTCATTTAATTTGAACCAGTAGTTTAAGAATTATATAACTAGTCAAAGTTTCTTAATTTTGTCACTCACTGACTAACCGATCATCAAGTCAATATATTTATTTAAAACATAAAACATTTTTAATATTGAGAACTTGGTATTACATGGATCTCACAACTTTTTACGGTAGAAGAACTAAATTGCAAGACTTGTTTTTTTACAAGTTTGTTTTTGATGGTATCAAGTCTTCTTATAACACCATGTCAATATTATTGCGGTATTCTATTTGTGTACCTAAAATAAATAAATGAATACTGTAACACAAATCGCGTTTTTCATAGCTCACTGCTGAGGGATGAAGCAACGTTTTGACTTTAATTATTGCTTACTCAAGTTGAGGTTATTCTAAGAGTTTGTCCATTTTCTGTATTAAAGCTCCAAACATTATGAAGGAAATACAAGCTCTGATTCGAATCTAACCCGAATAAGTTTAATTTCCAATACACACAAACTGCGTTATTAATTAGTTTCGTGTTACAAATTTCAATGACTTTGCAATTATCAGATTGTCATATGATTTGTGTCGGAGATTATAATCGTTTGTCGTTGTGGCGTGGGCAGCCGAACGAAGATGCTCGGATGGAATACGAGGAGTCGTGGTTCAATTCATAACCATTACAAAAAGAGGAGCTCGATGGCGCAGTGGTTAACGCGCCCGGTCTGTGAGTGCTGAGGTTAAGCAACTTTCAAAAAGGCCGGTCATCGGATGGGTGACCAAAACTTTATCATCTCGAGCTTCTCCGTGCTTCGGAAGGCACGTAAAGCCGTTGGTCACGGCTGCATTAGCAGTCGTTAACAACCACCAATCCGCACTGGGCCTGCGTGGTGGTTTACGGCCCGTTCTCCCTATCCATCCATAGGGAAGGCTCGTGCCCCAGCAGTGGGGACATATAAATGAGCTGATGATGATGATGATGATGACAAAAAGAGCGCTTTGCCAACGCCTCGGTGGCCAAAGGTCCTGGGTTCAATTCTCTGGTCGGGCAGAGTGTCTTTCGGATTTTTCGATGCATAGCCAGGCTTTGTGATCACCAACCCGCATTTGGCAAGCGTGGTGATTAAGTCATTACCCATCAATTGTGGCGATGACTTTATTTCAATGATGGAGGCTTTAAAACATTAACCTTGTTTTTTTCATTTGACTTAAGCATGAGTTTCTGCAGCCTAAGAAAAAAAATTGAGTTTAATAAACCTCAAAATAATAACAAAAGCATAATGTTCTGAGTAATAAACACTCAATTAATGGAACGCGTGACACACAAACAGTGATGTCATAGTTTGCCATTCTCATACAATCTTTATATACTACTCACAACAAAATAAGGGCCACGAGGTATTTTTTCATTTTGGTGTAAATTATTAAACATTTACATATTGAAAGTAGTAAAATATTGAGTATACAAACTCTTTGATACCTAAACTTTTTAATATTGTAGTATTCATCTAATGCTGGCAACAATTTTAAATAAAATTTGATTTAAAATTATTTTTAAAAATTTTGATTGCATTTTCTTTGACGTTTTGCTTTCCTTAGCTTCTTGGTTTATTAGAAATTATCAGAGTTCATTGATATCTCGAGTCAGAAACATCTTTTGCAATATGCCACAAGCACGCAGGCGTCATATGGACTCGCTGACAGCAACCAGAGCCGTTACAATGATTGAAGAAGGTCATTCGCAGCGATCTGTGGGTTTGCAATTGGGATTTTCTCGAAGAGCTATTCAAAATCTATGGAATCGTTTCCAAGAGACCGGCAGTGTTAGAAGAAGACCTGGTTCGGGCAGAGTTCGCATTACAACAGCTCAAGAGGATCGTTACATTCGACTAAGTGCGCGCCGAGATCGCACAACGACGGCCCGCAAGCTGCAAAATCGTTTACGGCTCACAACGGGTACTCGTGTCAGTGACCAAACTATTCGTAATCGATTGCATGAAGACCAGCAGGCATCAAGAAGGCGAGTTGTCCGTATTCCATTAACCAGAAATCATCGTGCAAATCGTTTAAGATTTTCCCGTCAACATTTGGACTGGGACATAAACCAATGGGGCATGGTGCTCTTCACAGACGAATGCAAAGTTAAATTTTTTAACGCCGATCGGCGTATTAGAGTATGGAGAAGACGCGGCGATAGATTTTCAGAAGCCTGCATCCATGAAGTCGATCGTTTTGGTGGTCCAAATGTAATGATTTGGGGCGGGATAAGCTTACACGGCAAAACTGAGCTCGCTATTTTAAATGAGGGTACTGTTACTGCTCAGCGGTATATTGAGGAAGTCGTCAGACCACATGTGATCCCATTTGCCCAGCGAGCGGGTCCTGGATTCATCTTGATGCAAGACAATGCTCGTGCACACACGGCTCAAGCGACTCGGTTTGTACTGGAAGCGTCTCAAATTCAAGTCTTGCCGTGGCCGGCGAACAGTCCGGACTTAAATCCAATAGAGCACATGTGGGATCAGTTGAAACGAAGAGTTAGAGACGGTGATCAGGAAATCCACAACCAACAGCAACTCATCAACGCTGTTAAAAGAGCCTGGGAAGAGATTCCAATGGAAAATGTCAGGCATTTGATTGAGAGCATGCACTCCAGGCTTCAGGAGTGCGTAACGAAACGAGGGGGGCATACCCGTTACTAAAAGATGAGCATGGAGTATTTTCTTTTGTTTTCAGTAACTTTACATTGTTTTTATTTTTAACCTTAAATGTGTTTTTTCTTTCAAAAGCAAATAAACTTTTTAATCATTATTATTGGAATAAATTTATTGGTCTACACGGTAAAAACAACATTAGTTTTCGTTATGGAGACAAAAAAATTAATATTGGTTTTATTATTTTCATGGTACAGACAAAATACCTCGTGGCCCTTATTTGTTTTGAGTAGTATATATATAAATCTTCTGTGCGTGTGTATGTTATTGAACTCCGTCTAAACGGTGGGACCGATTTGGATAAAAATTTCTGTGTGTGTTCAGTAGATTCGAGAATGGTTTAGATTTACAATTGGACCCGGTAGGTGGCGCTGCTATAGGAGTGATGATTGTTTGTTCTGTTGTCATGGAAACTTTTAACGTTTTGTTTGTTTTGTTGTCATGGAAACTGTCAAAGTGGTACGAAGTCCGCCGGCCAGCTAGTCTTATATAAAAATAGGTTTGACAGTTGCTAAAAAGTTTCTCTACTGACTACCCAGTCAAATACCCAATAGTCTTGACGTGTTAGCATTTTGGAAATGTGAAATGGAGTGGAAGTAATAGGAATAGAGAATTTGAAGCATCTCGGTAGCTGAATAGGTAAAAGCTTGGGTTTAATGTGAGAAATCGTGGTCCAATCGTGGTTCAATCGTGGTTTTAATCGCCTCTGTAGTCTAGTGGTTAAGACCACCGGTTTAGACCCAGAGGTCCCGGGTTCAATTCCAAGCGGGGTGTACATCTTTGTGTACTCGGTTTGGTTGGTAGTAGGACTTATTTGTCTGCCTGGCTAGCTACCACCATCTTATCTAAATATGTCGCCATAACATCAATGTTTGTAGCATTGTTGTGTTCCGGCAGCTAGAGATAAGATAGCCAGTACCTCACTAGTTGAGGGTCACGGGTGAAGTGCGTTTCCATCATTGGCTTTATCATCACTTAGCATCAGGTGAGATCAAGGCACTGTGCTTACCCGTAAATATAAAAAAAAATAAAAAATCGTGGTCCAATGCTAAGACTACTGACGTGCACACAAGCATATTAGTTTTCTAGGTCATAATAATTATAGGCCGTTCTTCATTTTTAGATCAGTCACGTTTTCCTTTTCTTTAAGTATCAATTGTTTAGTTTTTCTTATAAGCGTGATATGTGTTACATTTTAAAATAATCTCTCTCGATTTCACACTCAACCCTAAGCCGTGATGGTGATCGTCCATCACACCGCGCCCACCATTCATAAAGCTAGCGCCATCTGGGAGCCTCGTGCAGCCGATTGATCACTACACCATCCATTTTGAGCGAGTTATTCTGTGCTATTTGTAAGTCTGTTGCATGAACATTTTAGAATATAGTTATCCATAGTTTGCTGGTATATATGCGGCTCGAAGGACCACTAATGCGTGAGCCCTTACTTGTTTCATACACAAACTTGATGTATGTAACTTGATGAATCTTAATAATAACAAGACTCAGAAGATATATTTTTGATTTATTAAATAAAAATCTATATTGTGTGTAAAGAAAGGCGACTTTGAACTCAATTTAATATTATCAATAAAATTAAATGTAATAGTTTTGTGAGCATATTTAAATAGAAACAGCTAAACTATTAAAACAAATTACAAATTTACAAACATAAACGAATACGTTATATTAGGCACTGATTTAAAGCAGCAGTTGTATAGAAAGTTGGTATTGGTGTTGGTAAGTTTAAAATTAGAAAATGCAAATTTATTAACAAGTTTGGCAGATAAAACTTTGTAGTAAAATAAACAAAAATGAGTCATAAAAAATAATGCAATGGCTCATCAAAAAAATATTGAGCTGTAAAATAACTAAATGGGTAACTGCCCATAAAGTGAGGGTAGTTAATAAATCAGAATTAGTCGGTAAGAAATGTCATTCTAAGCAGTTCCAGAAACAATGAGGTGGTAAAATGTATTCCTCGTATTTGAGCACCACACACACGTTTTTGAGCACCACACACACACCACAATCTTAAGCCGCTCCCCCCTTCCGTGACTGCGCTTCCCCCTTCCATGGCCCTCGCTACGCTGCGCTTCGCTCGGGAAAAAAAAATTAAGTTAACCTAACCAACAGTAAGGATTTCTGTATTAAGTTTGGAATAATAATAAATAAATGTAAAATAATAAAAATAAGGGTTAAAACAACCTAAAAGTAATTAGTGTAACGCAAAATAAAACTACCTCTCTTTTCAATCGTTTCGGGTTCTGGTGTCTCCGCTCCCTGTAAACTGACGAACTATTTATCTAACTGCCTATTCCATCATTTTTACTGGCGATTTATTTATAAGACTGCTTACGTATTTTTAGTACTGATGTTGTAGGATGAAATAACCGGCCAATTGTTTTTTTATTACTGTCTATGTTTTACTGTCGCACAAATTTACCAACAGCCGTTAAATAAAACAACTGCCTATTCTTTTTTTCGACTGATCATAATACGGTAGAATGGGGATACTTTCGAATCAAGTGTAACATTGATCACAGCTCCTGTTCTCTTCAGTTGTTTTCCACATGTAGTTCTACGCTATGACTCTGGAGGGAATCGCATTAGAAACGCCTAGATCGCTAGGGATACCCATATTTGCAGCTACTAAGGATTTATAGCTGCGATCAATGTTACACTTATATCAAAAGTAACCCCAACCCGAGGCGATGGCTCGATGGCGCAGTGGTTAATGCGCCCGGTCTGCGAGTGCTGAGGTTAAGCAACTTTCGCAAGGCCGGTCATCGGATGAGTGACCAAACATTTATCATTTCTAGCTCCTCCGTGCTTCGGAAGGCACGTAAAGCAGTTGGTCCCGGCTGCATTAGCAGTCGTTAACAACCACCAATCCGCACTGGGCCCGCGTGGTGGTTTATGGCCCGTTCTCCCTATCCATCAAGGCTCGTGCCCCAGCAGTGGGGACATAAAATGAGTTGATGATGATGAATCCCATTCTATGGTAACCTCTCAAATGTTTATATAACCATTAAAAACATTTGTTCCCGTTATATTATACTATATTTAATGAAAACTTCCCACGTTCCAACGTAACATAACAAATGATAAAGAGATACAGAAACACCATTATACGCTGTTATTGGCACTGTATTCAATTCCAAGTATAATATTTCAAATTGTATGATATATATTAATAATGTATGTGTTGCGCGGTGAGATATATCAGTCGGTATGGTAGCATGCGCGGGTTTTCCTATTATAAGAAACAATTGAAACAATTGATGTTCTGTGTGTGTAGTGTGAGTTTTGTTTACTAACCGTATTCATTCGATTGCGTTTATGAAAACGAAAATTAGTGTGGCATTGAAGCAGCGCCTTCTAGCGACATACGTGAAGAGTTAAAATACGATACAAATTCTCGTTTTCGTAAACATGATTGAATGGCGATTGAAACTTGCACCAGGCACCCTGAAAAGCTTGTTGGCGCGTCCGTCGGTTAGAGCGTGATGCCGGCGCCACACATTGGCTTATGAATTAGGTCCAAGCTTGGCTACGAATTAAATGGGCATTTAACATTCGCTCTAATACTTTTTGGCAAACTTACTAGCCTGCTTAAACTTACTAGCGGGGCCTGCCGCGTATACTGAGCTGTGCACAGTGTTGGCATCACATAACAGGGCACATGTAAATTGTTATTATTTTTTATTATTTTTGTTACATGTTGTATGTTGAATTGTGTGTTTTGTTATGTGATACCAATAAATGTCTTTTATTCTTTTATTCTTTTTAAGGGTATTGGATGGTTTTTCACGTCACGTTTTTTTTGCGAGCACCAGCAGCCGTCATGTTGGACGAGAACGTATTTGCTCTGGCTACTTTTTTTTTTTTTTAAATTTATTTGGGTAAAAAAACAATGTTGAATACAATGTTGCTTAGAAAATTAGATAAATTAAGTAGTATTAATTTCAACACCAGCATCAATTACCACAGCTTAAATTTACATTTTTAGACGTTGAGAGTGATATTAAGTACTGCAAAACAAACTGAGTATCTAAACGTACTTAATATAATTGGAACTATATCAAAAATATATTATATTTTACGAAAACATTTACACTATTCAAAATTGAGTACACTCAAAAAAAAACTATTTTTTTAAACTATAGTAGGTACCTATACAGGTTAAAGAGCACCTATACATTAACATTTAAAAAAGGTAAAAACTAATCATGGCCATTAAAAAACTACTTAATTAATTAAATGAAACTTAACTAAAACTTCACTAAGAATAACTGAGAATAACTACGCCTATACATTGAGCACATATTATTATTATTTAGTTAACCAAGTTCAGCTTGCAGTTACAAAAAAGAAACCAAAGAAGAGGCGATTTAGGGTGTCTAGTATGAGTTATGTGTACTATTCGTATTCTCATTCGACCAGTCGGCATTCGGAGAGTCCATGTTGTAGGTACGTCCAATTCGCATTCGTGCTAGCGCGTACTGATGCAACCAATGTGGAGATCGAGACGCAACGTTAGCCTCAAGTTGCCTGCCCGCCTACCCCCTTCATTCCCCTCGCTTTTGATCGTGTACAAAAAACTGACACATCACGGGTCGACATTGGCTATAGGTCGCCATGTTACGTTAATATCTAATAAGACCAAGAACAAGACCAAGACCGATCCACACATTGGTTTATTGGATCCAATCCCACACACACTTGAGACTTGGCTCTAACAAAATTTTGCACTTCTTGCAAAAACTGTTTCCACAAACCGGAGACAGACATGGCGAAACTATAAGCTTAATAGTTCACAAACAGATGCCTCAATCAAAAAACTGTTTCCACAAACCCATCAACATTTTTGAAATAAAACAGACAGACAGACATGGCGAAACTATGTAAGGGTTCCTTGTTGACTACGGTACCCTAAAAAGGACCCCCTTAGACGATTATACTTACTAAAATTTTTACTGCCTCTGTGGTACAGTGGTTAAAAGCACCAGTCTCAAACCCAGAGGTCCCGGATTCGATTACCAGCGGGGGATACGTGTTTGTGTATTCGGTTTGGTTGGTGGTAGGGCTTGTTTGTCCGCCTGGCTAGCTACAACCATCTTATCTAAATATGTCGCCATAACATCAATGTTTTAAGCATTGTGATGTTCCGGCAGCTAAAGATAGCCAGTGCCTTACTTGTTGCGATTTACGGGTAAAGTGAGCTTCCACCATTGGCCTTATCACCACTTAACATCAGGTGAGATAAAGGGACTGTGTTTACCCGTAAAACATTAAAAAATTAAAAAGGGCCTATATCATCAGTATATTCAATATTCCTATATATCTTTAGTATCTGTGATAACTATAAATAGTAGACTGTCCGCAATTTCATTCGCGTAATTTAACATATCCCGTAATAATAAGTATGTTTTAAAATAATTTCTTATGAATGAAAAAAAGAAAAATTATTTATTGATCAAGCATTTTAAAATAAAAACTATTTAAGTATATAAAATTCACATAGTTGCCGACCAATTGGTTGCCACTCAGTGTATTGCCATGTCATGTTATCAGATGTCTTAACCCTATAATTTATTTATGAAAATTAACTTGGGCGCGTGACCCGAAATCATCAAAAGTTGCGGGATCTAATTTTCGCTCGTGCAAATTTAATTGACACTTTTCTAAATTGAGGTAGAATAATGTTATCATCAGCTCGATGGCGCAGTGGTTAACGCGCCCGGTCTGCGAGTGCTAAGGTTAAGCAACTTTCGCAAAGACCGGTCATCGGATGGGTGACCAAACATTTATCATCTCGAACTCCTCCGTGCTTCGGAAAGCACGTAAAACCGTTGGTCCCGGCTGCATTAGCTGTCGTTAACAACCACCAATCCACACTAGGCCCGCTTGGTGGTTTATGGCCCGTTCTCCCTATCCATCCATAGGGAAGGCTTATGCTTCAGCAGTGGGGACAAGAGCTGATGATGATGATGAATGTTATCATAAACGTGCCAAACACCTGACTTTGCCTTTGGAATTGCAACTAAGTTAAAAAATCTAAAAGTAATAGGTTCCTTTATGTCGCCATTTTCTTTACATTGCCAATGCTGGGCAATCAATCAATCATTGAAATCAAAACATTGCTATAACAGTTGGATCTTGATCTTAATCATTAATCCTTGGCTGCTATCATGGTTGGTAATCACAAAGCCGAGTAATGCATCGAAAAATACGAAACACACTTTTCCCGACCTGGGAAATACTGGGAATTGAACCCAAGACCTCCGGATATAGGGCCGAGCACATTGCCATTCGCTACTCGACCATAGAGGTTTCTAAAATATTATTCTATTTAAAAAAAATAGGTGGAATCACAAATCCGTTTTCCAACATAAAGAAACAGTCATTGTTGTTTTAACTAATTAAAACTTATCGGTCCCGAATCTAGGGTGGAGTCATTTAAGCCCGGACAAGGCGTTTGGGATAAATTAAAAACGCCGATGAAGTAAATTGCAATGTCAATCAGACGGTGGCAACGTCACTGTGGCGGATAATCAATCTTCATGAGCCAAAGAAGTGCTCGAGGCCAGGGGATATGCTTCAATTTATAGTTAACAAAGATAGAGGGAACGCAATTGAGTCAGAATGTGGTTTTAATACTGTTTTCTAAAATTTAAGCGGTAGTGTTCGCTTATTTTGAAATTTGAACGATTTTTACGAATATCATCGCGTTTAATTTTACATTTTATTTTATGCTAACGTTCCAAACACTTTACAAGGACAGTGGGTCTCATAATGGATTTGTAACTTGCATACTGTCATTTGTTTTATTTCGTTTCACGCAAAATGATCTTACAGTATCTTATCTTATCTTATCTTAGTAGGGCCTGCTGAGGTTTCCCTCTTGCAGTAACACTTAGACCCATCGGGATCTTTTGTGCAACCCCGTCCTTTCACTCTTCTTCCTCTGTAAAGATAGATTCCATAAGTTCGGCCACGTCCTTAAGAGCGAAGAGCCTGTAGTCCTCTGGTTTCGGATAAGCCGACCCCAGGAGTCCCATTCTTTTCCTAGCCAGAGAGTCACAGTCACACAGTAGGTGCTGCATTGACTCCGTTTCCTCTCCACATGCCCTACATCTTACAGTAAGTTTTAGTGAGCTTACTTTGTTTGATGGTAAGGCTTATTTTAAGTTCTTTTGGCTAGATACCTCCATTTTCGGATATAATATTCGGTTTGAGCGTTCATGGTGAAATAAGATTGCGTTAGCAAAGATGAAGGTATTGGATTTGGAAGTTTAATTAAGTTTTAAGTTAGATAAAGTTATTTTTATCTCTAAAACTAGCAGTTAGACAGCTGGGCAGCGCTAGAAGTATATACTGCAGTAGGTATGTAGGAGCAGGTAGGTAGGTACACGTAGAAACGTAATATTTTATATGAATCTATTCGCATTTATTTTTTCCCTTTGCACGATTCTTCATAGGCAAAGGGTTCGAAACATAATATTATGTGATATAAATAATAAGATATGTAAAAAGTGTTTCGTTACAAATGGACGCTTATTTGTTCTGCTTTTTTGGCGGACGTAAGAGACAGAACGAAATATTTATTTACATTTATGGTTGAAAATGATGGTGTGGTTGTATGTCTACATGACAAAATATAAAATATTATGTCATGTAGACTTACATGACATAATACTTTATATTCTTTTATTACTAAATATGGCCTCCATAGCGTATTTCAAAAATAGTTCAAGTACTTTTACGAGAAAACATATTTTTTAATAAATTGTAGTTACAATTGGAACAATAAAATTATAAAACTTAACCAATCACTGCTCTGTGGTTTGGTACATAGCTATCGCTTGATAAACAAAAGACAGATCACAGATCACAGATCAGAGACAGTTCGCGTTCAAAAATTTTGAATGGCAACACTTTTTAAATTAATTTTAAGATACCCAATACGTCTCCCTTTGTCCTACGTATCCTACAAATTGATAGAAAGATATAAATAAAATATTACATAAAATAAATCCGAACAGATCCTAATTTATTTATTTATTTACTACACACGACAGTGATAATACAGTAATATAGCAAAATCGTACACTGCTTGTATCGACTGTTCCAATGTATAGTAATCGCGTAATCTTTAAATAACGAACAGAATCGTAAGTTAAAACTCTTTACGACATCGTTTAGCTCTCAGCCTATGTAGCCTTTAAGAAAAATAAATTGCTTCCGACGTCACACGGTTAGGGAGATAAAGTTACAATATGAGTGTAAGCTTAGAACGCGAACGGCGCGTCACGTCTGTCCATAAACACGTACATTAATAAAGAGGCATTACCAGTTCCGAATAAGGGAAAATCGACCTTATTTACATTAGTAGAATTTGTCAAAGGGTGTTAAGGGGTTTCTCTTCGAGAAATCGTGAGTTGCTTTAGTGCTGCTATTTTTTCTTTCACTTTTAAACATTGGTATATATTTATTGTTTCTATATAACTATAAAAGCTGTACAAAATGTTATAGTAGTTTATTAAAACACTTAATTTATCATTGTCGTCATCATGCTACACAAAAGTTATGACGTGCATTCTGACGCACGGTAAAGCTTGAAATTGCGTAAAGATATAACGTTACTCTACTGAGTACTCCTCCCTAACGCTCCTTCTAAAAAAAATTAACTCTTATTTATTTGGAATAATAACCAATTACAAAAAATGTTTTCTTCTGCAGCTTAAAATATAAAACGTTACCAATTTTATAACCAACGACGTTATTCACAAAGTTAAAGCACCACTTATATAACGGCAAGTGCTCTGGAGAACTATATGACCTTATCCTACCTTTTCCTTTCCATAGGAGTACGAGTGCTGCACTCTGGAGTCACCGCTGCAGCGCGCTGTCTCGAACATTCAATCGCGCACAAACAAATTTGGTGCCTCGTTTCTTTGTCGCACTTCCAAAAGATGGAATAGTCTACCGGTACACGTTTTCCCTCCTTCCTATGAAATGGGGTCCTTCAAACAAGGCTTGGAAAGGCACTTCGTAGGGCGGCAGGGTGACGGTGTCTGATGTTGTGTTGTTTTCACGCTGCAGCATTCTCTTCGCGTCTAGACTCCATTTAAACTTAACATCAGGTGGAGTGAAGTCATTTGCCGTGATAAGTAAAAAAAATATATTATATTTATAAATATTTTGGTAATACGTCTTGTTTTGCTAGATCACTCTTCTTGTAAACTAAGCTTATAGATGATTATGTATTTCTTTAAAATATAAAAATTTATACAACACCTTTCTATTTCATAGCAACTTAGTTCAAAAAGTTAAAGTATATAACCAACATCTTGAATTTTCCATTGCTAATTATTGCACCCTGAAATTGGAAAAGCCGACAAAAACAAAAAAAAAAGTTAACTTGCTACTCTACTCCGATACTTAATAATGTTACTCTAGACTGTTATAGATCAAAGCGCTGAAGCATTTTAATTAAGCTCCACTGAATTCGACGCAAAGAAGCGTAAAGTTTCCCATTAAAACTTTTTTATATAAACTTAAATATCAAAGAGTAATTTGCTGCAATAAACGCTCGTTTCACTTTAGTAATTAAATGTTTCGGACATGTTGTAATTTAAAATTTGGAGGCAAAAGCAGAATTCCAGTTGAAAGTTGAAAGAGGAGTTTAGTTGCGATTTATCTCGTTTTCACTATATGTTTTGTAACTGAGCAATTATTTATGTTAAGTTGTTTGATACATACATTCATGTAATTAGTTCATTGGTGAAGGTCGCGGGAAGCCGCTGGATGCGAGCAGCACAACACCGTTCGTTGTGGAGATCCTTGGGGGAGGTCTTTGTCCAGCAGTGGACGTCCTTTGGCTGAGATGATGGTGATGATGATGTAATTAGTTATTTTAATCAAACATACTCCTCCTATAGACTACTGACGTGACCCCATACCTAACACAAGCATTTTAATTCCTAGGTTGATTAACAAGAATGTTATTAATGTGTCAACAGCGCTTTAAATAAAAGAAAAAAAACTTTTTACAAACAAGCTTTTATTAATAAAAAAAAGAACTAAAAAGTTAAAAAATTACCGAGTTCCTTTAGTCATCTTCCAGCTCTATCTTCAAACCATCTAGCACCAAAGTACTAGTCAAGTCGAATCATACGAGGCCAAACTCGATGGGGTTATGACGTTTAATTACCGAGTTCCTGTGGCCATTTTCTAGCTCCATCATCAGACCCTGGTTACCATCTAGCACCAAAGTACTCGTCAAGATGGATCAAACGAGTCCAAACTTGATAGGGTTGTGTCGTTTAACAACTGAGTTCCTATGGCCACCTTCCGGTTTCATCATCAGTTCAGCTTCATGTCATAATAATTTTGCATTGTCATCCGATTTACACATGCGCGCAAAATTTCATTTCAATCGGTAGCCGGAAAGTGGATCAAATTTAACTTGCAAGATTTGATTACAGACAAACGGACAAACAAACATCAAGACAGGTGAAACTAAATAAAAGCTTGTAAATTAGTCTTTATTATAAAAATACTAAAGTATCCCGTTTTGAACCTTCCTTGGTAAGGCACTATAAGCTTTCCTCCGTTTGTTAACCTACCCGTTTTGGGGTGGTGGGTTGTGACCTGATCTTTCACGTGAGGAGGCGTGCAGTTCAGCTCAGCCCAGCGTGCAGCTGCGACCACTCAACAGCTTTTTTATGTAATACGGGTAACCTCAGTGCCCTCATCTCTTGATGTTATGTGAAGATAAGGCCAATGGTGGATGTGCACTGTACCCGGATCCTCAACTACTGAGGCACTGGCTATCTTATCTCTAGCTGCCGGGATACAACAATGCTACAAACATTGATGTAATCAGCTCCTAACTGTGCATATCTGCATGCATCCATTGATTCTTCTACATGTGTACATATTTACGGTCGGGAGAGTGGTGATCGCGTACAGCATCCAAACTTGATGATCGAATAATTTAGCAGAAATAACACTACAAATTATTTAAATTGCATTTTTGTTAGCCGATATAGTATTCGTATTAAATTTGCTATAGTACGTAAACAGACTGCTATCATATCTCTTTAAAGACTAAACGTCATGAAACATAACTTTTCGCACGCACGATACTACCATTTAAATTCTCAGAACATGAAGCCAATTCACTCTTGACAACTTTTAATTACTTCAACCCTCTCCGAAACCAGATTAAAATGAGCCTTATACACTCGTAACACGATTAAAAATGCCATGATGTACCTGGTAAAAGACTAAAACACCTGTGACTCACATTAAATATCAACTTATAGCCACGTAATAATTGTTAGCTTTGAATCAAAGTGTTTAAAAAAAGTTGTAAGGAGGTATTATTATGTCAAACTCCCAGTTGTTTTCTAAACCAATAAGTCCTTGGAGGCAAACAAGATCAATTTTTAGAAATTCATCTTATGTTTCCAATTTAAAAACCTATACGGGGAAGCAACGGGCCTTTCATCTCTTTTAATGTTAATGTTCCGCGTACCGGAAAGCGCAGTGTGGGCAGGCCTCCAACAAGGTGGACGGACGATCTGGTGAAGGTCGCGGGAAGCCGCTGGATGCGAGCAGCACAAAACCGGTCGTTGTGTAGATCCTTGGGGGAGGCCTTTGTCCAGCAGTGGACGTCTTTTGGCTGAGATGATAATGATGATGAATGTTAATGTTAAGCTATCTTCAGCTACTGAGAAACTGGAAATCTTATCTTTAATTGTAAATACATTACAACGCAACGATTTACTATATCAATGTTAGGAACGTTGATGTTTGGTGACGTATTTAGATAAGATGGTGGTAGCTAGCAATGTGGTCTGAAAACAAACTCTACCACCAACCAATTTGAGTACAAAACGCCCAGCTGGTAAATCCGGGACCTCTTAGTCTAAACCACTATATAATTTAGTTAATCATTGTTTTGTCTCTTTTTCTAGAATTCAAAATGACGTTTGTATGACGTTGACAAAACAATATTTAACTAAATAATGCTTAAATAGTTTTTATGAATAAGGGGGTAAGTAGGTACCTAATTGTTATTTAAATTCACATATCCAAGAGCGGGAATTACCTTGGCAATGACACAGGTAAATGTAGTCAGATTATATGAAATTATTACTTTGTCAGGCCATTAGTGAGTGAATACTCTAGCGGCGTGTGTGAACACGAAAATTATTTTCATCAATCACATCAACAATCGCTTATAAAGTGCGATGGGAAAATCGATAGCCATTACGCCGTACGTCACAGTAGACATTTACATTAAGTTTTATTACAATAGCTCGCTAATCGAGGAGCTCGATGGCGCAGTGGTTAACGCGCCCGGTCTGCGCAACTTTCGCAAAGGCCGGTCATCGGTTGGATGACCAAAACTGTAGCATCTCTAGCTACTCCGTACTTTAAAAGGCACGTAAAGTCGTTGGTACCGGCTGCATTAGCAGTCGTTAGCCAACCACCTGTTTGCAATGAGCCTGCACGGTGGTTTATGACCTCTTCTACTTATCTATAGGGAAGGCTCGTGCCCCAGCAGTGGGGACATTATGAGCTGATGATGATGGCGATGACCGCTCGCGACTTCGTTTGCGTAGGCACTACTATTTACTGTACAACTATTCCGTCGCAAACAAAGAAATTTGGTGAATCATATCTTTGTCGCACCAACAAAAATTGGAATTCAGCAACACAACAGGATCTTTAAACGAGGTATGAGAAAGCAACTTGCGTGTCGGCAAGGTGAGAACGACTTGTGGCACTCATGCTCCGCATAGTTAGACTCTCCTTCTGCTTCACAGATGTTAAGCAGAAGTCTAAGGGCAGAGCAGTCATTTGCTATCTATTCTATAGAAAAAAATATTTAATTACTCGTTTATATCATCCTCATCATATTTTCGGCCCGTGAGCACTTCTTGCTAGACCTCCCATTTAACACGCAAACATAGCCGGTCCCGTGCGAGTCTCATCCACTACCTTCCTTCCAACCTGACAATATCATCTGACCATCTAACAGGTCCTCGAGGCTTTTATGTCGGAGTGACGGAGTGGTGGCTTCCCATCTTTGAGTCACCATTCCGTCACAGCCCTGGTGTATCAGCTGTTATTCCGCCTTCAACGTGTCCTGTTTATATATTACTACTTACTTATTGCTAGGTCCAAGGTTTGAGCTGGGCGTCGATAAGTCAATGAGTCGAAAAATCTCGAGAATAGTAGTATTCTTCTCGTATGAGCTGTTTGAAGACAGGCTCTACCTGTAAATCAAGCTTAACTTTAATCCGTTCAGTTATTTTAGAGTGATAATTAAAGAAAAAATAAACAACCATTCAATAATAATTTTTTGTACGCTCTTAAATGTATCGAGTCTAAACCTTTGGTATGCGGGGGCACTGATCAGTGACGCCAAACAATAAAATTCTATTGTGTCTGTATTTGCCACAGACGACGAATTAAACTCAGTCTTAAAATAGAAAATGAACTGTGAATTGTTCGTTGCTGTAGCCTTTTAGCAAAGAGTTTAATCCCAAAACTCTTGCCCCAAAATAAAATACTCGTCACAACCTTTCATAGTTGCATTTACACCGGAAAAAGTCCGAGCAGCGTTCAAAAGTACAATACTAAAGTCAACTAGCACGTCACAAAGGACTGGCGAATTAAGAGAATTATTGTTTTTATCAGGTCGCGTGATACGGAACAGTAAAAAACACCAGTTATTAAAGCCGACAGCGCTCGGCTCTGTTAAAAGTTTGCCTTTAAAATCAACACAACCATTCATAATATCGTGTAGCCCGCTACAAACTTGTTACAAGTAGTTTGAACACGATCCGCTTTTAACTGTAGCAGGGGATCGATCAAGTCTACTGATGATGATGGTGTAGATAATGTAAATATTAATAGAATATATAGAAAAGAATCCTAGATCCTTGGGGGCCTTTGGCCTTTGGCCTTTGTCCAGCAGTGGACGTCTTTTGTCTGAGATTTTTTGATTTATTTATTATATTGTTTATACGTAGCACGGCAAATGACTCCACTTCACCTGATGTTAATTGAATATGGAATCCAGATGCAATGACAACTGGTGCAGCGAGAAAACAACGTATCATCAGTTACCCTCACTCTGCCGGCCCACAAGGTGCCTCTTCACGCCTCGTTTGAAGGACCCCATATCATAGGAAGGAGGGATGATGATGATAATGATTATATAGAAAATAATAAGTAAGTAAATAAAGTTAATAGCAATGACTGTTCCGCTGCTGCAATGATAGGTAATGGCTTAATCAGCACGCTTGCCATATGCCGGTAGGTGATCACAAAACATGCATCGAAAAATTCGAAACTCACTTTGACCGACCTGGGAATTGAACCTAAGACCTTCGGGTATCGGGTCGAGCCCTTTACCACATGGCCACCGAGGCGTTCGTGTAAAAAAGAGGAAAAAAGGTATAGCTATGTAGAAAAATGTAAAAAAATAATGCGCTACCCCACGCAATCTGTTCACGTAGCCTTTATTTCCAGCTAAAAACAGAATACACACAAAAAATGTTCCACTACCAAGAAAGTACATAACTCCTCAGTTTATCCCGGCTATCCTAGCATTTTATTTATGGCTCGCTTAGTGACGTCCGTTGAGGTCACAGAATTAATGTTCCCCTACTCTGAATAATTACACCCTTTTTTTCTTTTAAGGAGCAGGGCGTTGGTAAAAATGAACTACTACTAGCCAGCAAGTAGTTAAGTGTTACGTAGTGCTATAAACTTCTTTATTAAAACTTTGACAGTGCACCGAATAGAATGTTGCTGGCGTTAAAAATTTCAATTAAGCAGGGGAAAGTTTAGGAATTACAATTTTAATGACGTTTACGAGGGTCGAGTTCGCGATCAGTTGGTGCCAATAATTTCGACTGATTTATCTTAAAAATGTTTCAACGTAAGCCTACTGTTACAATGTTACTTTTTATACATTATTCCTTATTACTAGTGGTCGCCCAGTGGTCGAAATTCGACCGTAATTTTAATAAGGCTGCACGGATTGTATCCCAAGCAATGAAAAATTTAAAAAAATAGAATGTGAGTTTTAATTGGCATTGACAGATTTCGGCCGCTTCTTTTCCATTTTAGAAATTTTTGAAAAGAGTAATATGCGTGTGTGTCAAATACATGGTAGTGTGTGTAATGTTTGTTTTATTGATTTAATGTATTTTATGCATAATTTAAAAAAAATAACATTCTGCAATCCTTCTTCTCTATATAAACTATAAGAGTACGAAATTTCATACTCCTCCGTCTGCACAATTTTCGTAAAAAGGGGTACAAAGTTTTTGCTTCTCGTATTAATATATAGATACCTTTTACAAATAAACTAGTAGAAACTTGGAATATTTATTAGAGTTTTTTTTATGTCACTAAAATATAGTTCGAAATCGTTTGAAGAGAGACAAAACACTGAATATTCTATATCAAGTTTTTTTTTTTGTATGAGTTTATTTGGAATATGTTTTGTGCTGTAAGTCTAGTTGGTGGTGTTTTGAGTCGATTAAGGATAATCTCAGCATGGACTACTTGGCGGGAAAACTAAGGCTATAATTTCTTAAATTTGTATCCCGGATATAGAATGCATGTTATAATTACTATAAAACCTTATATAATAACCATATTAATAATAAAACTTTCAATATAAACAACAGCTATGTGAGGTTAAAGAATTTTTATTTAACTCATAAGAAATTTACATTTCACTTACTGAGCTAAAACATGCACTTAATCTAGTAAAATTGTATGTCTCGGCGAGCAAAAATGTACTTAAACAAATAACTAAAAGCTTATATTTTAACTTAATTTTTAATTTTTCATGGTGTTGGTTGCTATCTGTAACTGATACTAGTAGTTATGCAAACAAAACAAAACAAATCAACTTAAATCTACCATAGCTTAACATAATTTATAAAGCTAAACAAATATATATATTTTTTTTAGTAGTCAATATTGCTAGTTATGTAGGTTTTTAATCTTTTTTTGAATATTGCTAAGCTGACTGTGTCCTTAATATCTTTTGGCAAACTATTGTAAATACGTGCCCCTTCAAAGCTTATGTTTTTCTTGCCATAGTTGGTGCGGGGTATCGACAACTGTAAGTTTTCAGCTCGGCGAAGCAATCGTTTTCCTTTAGCTCTATTAGTTTGAAATGACAATTGGGTGTGTATTACTTTTAATAAAATTTTTTTAATCAAAATGCAAGTGTTAAAATGGTAAAGTTGGTTAAGGGTCATAAGGTTCGTTTCAGAATAATACATTGACTATTGATAAAGTAATTATTAGAAATAACGAACAATAGATATTTCTGTAACCTAATTACTTCTTCGAAACGAACCGTTGTTTCAGCCCAAAACGAACTTGTTTGTCACATCTGAATGGGTTCCAGTAAGTTAAATCAACTTCCCATTCATACAGAGCGGAGTCGGTCCGACTTTAATTACATTTCATTCAATATGGTCGGAAAATTATTCATAGCGCTTCGTGGGAATTATTAAAACCCCTTGACCGTGACGCGGCGAACTTTAAATTTATTAAAACACGATTGGCATCTCTATGAAACCAATTGCCGACATATTCAAAACATATTTTTTAAATATTGTTGCCGATTCATCACCAACTCATTGTATGTCCTCATTGCGGGAGCTTTCCCTATAGAATATATGAACACACCACAGAAATAATTGGCCTTAGCACGGAAGAGCACAAGATGATACATTTTGGACACTCATACGATGGCCGGCCTTTGCGGATGTGGCTTATCTTCAATCGCAGACCCGAGTGCGTTAACCACTGCGCCTACGAGCTCCTTAGCCAAGTCTATTTTTGAATATATTTCGATAAGCCACTATTTCACTATAGGTAAAGTCATCTTCCTTTTTTCCATTTGTCTCTATCGTGGACTATTTCGGGTGAATTCGGGAAAATTACTTTGTGTGGGAGTGCAACTAATCCTCTTTACTCCGTCAGAGCCTTTCACATTGTAATTTCACTAGATCTTTTATTTTAAATCATGTTGATAAAAAGTTTTTTTTTTAATTTAGAATTTAGAGGGACAAGAAACAGCTGTGCTGAATAATGATGTCATGATAGGATCATGGCAGAATCGCGTGGTGACCAAGCAAGGAAGACGACGGGGCCGGGGCTTACAGACAGAGATTTACCAATCCTTTTGGAAAGGATTCTCGAGAGACAACGTGGGGCTACTGCAGCAGCGAAGCAAATGGCGGAGCTCCAAAGGACCCAAGCTGACGGAGGGCACCATCGTTCTCATCAAGGAAGATCACACACCGCCATGCCATTGGAGACTGAGGAAGATCGTCGAGAGCCACCCCGGCCCCGACGGAGTCACTCGTGTGGCCACAATGAAGACGTCACAGGGCATCAACAAGCGATCGTTCAACAGAATTTGTCCCATACCAATTGAAGTTACGGATTAGTTAATTAGTTATAAGTTAATTAAGTTGTCATAACATAGTACTGTAGAAATGTTTAGAATAACCATTTTGTAATAAATGTTTGCAATCTGGGTTCTTTATTCAAATAAAACAAACACAATAGGTAGGTAGGCATACTAGATACCTACTGTTTAATTAGTTTAGTCAAACAATGATCCTAATAAATTAGTCATTTAAATTATTAAATTAACCTCTGGTCTGTCTGAATACCAGACACAATAGAATTTCAATTGTTTGACGCCGTGGATCTACGTTCCGACATACCAAGGCTTAAAGGCTTGTAATAATAATTATAACTCAGAAATAAACATTTCAAGGGGGGAGCATGTTGTATATCTAGCGCCATCTGGCGCCGACAAGAGAAACTAAATATGTTGCAATCAATCTACACAAATGTATCACTTATAAGTAGTTAAACACAAATGTTGAAAAAATTTCCACGAGCAGGATTTGAACCTGCACCTTTCTGACATTCTGGGTCAGGTGCTCTTCCAATTGAGCTATCGTGGTTCTAACCAACCCGCCGAAATTATTCAACACTTCTTACTTTGAAAGCCAAAGGCGCCCATTCAATGTCAACAACTACCGTCACTAACATCCGATCATAATAGTGACGGTAGTTGTTGACATTGAATGGGCGCCTTTGGCTTTCAAAGTAAGAAGTGTTCAGAAGGGTGCAGGTTCAAATCCTGCTCGTGGAAATTTTTTCAACATTTGTGTTTATGTAATTTATTCGCAACATTTATGAGTAGTTGCTATATTTCCCGCAGACAGCGCCAGTCTGCCATTATATAAGGGCCTGCGCGCCCGCCACTCGTCCTCTTTTCTGCCGGCTGCAACAAGGTTGAGCAAAATCAATGTACCTAATTAGTTACAGGTGGTTTCACTCACCCAACGCTCCTCACAGGCCGCCATGTAATATATGTTGCAAAAGTTTAAATAAATAAAAAATAAAAAACCTTAGAATTGTTAAATAAAATACTAATGTTCCAGCTTAGAGTAGGTACACGAGCTACGTAAGAATGGCTAATTACTTTTCTTGTGGTGAATTATATTATGAAACTAACTTAAATGAAGTCTATTTTTAAGCTCATAACTATGCTTTAACTGAACACGGCACGAAGGATTGTAACAAGTTTGTAAAAATGATTATTAAAGTACGTATATATAATTATATAGAGGGAATAATGATACTTTACGCAGTAAAAATAAAAAGTTTAGTAAAAATATTTAATCACTTTTGTATGCTCCTCTAAATTAAAATTAATCTAAATACGTGCCGTAAAACATACTCCTATGTCATCATTAAATCATAAGCATGTAAACGTCCCACGGCTGGGCTCAGGCAGTTCCACTTTAAGTAGTACCTAAGTACAATGTTATTATTCATATTTCACGTGTTGAGATATGCAAAATTGAAAACTCACACAATAAAGTAACATCGTAACAAAGAACTTTTTATACAACTGAATCTAGTCGATGATTCAGTACAATCCCTCCGTCCAAACATCAAGATAAAATAAGTCAAAGATAGCCAAGCGTCCATCATCTCAAAATAACGAAAGCAAACAAACATCCGCGCGGTTAAGCATCAGGGGATTTCCCTTTTTTCGAAATCAATATTTGAGAGAGGCTTCGAAAGAATCATAACTGCAGTATCAAAGGTTATGATAGTGCGACCAATGGACTTGATACTTGGCATTTTTATGTTAGTGAGCCGAAAACACACATTTCTCGCAAGGACGACGGTAAATGGAGCGAGAGAGTTCTGACGTGGAGAACCCGAACAGGAAGAAGAAGTGTTGGCAGACTACCGGCTAGGTCTGATAATCTTAAAATTTCAGCAGGCCCAACCTGGATCGGAAAGGCCACAGACCGCACAATGTGGAGAAAAATTAGAAAGGCATACGTCCAGCAGTGGACATCACTATGCTGAAAGGAAGGTAGGAAGAAGCCGACAAAGCATCTCATCGGCAAGTGGAGTGCGGCATCTGCAGCCAAGAGATGCTTGCGACACTAAGAGTGATAATTTTAACTAAGCTGTTTTTTGGTGGGCATAGGTATTAGAGTGAACCTGAACAATTCGGGAAGAATCCTACCACCTGGCAAATTGGGCATCATCATCAACATTTGGTATTCTATAGTTTTTCCTTGGTAATGCCAATTTTCTCCGCGAAGCTTGCCCGTTGAGAATCTGCCAGGCTGCTTCTCCCTGCCAGGGCGGCAGCCGACCGTCAATAGTGGAGAGGCAGAAAAGAGGCCTATGTACGAACACCGACGTTATAAGGGCTGCAATAGATAGATAAAATGTAAATTTTAGTACTGAGTAAGACTGACAAGAAATACAGTCTTTTTTCTTTGCGAATATTGCAGCGTCAAATTAAAAGTTTTTTCAGAACAAATAGACATTTTAGTTACACAAACTAAAACAAAACTAATTTAAAGTAGCGTAAAAATAATAAACAATTTCGATCAACTACAAATTGTAAAAACAAATGGATCTAAACTATTGTGCCTAATGCAAGCATCTAGACGTCCAAACATGAGACTCGGAATATTTTGAAAAATAGCAGCCTCACAGTTGGTGAGCGTCAAACGTAAATAGAGCAAGGCGGGTATTGGCGCTCGAACCTTTATTAATGTCAGATCGGCAGACGGTACAAAGGAAACGAAAGCAGCGCTGCTAGCGAAAATTAGTTAAAAAACGTGTCAAAAGCGGAATGCATAATGAGAAGAACTCATTTCTGGAAAAGAGCACTTGCAGCCGGCGGGCATATACTTTTTCGGGAATATTTATTGAGTCGGACTTTGTCCATGTTAGTATAAGCACAAATGAATACCTTTTTACTGCATCTAACAACGTGGTAGTATTTGTAGACAATTAACATGAAAAGACTTAGAAAGTGAATTTTTTTTTGCAATAAGTTGTTACTTTTAGAGGATTCATCACCAGCTCTTTTTATATCCCTACTGCTGGGGCACGAGCCTTCCATTTTGATGGATAGGGAGAACGGACCATAAACGGTGGTTTTGACACCGGCCCAGCGGACTAATGGTTGTTAACGACTGCTAATCCAGCCGGGCGTGCCTTCCAAAACACGGAAGTGCTTAAGATGATAAATTTTTCCTTTCCCATCCGATGACCGACCTTTACAAAAGTTGCTCAAACTTAGCAATCGCAGTCCGAGCTAACAATTGACGATGGCATGTTTCAAATAACTGTCACTTCTCGTATTAAAGATTTCATTGTATTTGTCTAATTTGTCTCCACAATCATCTAGCAAGGGAAAGTTTCCAATAAAACGAGTTCTAATTAATAACACAAATCACAAAAGTTCCCTCCCCAAAATATCCCCTAGTCATGGAACTGTCGACATAAATAATGAAAAGAAACTCGCTAAGTTTCCGAATTCGGGGCACCGACTCAGATCTCTGTCCCGATTGGGCGATCACATTGGGCGTTTAAGGCCAGTCAGTCACAGGTGCTGTACCCATTCCGATTTGGATTGATTTAGAACGCTGCTGGAACTTTCGGTTTCACACCTCACATGTCACATTCAATATTTTCATATAAAAACAAAAAAAAATAAAGAAAATACTTTTACTGACACACTTTAAGTACAACAAAAATTAATTACATGTAACATATTTTATATATATGAAAAAACAAAAGTACACTCACAATAAAAAAAACAGAAGACCAAGCGTGGCCAACTAGGCCCCAGCCTCAGCTCATGCTACAGCGACATGAGGCCGCTGCAACGCTGGTATTCTGGAGAAGCCTGATCGGCCTAAGTTAGTTACTGTCTGGTTAGTTTACTTTAATTAGAGTTATTTGTAAACTGTTAGATAAGGGTACTTTAATTAGTGTTAAACCTTTTTTATATAAAAAGTTTTGTATTCTTTATTCTTTCAAGAAAATTCTTTAATTTGTCCTATAAATTGTAATATAAGGAAAAAATAGGAGAAAATCCTTTAAACTAACAATCAGAAATAATTAGCTATTTTTGAAAATCAAATGTGGCATAATGATAATAATGACACTGATCATAAGAATATTTGAAAAGAAGCTTGTTTAAAATACACAACGAATTAATTAAATTAACTCGTAGTGTATTTTGGCTGAGAAGGGTACTTCTTATTTCTATAGTTTTTGTATTTTATTTTATAACATTAAATTTCATTTAAGTTTAATTTTATTCTGCTAACATTACGAAAAAAAATACCTAATATATTTTACAATAAAACTGGATTAATACAATTTTCTTTTCTTTGTCTATTTTGATTTACGGCTCAATAATGTTAGTAACAATACTTCTTAAACTACATTAGTACTGTTTTTACTTCATTCCTCTTTCACAATCCACAGTGCAGCCCACACACTTTTCGGGAAACAAAAGACGGCTGTGTTCAGCAGACGTGCATAAAAACAAAACTTACTCTCTGTTCCACGCATTTTAGCGAGCATTTCTCAAAAGTTTACACAAAAGAAAACAAAAGAAATCAACTTTATATTTCTTACGTAGGGGAAATAAAACAACAGATAAAATGTTTCTACAACACCGTACCGTGAGGTATTACGTAAGGCGCGGGCCGCCAACATTTTATTTCAGAGGTGTTTCTAGAGACCTAATTTTACGGAGAAAATGCTGTTAAAACGATGTCAAGAAAAGCTTTCTGTTTTCATCCAACGTCTCGTGGAAGTCAAATCGCTAAATTGTGTTACTATTATACTGGTTCCTTCAGCTGCATAAAAATGCGGCTTGAAAATGTGTCTTTTAACAAATCGGTTTTTAGAAAAACTCCAAAGGAAAAAGGTTTTTATTATATTATAAGTTTGTTATAATGGAGTTTATTTGTTGCAAACATACATACATACATACAAAAATACAAAGGTTTCCTCTTTATAATATTAGCATAGATTGAATTAAATCAGCACCTCCTGTGACAAAGGAGACGAGATTATCTTTAGATGTTACCTCAAGCGATATTATAATACATTATAAACTTTTTAATAATTCGGTATATTCATAGATTAGGATAATAATAACATTAGAAATATTATATTTCCGTCTGTGTAGTCACACAGTCAGTTAGTAGTAGAACAGTCATTCTATTGTATGTCACGGTAAATCTTCTCCCAAACTAAAATAATCCAATTTTTAAATTAGCATAGATATTAAAACAACCTCAAACATAACAGTTCATCATAAAGTTAAGAACGATGAATTATAACAAACAGATTGTAAGTTACACTTAGCAGAGCTATGTTAAAAAACAAAAAGCAAACTTGTATAAAACATTTATTTTATAGCTTTATAACCAGAAAAGCAATGTTTAGTTGCAAAAATAAAACCGCTGTGTACACAGTGGTACGCTGTACTGTAATGAAGAAACTCGGTATGATTCTCGGCAATGCAGAAGTCGGAAATACTCTCGAATCTCTGCAATTGCGTAGAGATGTTGCGTCACTCAGCGTGTTTTACCGCTTATACCATGGCGAGTGCTATCTGAAGAGCTCTTTGACCTCATCCCACTTTCTCCCTTCCTTCATAGGAGTACACGTGCTACTCTTCGGAGTCACTGTTTCACTGTCTCAAATATCCCATGGCGCATATAGAAATTTGGTGAGTCGTTTCTTTGCCGCCAAAAGATGGAATAGTCTACCAGCACATATGTATTTTCCCCTGTGTGGTGCCGGGGATAAGGAATTGCACCACCCCATATCTTTCCGAGGGTGTCGTAAAAGCCGACTAGGGGACCATTCCAGAGGATGGGCAGCAGCATCTCTCTGAGGTTACTCTTAACCAACTGCGATCGCCAACCCGCCTGCCAAGCGTGGCGATTACGGCAAATACCCCTCATGGAGATCCGTGGGGGAGGCCTTTGTCCAGCAGTGGACGTCTTTTGGCTGTGATGATGATGATGATGATGACATATTTTCCCTACTTCATATGATGGGGTCCTTCAAAAGAGGCTTGAAGAAGCACTTTGTGGGCCAGCAGAGTGAGATAACTGATGCTACGTTTGTTTTCACGCTGCACCAGTTATCTTCGCGTCTGGACTCCATTTCCATTAAACATCAGGTGGGATGGAGTCATTTGCCGAGCTATATCTATAAAATAAAAAAATAAAAAAACACATACACACGTTTATGTATGATCTATATAATAAAGTAATGAGACTGATTTTATGATGTTCCTATAAACAGTGTTTAGTTATATAGATATAAGTTTGCTAATTTGTCGTCTGCTATGAATACAGACACAATAGAATTGTAATTATTTGTAGGACGAATCTGGCACTAAAGGTTAAGTTTGGTCGTTAAATATTTACGAATTAGCCATGGAACAGCTAAGTTGCAGGCATTTTTTTCTTCATCATGATCAGCTTATTTTTATGTCCCCACTGCTGGGGCACGAGCCTTCCCTATAGATGAATAGGGAGAACGGGCCATAAACCACCACGCGGGCCCAGTGCGGTTTGGTAGTTGTTAACGACTGCTAATGCTGCCGGGACCAACGGCTTTACGTGCCTTCCGAAGCACGGAGGAGGTCGAGATAAAACATTTTTGGTCACCCATCCGATGACTGGCCTTTGCGAAAGTGGCTTAACCTCAGCACTCGCAGACCGGGTGCGTTATCACGTTATCACCACTGCGCCATCGAGCTCCTTTCTTACTAGGTGACATAAATATTTGGTTTCGAATTATGAAGAATTATTTATTTATTTACTTTCGCTGGAGACACGCCACTGACGACCGCGCATAGGAAAACGCAGTTTGGTCTGGCCTCCAACAAGGTTTACCGATGATCTGGTGAACTATCACTAAGTAACTATCGCTCATTTCTGACAACAGAATAGAAAGACTACATAATTGCTCCGTGCAGAATTAGGTTACAGCCGCATTAACTAAAAAAAAATAACCATTAGCTAACACAATGCGGGCAAGTATTTAAAATTGGATCGACTTCTCAATAGCTCAATACGCTTTGTTTCTGGTTTACGCAAATACGACCATATATCTTCCTATCGTCTTCAGCTTAAATGGCTACCATCCTGCAACTCGTAAGTCCAGAATTCTAACAATACTATATTCTATTCTACGTAAATGATCCTATTTCTCCTTATTACTTAAAATGTAATTTCAGTTTCCTTAGCTCATCTCATGCCCGTCAACTTCGCTCATTAAATAATCATCTTCTCGCCACTCCTTTGCATCATTCTGGATTAGTTGCCAATTCCTTCGCGGATCTAGCCATTCAATTATGGAACGGCTCTTACCGAAAAAGTTAGACAAGCTCCAAGTAAATTGGTCTTTAAAACATTGGTGTATAAACTGTTTCTACAGGAATCAAAACCCACGTAACAGAATCCCATCATCTTTTCTTCTGTTATATTTAAGTATGTTTAAATAGTCTATTTTTTTTTCTGTTAAATGATATGTATATTATATTATTATCATTTAATCTAATAAACTTACTTACTTCCATATAGGTCCTTATAAGTTTATGTAGTAGGTATATATTTCATCTACGTTCTTTGTCGCACCGCTTCTGCCTAGCCCTTAGGTCGACTGGTAGAGAATGCCATTTGGCATTAAGTCCACATTTTGTACTATATTTTATTGTGCAATAAAGATTTTAAAAAAATAATAATAAAATACTTATTACTTAAAGCGTAAATAATTCTTAAAACATACTTGCTAAACGCTTAAATTAAACGAGACACAGTCGAATTAAATTACGGGTAAGAATGAAACGGGCGGAGCAAATAGGAGTGCTCTTAAAATTAATTTTGTAAAAGCATCCCGCTACATTTATTTAAGGATTAGCACTTCTCCGAATTAGTTACGGCTCACTTTCGCAGAATCCAAGCAATTTATTTCGTATGCCTTGAATTCGTTACCCATGGCACGTCCTTAATATTTACCAACGCGGTATGCCTACTGTATTAAATTTATGTAATTGTCCTGTTCTGTTACAACCCGAAGTAGGTATTATAATTGTTTGTAGTTATTACCGGACATTATTGCCATATTGTGATATTGAGTATCCTCAAAAAAAGTACACAACAAATGATTTAATAATATTCCCGTATAATCCCGTTAGTAACAATAATTTGGATTATAGTTTTTACTACCATGATCACACAATAGAGGCTGCAGTGATTCGTTACTAGATATGTAGATGATCAATGTTCTCTATCGCAACACGTGTGTGTTGTGTGTCATCCATCAATAATCAATGACATAGTTCCTTATTGGTGGTAAAAGCTTGCAGTGTTTGTGGGTATTTATTTTCTCCCTTTCTGTTACAGTGTCTATATATTGGAAAATGATCTATCATAAATGAACACTTTTTATTACAAAATTAAACACACAAAATATAACGGACAACATCATTATCATCATCAGCTCAGTTTATGTCCCCACTGCTGGCGCACGAGCTTTCCCTATGGATGGTTAGGGAGAACGGGCCTTGTAGTGAGTGAGATGTTTTACATTATTGGACTCTTAATGAGACATTCTTTTCATAGGGTTTTAACATTCTTAACTTTAGATATTCTTGGGATTCCTTTTAAACTATCCAACGTTTTAGTTGAGTTACACCCGATATATAGCGATATATATGATGGTTATATATAATTTAACGCAAATTTTGTTGCGAAAAATTTGTGTTGTCTTTTTTCAAATAGCAATATTTACCCTAGGATACCGAATATACTAAAGAATTTTGATTATGTCTGTACTTTATATGACTAAAGAGTTTGCGTTGAAACCCCGTTTAAACAGTACTTTGTTTAAACGGGCTTTCAACTTTAATAGAACGCGAAAGTTTTAAAGTGTAATATTAGAATTTCTTTAAAGTGGTTAGACCGCGTATAATGTGTGTGTGTATTCTAGATATGTTATGTGTGTTATGAGTAATCACTGAAATGTTGGGTAACTAACAAAGAAAAGTAAAATAGAAAGAATATGAATGTATTTATCATAATGAAAGACACGGTACAAAACAAATGTGAACTTTTTTACACCCTATTATTTCATTACGTGGACTAAAGCTAAGCCTAGTTTAAATTGTTGATGTCTCATTCTACAAATATCATTAAAAAATATAGGGATCCAGTTAGAAATATATTTCAAAGATTAAAACCAAAATGTTGGGATAGGTATATAAGTAGATAGGTAACAAGATAATAATAAGATATCGTTTAAGGCGAAGAGTAAAGCACACTAGCGCCGCTAATGGATTTAATTTGATAACTGCTAAACTGGATTTTTTTTTCAAACATTACGGACCTTCCGACACTAGGCAAACATCTATTATTTAATAATTGTGCAGTACTTTTAGGTTTGTTTTTGTATTCATTCGCTAACACCAAAAGTGGCCATTGTTTGCGAATACATGCGATAGCCCGTTTTGTGAAAAAACCACGTAACAAAAAGTAGTGCACAATTATTAAATAAATACTATGGATGCTTTCCTGTTGTCGGACGGTACGCAATGTTTAAAATAAGATCCGATCTGTTAGTAATTGTCAAATTATCAATTGGTAGCGCTAGTGTGGCTTACCCTTCGCCCTATGTGTTATACATTTGGTGCCTTACAAATAAACAAAGAATAAGCTCCGAATAGTTATTCCGTGTTTTGTTCCTGTCATGTAAACGTCATTTCAAATTAAAGTAAAGAAGACAAAACACGGAATAATTATTCGAAGCTTATTCTTTATTTACTTGTAAGACCCTAGAAATATTATATTTCAAAGGTGTGGGTACGTAGATATTTGTAACATGCACTTCGACTTTCATTATGTTTGCGTACGCCTTTCACGTCCCGCAGTCAGTTCTCCCTACTATTTTAACAATACTTGTGAAATTTAACTTGCCATACATGTAGCCAGCAACCATTGTACCCTTTAAAATATTGCAGCGCCGTGTCTTGTAGCTGATGTTCACAAGTTTTATTTCGCAAACATATTCTGCTTCACTATCCTGCAAGTAAGACATAACGATGTAGGTACTTCGCATATTTTGTTTGGTGGTAGAATTCTTCTTTTAATTTTAATTTTTTTTTTAAAGAGTAAGCTCTTGGCCTTCATATCACTTGATGTTTAGTGATGATACGAGCTTGACGCTTGCACTTCACCTGGAATCCTCAACTACTGAACAACTGGCTATCTTATCTCTATCTCTAACTGTCTATAACAATGCTATTAACACATTTCTGATACTGCCACATCAGTAACAATACAGTTTCTCCTTTTCATTAAAAGTATCAGAATATTGGAATATGCTCACCCTAATATAGAAAGACACTTTCCGTCCCACCACCAAAAACAACATACAAATGAAATCTTAATTTAGTAAACTTACAACACGTACAAGAAATTATACAAAGTCATACAACAATGATGACGCACAATCTGCATCAGAATGCAACTGGAATGAGACCTCTTGAATTCTAATTTCTGCCACCAAGAAGCGGTATTTTTCATTGTTGAATTCCATTTTGGAACAGCATGTTCCAAAGGAGACAGCTACCAGCGTTTTGGGCTGGGCCCGACGCCACTCGTGTCTCGCTCCGCGCCCGCGATCCAGACCAAGCGATTCAGCTGAGTAGCAACACGCAGCATGCACGTTTATCTTAAAGTCTAATTGTTTGCTTATCATATTTTCTTTATATAACGAACGAAATACATCAAGGTTTATCAAAGTATTTCCTTTTTGTTTGCGGACCACATCAGTGGTCAAAAACTCCTAACCCAGCTGCCCTTCAATGCCCTTTGCAGCAAGTTTTCTAAATTTAATAAAATTTCAAGGCATTGGAGATCTACCTAAGCTTAGAAGTTTGCAACACGAATATTTTTGGTGTTGCATGCGTTTATGGTCTGCGGTTGCCTCTTTCCATCAGGCGCGCCATATTATGCTCGTTATCCGGTCTCAGCTTCTTCTTTTTCTTCTGCCTTGTTCTGTCCTCAGCCTAGTTCAATGGGATAAAAATTTCAATAAAAAACATAAATAAAGATTTTTATTTAAGTATATTTAAATCGTCTCGTCAACAAAGAGACAGAGACTAAACGAAAAAAAATATTGTAGGATTTCAAACGTTTACCAACAACTGATTTCAAATGAGAGATGCCTCGCTAAACAGGAATATTTTCCCGCACTGAAATATGGGACAACTTATGAATTTCAAATTCTGCATTTGAATATATAATTCTTACGAGTTCCAAAGTTATTTTTCCTCTAATCTCCCATTTGGTTGGGAAAGTGAATCTTTTAATTTACAACTTGTTACGCAAAGTTGTTAGAAATATTGTAATTTATTGATTACAGTAATTGAAATGAGTTTGCCGATTTGTATTTGAGCAAATAGGTATTCAGAGTTATCGAGTAACAATACAGCTAAGAAATAGATTCTTCTGTTTGAGAGATATCTACAATACTACAGACCGAGAGACATCTTTTTCGCTTAGGATTGAAAATAGTTGTAACAAAAATATGGCTTCGTATTTTATTTTTAAAAAAACTATGTATTCCATCGAGGTGATGTTGCCAGCAATGATAGTACCGATTCCGGCACAGTTTAAATTAAATCTTTTGTTTATTTTATTTTTTTATATCAGCCTTTCACAGGTCGCTTTAGACCAGGCCTTTTTCCAGTAGTAGACGTATTTTGGCTGAGATGATGGTGATGATGATGATGAAGGTCAGCCTTTTTTTTACCTTTTTTCTTATTTCTTAATAACAAGTTTCTAATATCATATATATACTTTATTGAATAGCTTATGTAATATTATTGCAAATGATTTTGGCACCATATCGCACTCTTAACTCAATACGAATAATGATGTATCTCAAAATATACTGCTATTTGAGATTAAACCATCATCATCTCAGCCAAAAGACATCCACTGCTGGAGAAAGGCCTCCCCCAAGGATATCCACAACGACCGGTTTTGTGGTGCTCGCATTCAGCGGCTTCCCGCGACCTTCACCGGATCGTCGGTCCACCTTGTTTGAGGCAGCGCCCATCAGTCCTGCTGCAATGTGCCCTGCCCACTGCCACTTGAGCTTAGCAACTCAGCTTAGCTTAACGACAATTTGAAATTGAAATTATATTAATTATACCATAATGAAATTAATTTCAATTTCCAACAATGTTGTATTGGTAGTACGATATAATTGGCAATGTTTCCAATAAAATGACATAGACTATTTAGCCTAATCGCAACAACGCGCACAACAAACCGAATTATTCAGTACAGGTGTACAGACAAACGGATCGTAGTAAATTGGGTCATAACGCACGCTGCCCGATGGTATGATGGACCAGTTAGTGACTATTGTCTATCCCATCCACTAAATTGAACTGTCCCAATGGGCCTATTCGCGCTCCGGACGCCGAGTTCGCCCTATTAATATATTGCAATAAATTATTAATATATTGCAATAAATACTTCTGGGGCGGAACAGTCCTCGAGTGGCGACCGCGTACCGGAAAGCGCAGTGTGGGCAGGCCTCCAACAAGGTGGACCGACGATCTGGTGAAGGTCGCGGGAAGCCGCTGGATGCGAGCAGCACAAAACCGGTCGTTGTGGAGATCCTTGGGGGAGGCTTTTGTCCAGCAGTGGACGTCTTTTGGCTGAGATGATGATGATGATGAAATACTTCTTGCTCTATTTTATATGTAGCGGAAGTTTTGTGTTATCCAAGCTTACAATAGCAACAAAGAGGGACGCTGGTATGTTCTGCCCCCCTAGACAAGTAGCATAACGCTAAAAGAATAGAAATTAAATAGAATGATTATTGTACAGAATTGACATAAGTAAACGATACAACTTATAAATGACGTTTATGTCAATCCTATACAATAATCATTCTATTTCATTTCTATTCTATTAGCTTTATGCTACTTATCTAGAGGGGCAAGTTACAACCGTGCAAGTTACACAAATTTAAATATCTACGTAAGATCGTCCGTGGTGCAGTAGGTACGTTAAGCCGTTGTGTTGATCCTGATTGTTTTTGTAAGGTAGCAATTTATAAAGCTTACCAACCCTTGGACTGCGTTATAGGTTGCGGTCGAATCTCCCCATGTGCTATTATCATATACTTTTATAATTGTACAATCATAAGTCCACAGTGATAATAGAAATATATATGCGTTCGATTTTAATGGCAAATTATCATTTATTTGTTTAGTTTGCACAGCATATGAATCCACTCCACCTGATGTTAAATGGAAATGGAGTCCAGACGTAAAGACAACTAACTACCAGTGTAGCATCAAACCTCATGTCATAGGAAGGAAGGAAAACGTATGCTGGTAGGCTATTAATCTCTCCACAAGAAATAGAAATTATGTGTCAACTCCGAAATCCTCAACGGGAACGGGCCGGACTCCGCTTGCGCCTTACTAACGGGCAATCAACAGTATTCGATGGAAGGTTACACCAGCGCCATTGCGCACGCAGATGGTGCCGCCTCAACACAATCGCCTGTATTATTCTTATTGGACGATCTACTACAGAGAAGGCTGTTTTCGTATTGGTCACTGTTTCATCAACAAAATTGATGATTGAACTTTTCCCCTTGTTAGGAGATGCTGTCACAGTTTTGGCGTAGGCTGTATGCCAGCTATGTTTAATTTATTTAATACTAGCGACCGTCAGCGTCAGTCAGTGTAGACTTTTCTTTTGAAATTTAATAAAGATTACCTAGTATATTGTTTTCTAAAGTTTACGTGAATACAACACATTGTCATTTTATGTACATTATTTCAGATTTGTTTTTTTGTCTTATTCATTCTCCTATCAAAGGTCGATTATTATTAAGGCCGCTAGGTCCTGTAACGGTACCTACTATGTTTTTTTTGCTGTTAGGTCTACGTAAATGAAATAAAAACAAATCGTTTATTAATATCTATAAACTGTACTAAAAATAATAAATTGTATGTAGTATCTTCCTTTACTTATTTCACATTAGCACTAGTCTAGTCTAAGGCTTTGGCACGGAGCTAACTGACATTGAATGTGCAGAAGTTCTAATTCAGATTTGTTTCATGGTAGCGGGGGCGGCCGTACACTTACTTGATTAACAAATCCAATTAACTTCTAAAGCAGTACAAATTTTGCGCCAAATCAATACACATACCGCCGCTTTGCAGAGAGGTTTTTGAATGTGTGATCTTAAATAAATATATATAAAATGAGAAAAAATACAATGTGAAACATAATCAGTTTTACATTAACTTCCATTTTGATAATCGTTCGAGATTTTTTTATTATTATAGTGTGTTCCGTAAATAGTTTAATAACCTAGTCGCTTTTTCGCATTCTGTTAAATCTAATTCGTCTAAATCTTCGTTCAAATAAATAATTGTTTTTTTTTTGTTAATGGCTTCGTGCGATTAGCACCTTTAGCCAGTGTCAAAGTATTTTTTTAACAAGTAATACATAAATAAATAATATTTATTTTCTGTATGATGATGATGAATGGTAATAGAAATGAGAAGTGAGAAATTATAAACCCCCAACCCCTCGAGTATCTCAGTAAAGATGTGGGGCTTTACTAAGTCTTCGGGCGGACTTCATGAGAGAATTTGAAAAGTGACGTTGCACTGTTTTGTTTCATTTGCCAACACTCATGCACACTCACAAACACTTAACGGTTAATAATCCACCATTATTTCACATTAATATTCGATATAACACAAATTTTCGAAAATAAAACAAAACCGCAGACATGACTCGTCACTGTACCGCTGTACCTAGAAGTCAAATAATTGTTTATAATACCATTATTTCTGTCTAGAACATTAACCTTCTTCTTCTTCCTGCCCTGGTCCCATGTCGAGGTCGGCGCAAAATGTCCGTTTCTTCCACTCTCCTCTATCAGTCGTCACCTGCACACTCACACTCTTTACAATCATATCATCCATCACACAATCCACACATCTTGTCTTTGGTCTCCCTCTCTCCATCCATCAACACTTATTCATCACTTACATGTGTTTTATCAACTACAAACTGTAAACTGAGTATTTTCTTGTACAACGCAGTTAACGAAGTGCGGCAATAATTTAAAGAATGCTTATTAAAAAAATGGAACAAAGATAAACGTTACGGCTAAGAGTTACGGCCTTGCGATAACTCCACCGTCGGACACTAACCAGTATTCAACTAAAGCGTAATTCAATGCAAAAGAACGAAGTGTTACTTTATTTATCTTGCACCATATTTAAATTATTGTTGCGTGCTTTTCTTTTTAAAATAGTAGTATTTTCATGGAAGATAACCGCCTATCAAGTCGTATAGTGTCTGATACAATAAGAGAAGTTACATTATTAAATTTATTAAAACGTTTTTGTAGCTCACTGTACATACTACGTCAGATTTTCAAAAAAATTGGTAAAATCGGAAGGTGCCAACTCGCGCGCACTCGCCACTTCCACACATGCCAGTTGACGAATAAGTCAGTAGATCTAGAGGTCTAGGTCTGGGATCGATGGTGTTAACCAGATCTAGGTCCGGGGTTCGACTCCCAGCGGGGGGTACATGTTTGTGTACTGGATTTGGTTGTTGGTAGAGCTGGTTTGTCCGTCTGGCTAGCTATCAACATCTTATCTAAATATCACTTAACAAATTAACTTTGTAAGATGAAAGGTTGTCAAAAATAGTGTTTTTTAGAAACCTCACAATCTATTCTAGAATGCAGTCGTAATATCTACTCTTACATAGTACCATACTTTGACATCATAAGCTCGATTTACAGAACCGAACAAATAGTTTTTACAGCATCAAAACTATAACGTTTCAAAAGTTTCCACGTAGGTACCATTGCGAGTTGGAGCTAGACATGAAATTCAAAATTCTGTATAACACAGCTGTCTGTCCCAAACAAAGTTATCTCCTCAATAAGAATAGGAATATTATATTCGGAGACGATCTCGCGCCGTAAAGGGGTTGGTGTCCCGGCGGTATCAGATGGAAGGATGTTGTTTGCCTTCTTAGTTATTATGATGAATGTCTGTATAAATCTAACGTTCTAATATTTTGTTATTAAACCTCTTGGGTTCATGTCACCTTTTTTATAGCTTACGGGTAAGCTTGGCTAGGCTTGGCTGGCTTGGCCTTCGTCTCACCTGATGTTAAGTGATGATAAGGTGATGATAAAGGTGGGAGCGCAATTCACTCGAAATCCTCAACTACTGAGGCACTGGCTATTTTATCTCCAGTTTGCCGGAACAATGCTACTAGAATTGATGTTGTGGTGGCATATTTAGATAAGATGGTGGTAGATTGCCAGGTGGACTGAATACAAGCCTTACATCGAACTCGAATCGAATCGAGGAGCTCTATGGCGCAGTAGTTAACGCGCTCGGTTTGCAAGTTCTGAGGTTAAGCAACTTTCGCAAAGGCCGGTTATCGGATGGGTGACCGAAAAATTTATCGTCTGGAGCTCCTCCGTGCGTCGGAAGGCACGTAAAGCCTTTGGTTCCGGCTGCATTAGCAGTCGTTACCAGCCGCCAATCCGCACTGGGCCCGCGTGGTGGTTTATAGCCCGTTCTCCCTATCCATCCATAAGGGAAGGCTCGTGCCTCAGCAGAGGGGACATAAAATAAGCTGCTGCTGATGATGATGCTGATCAAACCGAGTACACAAAGATGTACCCCCCGTTGGGAATTGAATCAGGGACCCCTAGATCTGTGACTGGTGGTCTTAACCACTAAACCACAGAGGCGGTTATATCACCTAATGATTGTCGATAAGACGGCTGGTACTTCAACCGAAATTTTGAACTACTAAGAAACTGGATGCTGTTGTAAATACATTTAACAAATTATTGCGGCTGTGATGATGACTGAAATGCACACTTATGTGAAAAATAGCGAATTAAAATCTAGATAATTCTTATTTCTAACAGCCACTTGCACCAAAATGTGTCTCTAGAAATAATAATCTCTATGGACTTTAAACAATTGATTACAGTGTGGTGTCTCAAACAGAATTAGCGCTATAAAATAATTAAGCAAACCAACTGAGTGAAATAATTCTATCTATCAATATTTTTATTATATATATTAAAGCATCATCATCAGTATTTTATTGATTTTACATGTTACATGTACTATTTTATAGCATGTATTATGCTTATTATTAGTATGCTTGCATACAACCAACATTCTGACTTCGATAAGCGTTTATCCAGAATCAAGATTTCGATGCAAGCGGCTTTGTGACGCCATAAAACATCGCAACTGCGGGGAAACTTAATGACTCTTTATCATTTGTTTTCATCACTTTTTATAGCAGTAAGCTAATCTATCCTTTTATTTGCAACAAAATGTTATCGCAACAATTTTTTGTTAAATAATTGAGCTTCCTCGCTTCGGTAAAGGTCTCGGCCCGATATCTAGAGGTCCTGAGTTCAATTTTAAGGTCAGACAAAGTGTGTTTCGGATATTTTTGATTAGTTATTATATTAGATTAGACTCAGTGATCACCATCACAATCCCGGGCCGCCTGATGAAAAACGGTTACTGCAGCCAATGGATGCTTCCTACACCAAGAGTATCACGCATGCCTTGCCGTCTTTGAAACTTCAGGTCTTGTTCCTCTATGCTCTATAATTTCCCTGGCTCTACGTGTAGTTGGCAATCGTGGTGATTAACATCTCATTTGCGGCGAGCACTGATCAGTGCCCTAAACAATTAAAATTATATTTTGTCTGGATTCACAGCAGACGACAGGTTAGGCCATTACTCATCAATTGTAGGGATGACTTGATTTCAATGATGGAGGTCTATATCCAGCAGTGGGAAAGTTATAGGCTGTTTACGCTTTTAGTACGTGTAGTACTTTTTAAAATGGAACTCAGCAATGCCAAACAATGTAGGCTAGTTGCACTAACCGTGACGACTGTAGACTTGCTAGCTGATTTCCAGCCAGTCACTTGCGCTCGCGAAGTTAGTTATGAACCCCCGTTTTGAATGGGTGCTTATGTCCAGTCATGAGCATTAACATTAACAATGTGACTCTTAATGCAGAGGAATAAGAATCACAACTAGTCAAAATTGTATTCATGTTAATGCTCGTGACTGTCCCTCCTAGAGTTGTCACCTTTTTTTGTGCAAATAAAGTAAGCACATTGATTATTACAAGGTAGAAAAAAGTACATTTTGTCAAATAAAGTACGATTATTTATTTCGCTTAAAATATACTTCTGATTGTTTTAGCAACTATTAACAAATGATTATCACTGCTAAGTACCTGCACAGCAACTTTTTTGTGTGTTATATGTAAAAAGAATGTCAGAAAAATAAAATATGTGAAATAAAGTATTTTCGCGTACTTTATTGTTCTCATAAAGTATGAGTACAATCAGTGCGTCCTACCGGTCATGACATACGGAGCCGAAACGTGGACACTCACGGTAGGGCTGGTTCACAAATTTAAAGTCACTCAGCGAGCTATGGAAAGGGCTCCGCTCGGAGTTTCTCTGAAGGATCGACTTTGGAATGAGGTGATCCGACAGAGAACAAAAGTAATCGACATAGCCCATCGGATCAGCAAGCTGAAGTGGCAGTGAGCCGGTCATATTAGCCGCAGAATCGACAACCGTTGGGGTAAACGAGTTCTCGAGTGGAGACCGCGTATCGGCAAACGTAATGTAGGACGCCCTCAGACTAGGTGGAGCGACGAACTTGTAAGGTGGCTGGCAAGAGCTGGATGAGAGTAGCCGCGGATCGTGCTCGGTGGCGTGCACTTGGAGAGGCCTATGTCCAGCAGTGGACTAGTATGGGCTGATGATGATGATAGAGTACAATTACACAAAATAACGTACAATACTTTATAATAAAGTACGGGTGGCAAACCTAGTCCCTCCATAGCCAAGTTTAAGCTAACAGAACGAGCAGCACCGTGTATATTATATATATATATATATATATATGTAATATATTTATATATATATTAAATATTATAGCCTCCGCAAGTTCTAAAGCTGTAAGTTCTTATTTTATTCTTCCGGAAATTTGGCTGGCTGGTAGAAACTAGCCATCGAACATAGGGCTCTTCCATGACTGTTTTAGTAGGTACTTAATAATAATTTTTTTACGAGAACTAGCCAAGTCAGACCTTAGGCTTTAATATATTATCCTAAGTTATAAGAAGAAATGATATTTTAAGTTGTTATAAAAAAATTTATGTTGTCATAAATAAATTTCAGGACTGACCATTAAATTTGGCACCCATTTAGATCTCAAATCTTTTGTCGTTGAAGTTAACAATCAAGGCATTATTATCATATTATTGAACTTGGCTCTCATTTCACATTTATGTTTTTGATGGGATACTGGATTACTATACCGAACACTGGTGCTGTACCTTATTGGTAGAAATAGGTCGCCATCCAGTCTGATACCAGACAGAATCCAGGCAACAATCGCTAGCTCCCAACTAATCGTTAGCTCCGTTCCACAATAGCGCTGCAATATTGCACCGCTTGTAACAATTGGATGTATTCCAACTGTCGGCGTGTGGATTTAATGTGATCAACAGAAATCGTAAAGAATGGTTTAGACTTAATAAGCGCTTGGCAGGTTTTGTCGCGGGTTCCTATTAGATGCCTTTGCCAAGCCTTTGTGATTAATCCACGTTCAGATTGGGTGTACCGATTTCAAAAGAAGTAAAAATATCAACTCGTTCGAAATATCTGTACATTAGTTTACGTTAACACCCAGTTAAATATTTGTTTATAATTGAGCACGAAACAACCTACCAACAACATACAAAAACGTCAACCTAGTCCGATGAATAGAACTTAGAATAGAACAAGCCTTAGGCGGCTATCCCACCGCCGCCGGCGATTAAGCGACGAACTATCGACTATTTTCTCGCTCAAGAAACGTACAATAGATATAGATTCTGTGTCAATAAAAGAGATGAATATATAAAAAGTTGATCGCTGACTGTTCACACTGCCGGCGAGTACTCGCTTTAGTAGTTTCCAGCTGGAGAGTACTGCGACCCACTAGTTTGCCGCTGAGCGACACTCGCTCAGCTATACTCGCTTGGCGGTTAGATCACTCGCCGAGCGACCAACCAGTGGTAATTTCTACATAGATTGCGGATCTGAGTTCTAGGGATAGCTAACATACTGAATTCAGAACAATTATTTTAACTATCATTGTCTAGTTCAGACGACGACGATGATGTATTTATGTTATAATAGCATTTGTGTAGTAGCAGCGGCAGTTCTTAAAAAACGGAAGAAAAAAAGGAATATTTTGAAAAGAAGAAAGAAGGATACCTGCCTTACTATGTCAAATATAATAATTATCATGTTCATAATATCGATTTTAAAACAAAATGGCGCGCGCCTTCGCACTTCCCCGACTTCCTGTTACACTGTTACATATATTTCCGTCCTATTCACGAAATCACTCCCACAAATTGCTTTTATAGAAAGCGAGCGGAAAGATGTTAATAAAAACTAATAATTAATAAGCCGTGTTGGTCGTGACTGCAATAGCAGTCGTTAACAAACACCGATCCGCACCGCGCCCGCGTTGTGGTTTATGGCCCGTTGTCCTTGTGGTGTTTCTATCCGTAGGGAAGACTCGTTCCCCAGCAGTTGGGATATAGAATAAGCTGGTGATGATGATGATGATGATGACGATCTTGATGACGATGGTTATGATGATAATGGTGATTATCCATCTGGTGACAAGACATAGGAAAAGTTACTATACAAGATCGAGAGCACGACGTACAGGCAGCTGTCTCCTAAGCTTCTCAATATATCGACAAATAGTACTTACAAACTAATAGGATGTGACTAATTGAATATAGTAAATTAATTGTTTGATGGTTAGTTAACACGTTGCTAGGTGTTAATGTTATTACAAATGAAATAGTCTGCACAAATTAGAGCGTACAACGTTACGTCAATTTGAGTTATGTTACACCAAAATCAATTTAATCAATTCAGTACTTTTTTGAACTCTCTAAGTATTACTCGTGCATATAAGTTGTTATAAATACTCTTTCTAATACATATTACGTTACAGTCACTTATACAATTATAAGATGACATCAAGCTTCTATTTTTCAAGGGCAAAATACAAAAAACTTAATGCCAAATACTATTATCACCAATTTCAATATACCAAGTCTCAGCATTCCAAAAATCTGTAGTCACAAATCTTTCCTTAACCTAAACGACAGTTGCTGTCGGTATGAAGTATAAGATAAAAAAAAAATTTATCAAAATTGGAAAGTTCGGATTGATGAAAATCGGACTATCGAAATTCAGAATTAAACATCTCGGAATATTCGAGTATTCCTATTTTGCAAACCCTTTGTTTAATTACTTTGGTTTACGGCTCTTTTATAAAATTCATTTCTTAGAATAAATATTATTACGGGATTATTACCATGTTCTTTGTTGTGAATTGAGTATATATTGGCACAGTTGCATGCGCCATGATCACGGATGTACTGAAGTTATTGCGGGTGGGTAATTATGAGCAGACAAACCGATCTACCCTCTTCCATAGTCGTTTTTCGCGCTCGATACTCGTACCACACTGTCTCCTAAGTCACTATTTACTCGAACTTGTTCTAGACACACTACACTGACCGTATCCGATCGCGAAACAGCACTTTTGTTTTTTTTGCGACCACAGCTGCAACCAATCTTATACACACCTGGCTGGAGCCACGCGACTACCTATAGCCACTCCGTCAATTTGAAGATAGTACTGACCTTGATACACAAAATAGTTAGTCGACAAACAGTGCTACAATAATTTGATATAGTCCATAGGGATATTGCTATTGTAACTTCACTTTGACGACCTCCAGACAGTCCGCTACCGGCACGTTGGTAAAGAGTGATTCAACGTCAAAACTGGACCATCAGCTCATCGTTCTCCACCCTGTGTTGTTGCAGAAGATCTACGAAGTGGCAAGAGCTTTTTACATACGACGACGTTTGTCCGACTAATGGTTGCAATACGCTAGCTACGTGCTTCGCCAGTTCATATGTAGGTGAGCTTTTCTGGCTCACAATCAGTCTCAAGGGGACGTTTTGTTTATGAACTTTGAGCAGACCATATAGTTTGGGAGATTGAACATTTCTAGGACGTAGTAAATATTTTAACGTGTCGTCATCAAGAGCGTCACAGCATTCGTTTATCAATATTTGAGTGCCTCGATTTGTCCTGACCGTGGGAATATATTTCACATTCTATAAGTGTTTACATCACTGAACAGATTTAAGATTTTATTATCATACTCAGAAACGTTCGTAATAAATATTATAACAGTTACATTACCTTTGTCAGCTTTTAGCAGAAGGTCATTCAATGCAGTTAATTCGGAAGAGGTGATGTTGGGTTTCGACAATTTTGCTTATCGTAACGCCACGGCAATCTAGTCTGCGTCCTCAGATGGTATGTTGTTACGACGGATGCTTTATTCGACCGATCCAATCACCTCTTCATAAGGAATGCGTCTAGGTGTAATGGCGAAATTCATCCCTTTCTCAAGGACTGTAAGTGCAGAGTCGATCAAATCGACATTTGACAAGTTAATGACTGGTTCTGGTTCTTTAATAGTGATTCAAACTTACAGTTTTGATTCTCAGCAATCAACTCTTTTGTACGGTGTGCTTGCAAATACGTAACACGATAACAAATATCGAAATCACTGGATGTAAACACGACGCTGCACTCCAGATGTAAATTGTATAAATCACACTGTACACTATTCAGTTGGTACCTACAATTTCGTATCAATTTACGCAATAGTTTGACACTCGCGTTTCGCAGAACGCTCTCGGAACCGTACTATGCGAGGCTTTATCCGCACATACACTGAAATTAAGTCCACGTCGCGACATTTTATTAAAAAGGACAGCGACTCCTTTATTCACACATCGTTCTAGGTGTTTGATTAATGTTACACTATCCGGCCCGTACCGGTTAACAATGTAACTTTTTAAACTATCATGGTCACTTACATTAGAATAAATATTATTAACGGGATTATTACCATGTTTTTGTTGTGTTTAAGTTAATTTCTTTCTGTTATTATATTCATTTTTTTTGGGAAAGCACATTGGCCTTAATCTTACCTAAGTGATGATAAGGCCAATGTTGGAAGCGCACTTCACCCGGAAACCTCAACTACTGAGGCACTGGCTATCTTATCTCTACCTGCCGGAACACAACAATGCTACAAACGTTGCTGTTAATGCGACATATTTAGATAAGATGATGATGATGTATAAAATTTACCGATATTATTCCAAATACTTTTCCATACAAGATAAAGGAGATCCCAATCGCATGATGTGAACACAGACTCACTCGCGGCTGACGCAAGAGGATCGTTATGGCAGCTTATTTAATTGTAACCAGTGTGCCCTTAATAAAGTTGTATTATGACAGCTAAGTTGTATTAGATAAAAAAACATACCTATGATAAATAACAACTATTGTTGGCAGTGGGCATTCTTTATTAGGCAAATTCAACTCAGTGAATTTGTAGGTATAAAACGTACACAAGAGACGAAAACCATAGATAAACAAAAAGAGTGAAGATTGGTGGTTTTATTTGAACAGAGATAGCTGATTGCCTCAGACGACAGCATTACAATTACAGCATCTGCGGACGTTGTGACTAGTGCTGTATCTATCAATTGATTCATTCTTGAACCACTATAATTTAGAAAGCTTTTTTTTAAGTAACTTGGGCTGCAAACAAGCATACGGGATAATAATTGATAATTCCCTCTTCAAAATCAAACTCCTTCCTCAAGGCCGGCAACGCATCAGCGATTACTTTGGTTTTGCGGGCGGTGATTACTTTCCATCAGGTGACCCGCCTGCTCGTTTGCTTCCTTAACATAAAAAAAATCGTAAAATTATTGGTATCTTCCTAAGTAGATACAACGGCCTTCCGAAGTACTTATAGAAGAGTTCAAGATATTTTAATTTGGTCACCACTCCGATAGTAGCTTTACTTGCAATATTGCAACAAACCGCGAAAACCAACGCACTCTACTAAATAAAGTTTGTACCTTAAAAAATACTTACAGCTAAATGCTTTTTAAACGTGTAAGTACGTCTAATCTCTCCTGACAAAGGGCCGCCGCGCTCTGGTTCGTTTCCTAGCCGATGAGTTGCTAACTACAAAGTTCTGTTGTTTGTTATAGAGACATCTAACAAATTCTCTGAACAGAGGGTGGTTGTAGTTCAAAATTAAAGTTCGAAGTTTGAGATCCCTATAAGTTTGAAATGGCTAACTACATTGCTATACTTGTAAAGTTTAGTTGTTTATTTGGTCATCCTTGCTATTCTGCTATAAATAGGTATGTAATATAACCTTTCAAACAGGGTGCCAAGTGCGAGTTTCATTCGCTATTGAAAACAAGAATTTGTATGGCAAAATGTTATAAAAAATAAAATAAAAATAAAAATGTTTTATTTTAGACAATTATGTAGTCCATTATGTTAGTTACAAAATTACCTTATAAAGCTATGTTAGTATACAAAAACACACACGCGCTCCCTCGCAATCGCAGCATCAACAAGACAGTTTTCTTTCGCATGATGGAATAAAAATCATCAACATTGGCATCTGGAAACATGCCTGATGTGCTACAAAAACGTGGGAGCCCAAACAGGGCCCATTATACCCAGCAGTGGGTGCTGCTGGGTATAAGCCTCTCCTATAACACGCAAACAGCCGATCCCGTGTGAATCTCATAAACTGCCTTCTGGCCACCTCGACGATATCATTTTACCACTTGGCAGGTCCCCACGACTCGGTCAAACCGAGTCGAGTTCCTAGTTCCTAATCTTTACGAGTAGAGGCGCCCTCAGGTTGTTCCATCCCGATCTTCTTCCCGAGATTCTTCGGAGAATGTAGTAGGGAACAGCGACACTCTTGCAAGATGCCATTTACATATATTTTTTTTTGTTTTTGTAAATGTCGTTACTTCTTTTAAAGCTGTGGAGTTTCTTGCGCCTATTCTTCTCCACAGCTAAAAAATAGACGTCCTGAATGGGTAGTAGGTAAAAATGTATGGACGAATCAAAAGCACTTGTCGTAAGTTTATTTAAATAAAAATCTTTGACTTTGACTTCGACTTTAACTTTGACACACCTAGAGGAACTCTTTGAAAAATTATTTATACAGTTTAGGCTACAAGTTACTCTTAGGCTAAGCGTGTGCTGAGACGCAGGTGACGCAGCACAGCACAGTGCAAATGCCCCGATCCGATCCGAAACCCTTCGGAGAATCTAATAGGGCACGGGGACGCGCACTAGTGCGCAATGCCGTTCCCTCTAGAAAACCTCCGAAGGTGATTCGTTTCACACGGTTTGAGGAACCCTTTAAGTTTCTCGCCGCCCCCAAACAAGCCCGGTGAAGCTGAAAATGCCGTCCGAGGCAATCAGCAATCTCTCTCCAAAAAAAGTTTTGCGAGACAGGGCAGTTGGGGCAGATATAGGCCGTGAACGCATGCTGCGACGCCGGTAAGTGACACAGCACGGACACATGAGTTGTCAATATCAACGTCAGAGTCTGATAATGTGAGTTGTTGCTACTTTACACGTTTGGTAAAGCATAGAAAAACTAAAGTGATTATGAAAAAAACGCACGCGTCGCGCAGAAATCTGTGTCAGCACTACAACGAGGCGCAGGGCAGGGCAGACACATGTCTGCGCTGCACGTGCCTGCGCCGCAGCGTACGCAGCTCTCAGCACATCCGTGCATTACAAAATCTGATCTGCTCTGCAGAATGTCACTATGCCATCGGTTCGTAAGTCTACACAGAGCGGGAGTAGGTACATATACTGAGAAGAACCGACAAGGAACTCAGTAAGGGCATTTTCTTTTCTCCCTTTCGTTTCGCATTCCTGGCACCAATGCCCTTACATAAGGTTCAAAAACATTATGAGTTATGTATAAAATAAACCCGTGTTGATCCGTATATAGCGTTACATTTCAATGTGTAGTATTCAAGGATACTTGAGATAACACGAAGAGCCACTTGATGACTAGGAGAGTTTCGTTAATGAATGATAAGTTGAACGTAGGCTGATACAATTTTCAAATTTAATTAGTATGTTCAAACAAAATGTTGTTATGTATTACGCTCTGGTAGCCGAGTGTCTGAGTACTCGGTTTGATAACCGAAGCTCCTGGGGTCAATTGTTATCACCGGCCAAAAAGTGTGTTGTGTTTTTTAAATTTATTTCTAGTAAAATAATATTATACAAACTTAACTACATAATTCTGCAGTCGTAATTATACTCTTAAATATATAGCAACTTGATCTAAGAAACTTTTAATACTGGAGTATACGTAATACCTTACAGGTGGAGCAAGAATTATTAATTCCGAGACGATCATTGAACCGTGAAGTATTGAATACAAGTACTGTTCCGTTTGATCCTGAAGAGTGAGTTAGTGTGACCATGATTTCTTTAATTCCTTAGTATTTTCCTATTTTGTTACTATTATTATAATAATTATTGATTGAAATGAAGACGGAGACAGGGTCTTAGTCTCCCTGTGACCACGGACCGGAGGATAAACTAATGTATAAAAAAACCCGCGAGTAGATCAGTAAAAGTTGTTTCATTTCAAGGTGAAGTGTTCGCGTAAACTTTAGAAAACAATATATAGTAATTATTTGTAAAAAGACAAAGTTTTACAAAATTTCCACGAGCGTGATTCAAATCCGCACATGCCGGGTCAGGTGTACTACCAACTATGCTATCGTGGCTCAATCCAACTCGCCGAAATTAAGCAACACTATCTACTCTTACTCTGTAAGCCAAAGGGGCCATATTCATTGTCGGCAACTACGTCAGCTACATCCGATCTTATTATTTACAAGCTTATATTTAGTTTCACCTGTCCCGATTTTTGTCTGTAGTCAAATCTTGCAAGTTAAATTTGATCCACTTCCCAGTTACCGATTAAGCCGAAATTTTGCATGCATATGTAAATCGGATGACAATGCAAAATTATTATGACATGGAGCTGATCTGATTATGGAACCGGAAGGTGGCCATAGGAACTCGGTAGTTAAACGACATAACCACACCGAGTTTGGATTCATTTGAGCGATCTTGATGAGTACTTTGGTGCTAGATGGTAACCAGGGTCTGATGATGGAGCTGGAAGATGGCCATAGGAGCTTTGGGAAAATAAGTTCGTTCGTTCATTCCGTTTGTTGTGAATGTGGATTATGTCTTTGATTAGATGGATTAGATACAAAAAAATACAAAAAATACAAAAATATTTATTTCGTTACTAGATTAAAGGATACATTTACAGATTTTTGGGGACTTCTTTTAGACATACGTATGTATCTGTTGCAGAAGACCCCGCTCGAATGATGGATGACTCAATGCCAAAGTGAGCACGTGCCGAAGGCTGAATGGTATGAGGGTGTATAAACATGTCATATCGCTGACGTTGCGCCTCAGGGTACCAGGGCGAACCCTGTTGTACTGAAGCCTTTATCCCCTACATAACGAATTGATATGTAAAGTTATTAAAGTATAAAATACATACAGCTTTAAGTGCTTAAAACAACACATTGTGAGCGTACTACGGGCTACATAACGGAAAAGCACTGCTACGCGCTACGAACTACGCCGTAGTCAATCTAACATCAAAAATACTAAAAGTAAAATTAAAAAATTTAAAGTAAAATTAAAAGACTTTATAAAATTATGCTTTTATTACTTGTTAATAAAAAAATAACTATAAAGTTAAAAATAATTTAAACCTTATAATAGGACCGATCGGTGTGGCGATCCTTGGGAGAGGCCTATGCCCAGCAGTGGGTGTCATGTGGCTGACGATGATGATGATGATGATAAGAAAAAATACCATTATATAGATACCTATATTGCAACCTTAACGATAATTAACCTTCATCGTCTAAGTCACAATAATCCCATATTGTACATACCTAATTACATGTTTTTATGACAGACCCAATTTTTTTATAAATAAAAGCGTGTTAAATTGTGATTTCAAAAAATAATGAAGGTGTAATATGCTAAATGTTCTTTAAGGTTCCATCAAAATGTAACACGCTTTTATTTATAAACAAATTGGGTACCTATGTGATAAAAAAGCACATATTTAATAGAAGGTGTAAAGTTTTACTCCGTGTTTTGTCTCTTTTACTCTAATATGAAATGAAGTTTACATGAAGGGAACAAAACAGGGAGTAACTACTCCATGCTTACAATTTGTTTATTAATACCGGGGTTAGAGTTTAATAAAAATATGTAATTAGGTGTGTAAGATAAGGGATTATTGTGACGAATACGAAGAAGGTTAATTATCGTTAAAGGTTGCAATCTAGGTACCTATATAATGGTATGTTTTTCTTATTAAGAGGTTTGAATTATTTTTAACTTTTTAGTTCTTTTTTATTAACAAGTAAAAAAACCTTGTTTTTAAAAAGTTTTTTTTTATTCCTTTGGCTTACAGAGTAAGAGTAGTTAGTGTTGATTATTTTTAGCGAGTTGGATTGAGCCGAGGACGAGCGAGCAAGTGAGCGAACGAGCTACAGACAGGGTTCTTAATATTGGCAGATCGACAGATACGCTAAAGTTAAAGAAAATAAACCTGGTTTTATGACGTTTATTTCAACCACCCTACACAGACGTGAAAATAATAAAGCTGATACTGAAAAGGAAGGCCTTTTGAGCAAGACTTGCTGTTTGTCGCTTACAACTTTACTGAGTCTATATCCGTAATACCATATTACGGATATAGAACGGCGAGTATCTTGATGTATCCACTAACATGACAAGTCTTAGGGTGTAAGGACCCCCTAAGGCTTGTCATGTAATTAATTAATAAATAAAAAAGAGGAATAATATCAAAAAAAGGGAAGAGTGAGTAATGTGATAAAAAATATGTATCTTTCCGTACCGTACGTCCGAACGATCGATGTCAGTAATTAATCTCAACGATACCATCTTGTACTTAATTAATAATACAAATAAACAAAGGTTCTTTTAGAAAATACCGCAAAAATAAGTGTAGCATGTGTACATCATGAAGAGGAGCTCGATGGCGCAGTGGTTAACGCGCCCGGTCTGAGATTGCTGAAGTAAGCAAATTTCGTAAAGGCCGGTCATCGGATGGGTGACCAAAAATACATCATCTCGAGCTCCTCCGTGCTTCGGAAGGCACGTTAAGCTGTTGGGCCCGGCTGCATCAGCAGTCCTTAATAACTGCCAATCCTCACTGGGCCCGCGTAGTGGTTTATAGCTCGTTTTCCCTATCCATCCGTAGGGCAAGCTTGAGAACCAGCAGTGGAGATATAAAATGAGCTGGTGAAGTGAAGTGTGAAGTGTACATTGAGTCATATACCGAGATATTCCTTTTAGGAAGGTGTAATGAAGGGAGTTTAAGGGCAAGGTGTTCTCTGTTGCAGATAATAAATATGTTCTGTATATAGTTCATCATCATAATTATTATCATCAGCTCATTTTATCCCACTGCTGGGGCATGAGCATTTCATAGGGATGGCTCGAGCCTCATGGGGGGGTGCATCCATAGAGATGGAAAGGGAGAACGGGCCATAAACCACCACGCGGGCCCGGTGCGGATTAGTGGTAATTAACGACTGCTAATGCAGCCGGGACCAACGGCTTTACGTGCTTTCCAAAGCATGGAGGAGCTCGAGATGATACATTTTTGGTCACCCATCCGTTGACCGGCCCTTGCGAAAGTTGCTTAACCTCAGCACTCGCAGGCCGGGCGCGTTAACCACTGCGCCATCGAACTCCTACATCGAGTTCTGTAGTTAAAACTTTTCAATTTAAAAGGTTGGTGTTGGTTTGCTGCTGTGTTGTTCCTATATTAAACGCAGCCACACAACATACCCGTAGCTGCATTCCTGTGTTTTATATGGAAAGCAATACAACCGTGCGGCAGCTGTCCTACACCAAACTGCCAAATTGAAAGAGCATAAACTTCTGGAAAATTTACATAAAATCTCATTGTAATTTTGATGAAAGTTATAACTTAAAACTATCATGGTCACATACCTACATAAGAATAACTAGAATAATGTGTTAGACATGGCTGTTTTTATAAAAAGCAATATTCAGTATTTTAAACGTAAAAGCACAAATAATTGTAATTTGCGGAAGAGATACATATGACTTGTCTTTACCAAATATTAATACTGCCCTGTATCACAAAAGTGCCTATGTAGCTGGTATCCAAATGTTCAATCATCTGGCCACAGATCAAAACGCCTCAGTAAATTTAAGTCTTTTTAAAATTAAATTAAAAAGATGGCTTATATACTACTCAAAACAAAATAAGGGCCACGAGGTATTTTGTCTGTACCATGAAAATAATAAAACCAATATTAATTTTTTTGTCTCCATAACGAAAACTAATGTTGTTTTTACCGTGTAGACCAATAAATTTATTCCAATAATAATGATTAAAAAGTTTATTTGCTTTTGAAAGAAACAACACATTTAAGGTTAAAAATAAAAACAATGTAAAGTTACTGAAAACAAAAGAAAATACTCCATGCTCATCTTTTAGTAACGGGTATGCCCCCCTCGTTTCGTTACGCACTCCTGAAGCCTAGAGTGCATGCTCTCAATCAAATGCCTGACATTTTCCATTGGAATCTCTTCCCAGGCTCTTTTAACAGCGTTGATGAGTTGCTGTTGGTTGTGGATTTCCTGATCACCGTCTCTAACTCTTCGTTTCAACTGATCCCACATGTGCTCTATTGGATTTAAGTCCGGACTGTTCGCCGGCCACGGCAAGACTTGAATTTGAGACGCTTCCAGTACAAACCGAGTCGCTTGAGCCGTGTGTGCACGAGCATTGTCTTGCATCAAGATGAATCCAGGACCTGCTCGCTGGGCAAATGGGATCACATGTGGTCTGACGACTTCCTCAATATACCGCTGAGCAGTAACAGTACCCTCATTTAAAATAGCGAGCTCAGTTTTGCCGTGTAAGCTTATCCCGCCCCAAATCATTACATTTGGACCACCAAAACGATCGACTTCATGGATGCAGGCTTCTGAAAATCTCTCGCCGCGTCTTCTCCATACTCTAATACGCCGATCGTCGTTAAAAAATTTTACTTTGCATTCGTCTGTGAAGAGCACCATGCCCCATTGGTTTATGTCCCAGTCCAAATGTTGACGGGAAAATCTTAAACGATTTGCACGATGATTTCTGGTTAATGGAATACGGACAACTCGCATTCTTGATGCCTGCTGGTCTTCATGCAATCGATTACGAATAGTTTGGTCACTGACACGAGTACCCGTTGTGAGCCGTAAACGATTTTGCAGCTTGCGGGCCGTCGTTGTGCGATCTCGGCGCGCACTTAATCGAATGTAACGATCCTCTTGAGCTGTTGTAATGCGAACTCTGCCCGAACCAGGTCTTCTTCTAACACTGCCGGTCTCTTGGAAACGATTCCATAGATTTTGAATAGCTCTTCGAGAAAATCCCAATTGCAAACCCACAGATCGCTGCGAATGACCTTCTTCAATCATTGTAACGGCTCTGGTTGCTGTCAGCGAGTCCATATGACGCCTGCGTGCTTGTGGCATATTGCAAAAGATGTTTCTGACTCGAGATATCAATGAACTCTGATAATTTCTAATAAACCAAGAAGCTAAGGAAAGCAAAACGTCAAAGAAAATGCAATCAAAATTTTCAAAAATAATTTTAAATCAAATTTTATTTAAAATTGTTGCCAGCATTAGATGAATACTACAATATTAAAAAGTTTAGGTATCAATGAGTTTGTATACTCAATATTTTACTACTTTCAATATGTAAATGTTTAATAATTTACACCAAAATGAAAAAATACCTCGTGGCAAGGGCCACGAGGTATTTTTTCATTTTGTTTTGAGTAGTTCTACAGTTTGAGTGAATATTTCGGTACAAAAACAGCATAGTGGCTGTTTCTATGTAACATGTACCTACCTACTAAAAATTGCATGCCCGAATGGGGTAAATTATTTGTTCCCATTATTATATGCTTAACACCTGCAATGTATTTTGCACAATTTTATGGCAATAAAATTTATCTTATCTTATCTTACCTTATCTTAACTATTATTATATTAAACAGAGCCAGTTAATGCAATCTTGTATAGCGCTTGCTTGTTGTTTGTTTTCAGACTAAGCTGGAGGCAACATTCGCTTACACCTCGTTTTACATAAAAAAACATTCGCGCACCTATTACGAGTAGGTACCATACTAGTACTATCGCGAGCGTGCGCATTTCGTTTTCATTTTCTAAAATCGCAGCGAAACTTCGGCGGCCGCTTTGTTAGGGTGAATTTTGCATTCGAAAGCTGACTTCAAACTTCTCGTCGAGTTTTACGAAATTTTATTCCAGTTTTCGTGTTGTCGCGCTACATTTTTTTTTGCCCTTTGTTCCTCCCTGTTCCATTGAATTAGATGTAACGAAACTATTGCTATTGCTTTTGACAACGCTATTGGTTCTAGCCTTTTTGTCATACCTACGAAGTTGGAATTTGGATTAATTAAGAAGTTGGTTGGATTTTCTGTTAGCAACGCTGTATGGAGGTTTTGCTTTCGAAAAATAAGCTCTAAGGCTATTTCTGATATGACTATGAATTCTGAATTGTTATTAGAAGGTTTTACAATGATAATATTATTAGTTAAGAAAACCACAAGAATATAATAGATTATTATAGAATAGCAAAAATCTTTGTATACGTTGGGTTTCACCAGCAGCGTTGTGGTTTATGATTTAATAATCCATTAGGTAATGTCCACGTGGGAAAGATTTAACCTAGTCAATATTCAATAAAAAGTTAAATTGAAAAAATAGACAATCAATAAAAATAATGTTTGTTTTCTAATATGCTTAAGCGACATAAATTAAATATATAGTTTTACAAAGTAGGGATCTGTAATTGGCAGTAGGTTAAGTATACAATGTAATAACTTAGTTTATAAAGTGCTGTAGATTCCATGTTCATAAATAAAAAAAAATAAAAATATATTTCAATTTTTTTTAATCATTAATTAGGTATAAGTGCATACAGAGCAATACTGATAATATCTAACTCAGGCAGAAAACATGACGTTATTATCATTCATTGACATTGCTTTTCAGGCATTCCCTTGCCTATATTTATTTTTTAAACCAACCTTACATTTGTTAATTATACATGTATATTGCTTTTTATTTTTAGTTATTTTTATAAAATGGTTTAAAAAATGAAACCACTTTTACGGATCTATTCGCGTTTATTTTACAAATTAATTTAATTTTAATGTTTATCCGGACGTTTCGAACCCTTTGCAAGATCCGTGGTCACAGGGAGACTGTAACATTGCAGTTACATGATACCTAATAATAATAATAATATAGGATTAGGTTTTTATAATGTTTTATTGTTTTTATATTAAAATATTGTAAAAATCAAGTTTTAAGAAAGAAAATAAATAAAGGAGATAATAATAATAAAACTAAAATTAAAGTTAATAATTAATAAGTAAATAATAATAAAATACAATCTTTCTTAAATATTGTACAGTATTCTAAAGTGGTGACTGTACAGCGTTCTTTTGTTTCCAGCCGGGACCGATTCGTTTTTTTTACTAAATTCTTTCTCTGTGCGCAAGGTGACCGCTGGCAGATTCATTAAGGCGAAGTGTAAGGCACACTAGCGCCACCAATTGATAATTTAACAATTACTAACGGACCGGATCTTTTTTAAACATTGCGTACCGTCCGATAACAGGAAAGCATCCATAATATTTATTTAATAATTGTGCACTACTTTTTGTTGTGTGGTTTATTCACAAAACAAATAATCCATCGCGCACTAAGAATTTTGATGACTCGTTTTTTTGTCGCACCTCCAAAACATGAAATAGTTTGCCAGCACACGTTTTCCCTCCTTCCTATGATATGGGGTCCCTCAAACGAGGCGTGAAGAGGCACCTTGTGGGCCGGCAAAGTGAGGATATCTGATGCTGCGTTGTTTTCACGCTGCACCAGTTGTCGTCGCATCTGGAATCCATATTCACTTAACATCAGGTGAATTGGAGTCATTTGCCGTACTACGTATAAAAAAAAACGGGCTATCGCATTTATTCACATACAATGGCCACTTTTGGTGTTAGCGAATGAATACAAAAACAAACCTAAAAGTAGTGCACAAATATTAAATAATAGAGGTTTGCCTAGTGTCGGAAGGTCCACAATGTTTAAAAAAATCCAGTTTAGCAATTATCAAATTAAATCCATTAGCGGCGCTAGTGTGCCTTACCCTTCGCCTTAAGCCACGCAATCGCAGGCGCATGTCGCTCGGTGTAAAGGCTGGCAGATAGTCTCGTAAAGACGTAAACGACGTAGACGTTATATTTGTTTCTACAAAAATTTATTATTCACATTTCCCACAAGACGCATTGTTGGCGTGTTTTCGTTGATAAAGAAAGTGTTAACCCCGATTGGGTAAGTGTTGAACATAACGTTTATAGTAGCTAAATCGTTTAGTGTAAGATTATCATTAGACGCTTATCACCGCCGGTGCTTGTGTATGTAATTTCCCGGTGTGCAGCTCCATATATAATTAGTTAAAGTTATTGTTCCTTAATTTTCCTACTGTGGATGTAGTGTAAATTATTTAAATTGTACTACATACATTGTTATAAAAATGTACCACTTTAAGATAATGTACGTCTTCTTAATTGCTTTTATTTCATATTGTAAATTCTGCCTTTTGTCACGTCCACCTCACTTTCTACGTTTCGGTGTTCTCATGTAGGTAGCTTAGCTGTCATCTGTGAGGTGGACAAATACAGAGGTCTAAAGCGAGGGTGGTTGTTAACCGGACACAAATGTGAATTCCAGGGTCCGAGGATCAGCTTCGAAGCTTGAGGCTTGGCAGCTCACCTTCCATCACATTGTTTATCGTCGGTTGCAGTGCAGCCGTTGCAGGGAAGTGCCGGACTGCGGAAGCATTACATTAGATGGGCCATTCGACCCCATAGACCTTATATCTTGTACTATAGATAGGGCTTTTAATATGTATTTTTTTATGTGGACTTGATGTTTCTTCTTAAACCCCCAACGTCACAAGACTAATGGTAAAAGTGGTTTCATATTAATGTGAAGTGTTCGCGTAAACTTTAGAAAACAATATGGTTCAGAAAACTAAATATGTTCGTAGTAGTATATTCACACGAAAATGAAAGGCTTACAATGTTTTGCTACTTAGATTATCTACTGTTACTACTAACGTAGTACTATATCGTAAGCATTGAAATGTGTTCTCATTCTTCACAACCTGAGTATCAAAGCCTTGTTTAATAAAAATTCCACTTAAAAAGATTCAAACATTGCAAGGGGACGTTTTGTAACGGCAAGCAGCCGAATACTTTGTGAACGTACAAAGTGCAGAAAATCGGTGTAGACGTCAAGCTCTGAATCTGCATTCCAAATTCAGCAATTGACATGCTTGGACTTGAAATGCAATCACACCGAAGCACAAGCTACTTCCACTTTTTTTCCTTTGTGAACGAACATTTGCCAGGAATTTCTCTCATCGTCATCGCATCATCATTAGCTCATTTATGTCCCCACTGCTGGGGCACGAGCCTTCCCTAAGGATGGATAGGGAGAACGGGCCATAAACCACCACGCGGGCCCAGTGCGGATTGGTGGTTGTTAACGACTGCTAATGTAGCCGGGACCAACGGCCTTCCGAAGCACGAGATGATACATTTTTAGTCACCCATCCGATGACCGGCCTTTGCGAAATTTGCCTAACCATTTCTGCTAGCTGTGAAATATAACTTACTTTCATTAAATACATTCTTCAAACAAGCACACTCATTAGTTAAAGGAATCTCTCGCCACTTCTCAATCCTGCCGCTACAACAGCAATATAATTAACATTGATTTGTTCAAACTGAGAGGTATACTTGATTGATTGGGAATTCAATGTGGAGTGCCTTATATTCAAGTCATGTATGTTGTATATTACCGCCGGCGGCGAGCAGGACCGGTGCGTCTCACTTGATATACCAACATTTGAGATAATTGAACTTTAATAACGTTCATTTTACATAATAATCATTTATTATACCAACATTTAATATATTTTTATTTATTATAACGTTTACTTTACATAATGTTAAATGCTATTTGACATAAAACTCATTTAATATATCGTTCATTTCATATAATTTTGTTTGATATATGCGTAATTTTATTTATTTATCTATTATCTATACTAATATTATAAAGATGAAGAATTTGTTTCTTTGTTTGTTTGTTTGTTTGGTTGAACGCGCTAATCTCAGGAACTACTAGTTCGAATTGAAAAATTATTTTTGTGTTGAATAGTCCATTTATTGAGGAAGGCTATAGGCTATATTATATCACGCTACGACTAATAGGAGTGGAGCAGTCGCTAATTAACGCGGGCGAAACCGCAGGGCACAGCTTAAGATAGTAGCTAGTTTAAGATAATAACGTTTCAAATAATGATTGATTTATCCGCAGCGCCGGAGCCGTGGCAGAAACTATGTTTGCTGCATGCCTGCTTGCTTGCATTATGCATGCCTGCATGCATGCTTGTCTGCATGCTTGCTTGCTTGCATTCTGTATGCTTGCTTGCATGCTGCATGCTTGCTTGCTCCATGTCTGCTTGCAAAATGCATATCTACTTGAATGGTTGCTATTAAATGATATTATATGAATTGGATTTTATATTAAGTAATCATCAATCAACCATTAGTTTAAAATAGCTTACTTAAGTTTAATTAAGAATTACGTGGTTCTATTCGGTGTAACATACAACCACTTAAAGGGAGGCAGACTATAAATATCTATTCCTTACAATAGTTACAGAGATTGCACCTGGGAGCTGTCTTAGTAGCGTCTTAGTCTAAACTTGGACTTGGATAAATCCCTCTCAAGTTTACTGCGCCAAGAAACGACAAATTGAGTTATCAACTTGGGGAATACCGAGACATCATTTTTCTTCTGTCGCAAAATGAAAAACTATGCGGGCCTGTCACAATATATTTGGATTTGGCGTGCAATGAACAGAATGGAGGGCGAAAAATAACACTGAAAATATTGGACGCGTTTTAGACAATTTACATTGTCACACAGCAGGTATATTCGCATATTTTCGTTTGGATTGTTTGTACAAGTGAAGTGAAAAGCTTCCAATTTCGTTTTTATTGGTTTTTCTAGGTATAAGGCCAAACATATTACGAACTATGTAAATATATATGACATATACATTAGAGAAACTTGTAAACTGTGAGAGAATAATATAAACTTTAACCTAACGTGTAGGTCAACAGTTACCCAACCAACTATAAAGAAAAGAAAAGAAGAAAAGCTATGACATTGGCCTATTGAATTCTAGAAATAACCAGCTACTGACCGCGCAATCGTGTCATCTCTCTCTTTCTGCCTTCCGTTTGTATTTTCTTCCTGTTTGACTTTGACAAATTTACCTTATGTATACATTGTAATTCTTTGCATTTTACCATTTTTTGGGGGACACTTTAGGAAGTAATCTGTGTTAAAGCTTTTTCGCTTCTATATTCGTTTATAAACTAAAAAAAGACAACTATCTTAGTGGGTTCGAATCCCATCTGAGGCAAGGCAAGTCGTCTTCTGAGAATGTCTTGTGATATTAACATTTTTAATACCTATTACTATTTCGTGTGAGCATAAATGTATTGTAACTTACCTGATAATTAATAAAACATAAAAATTAAATTACATTATTATATCAAAATTAATAACTAACAATCTACTAATATTGTCTGCAAGTACATATATTTTATTTATTTTTTTATTATTATTTAATTAATAATGATTTTAAAATAGAATAAAATGTAAATTAAGCTGAAAGAACAAGTCTTATATCAAAATTATAGTTATCATCAAAATAAAAAAATATATTGGCATACCTATATTGACGTTTCACATGATTCTCAAGCAATAACCATAGAAGGGTTAACAACGATATATTGTTTCACTCGGGAGATATTACACATCCCTACGTATTACACCAAGTTATTTGAAATGGGTCCCGAGTATTGTTATTCTATTTTGGGAATAGCTCGTAAATTAGAGTGGATGTATAAAGAATGGTTTTTGTGATGGAAACTTGATGTTAGTATCTCAAATTATCGCAAACCTAGAGAACAGATTTTATTAACAAGGTTAACGGTTGTCATGGCGATTATAGCGAGTAATTACTGATTAACTTACTTTAAAAAAACTAAAAAAAATCTTTGTTGTTACGTATCTATCTACGTTTCTTTTAATTATTATTTTAATCTGACGTTTTGAACCCTTTGCAGGGCATGTAGTTGCAGTGTGAGCCAGGTAGTGGTCGTCTCAAGAAATATTTGTAACAGACTAAATAGCATAAATTGTATAAACGGTGGGTAATCGTGTGGTGACACTAGCTGCGAGTTGTTGAGTTTCATCGACTACCATCATAATTATAACAACAACCGGACACAGACAAAAAAACAAACAAACTAACAGCCTAACATACTGTCATTACAGGTTCACTTCGGAATATTTTTATTATTTTGGGTTTTTCTTAATGAAAACAACTTCTTCTTTTGAACTTTTATTAGAAGATTTCTTATAACAAAATGCGTACAAAATTAGCTCGCCATCATTTTTTAAGAGCAGAGACTTGAAGTAAGTATATTCTTTTTTTTAATAGAGTTGCTATTCAACTAATATTACACCACCAATATTAAGCCTTGTGACGCTGAAAATGCCGTTTGCAGCCATCATAAAAATATGGCAAATCTTTAAAAAAAAACCACCAACATATTATTATCTCAAATACATAAGTTTATCAATTAAATGACAAGACTCGGAACAAGTCTCCGCTTTACCACTTGTAAACTGAAACTAGGAATAAAGTTGTAAAATATTTTAACGTTAAAATTGCTACCTTCAACGCAGATCCGATACACAAGAGGGATCGTTTGGAACTTCTATCGACTCCCGAGAACTTAAAGTATTAATGCACGAGACCTGTACAGAGACCACTCAGACTTTAAGATATAATATTTATCGTACTTTAAAGCGGAATTTTGAAAGTTAATAAAGGGCGGAGAGCCATTAATTGAATAATATTGGTAGTAGGTATATAGGTATATCATGGAATTTTTTTACACCTTTTTTTAAACAGTTTTTAATAATTTTTTATTTCACTTATTCATCTGTATACACTTTTTTTTCTATTTTTATATTATAAAGGGGCAAACGACCAGGCGGGTCACCTGATGGGAAGCAATCACCGCCGCCCATGCCATGGGCCCCATGGACACCTGCAAGACCAGAGGAATCGCAGATGCGTTGCCGGCCTTAAACATAGAATGGCTAAATGCCTCACAACAATATGAACACTCAGTCCACAATAGAGTCACAAGAGCACTACAGTTCTCAACGTATATTAAAAATGTATTACTCGTATTTCCCAAGTGGCGTTCACTCATTTCGATAACAAATAGCGTATATTATTCGGTATTTGGGTATGTATATGTTACCATCAATCCGCACTGGGCCCGCGTGGTGGTTTATAGCTCGTTCTCCCTATCCATCCATAGGGAAGGCTCGTGCCCCAGCAGTGGGGACATAAAATGAGCTGATGATGATGATGATGATGATGTATATGTTAGTTTATAAGGTATTTATCTATGGGCCTGTTATTTTGTAACTTTAAATTGTTGCCTGAGAATAAACGAATTTATTAATATGTTAAGAATTTTTTTACAACATTTTATAAAAAAACATATTTACAATATAAAATATTATAAAAAACTTAACCTAGGTTGCCAACGGCAGCGGGGATAGACCCAAGCTATCGGTGGTTAGGGCTGCAGAGTGAGGAGCCTCCTGACAATACGTACCCCGTCAAGGAGTACTGCCTTTTGCATCTGACCCTTGACCCAACCTTTCAGCGAGAGCCTCTCTAGGTGTTGATTGTTTTTACATGACATTTAAAAAAATCCTTGTCCCATTTATGCCGCTATCTCCATACACTTTTTACAGTTAAATATACGCACAGAGACGAATCCAATACGCGTATGCAACCGCACAGTGAACGTGAAACGGAATATTTTTGACCTGAGCACGGCAACTAACTGAATTTTGTCCTAAATATTAGACGAACCGTCACGCGCAAAATAAAAAAACTGCGTCAGATTATAAAAACTTTGTAGTATCACACAATCATTTGTATACCACACTTACCAAATGCGGGTAGGTCATCACAAATGCATCGAACCATATGAAACAACAGAAAATTGTATTAGTACCTAAGTACCTACACACTTTTTTATTTTTTTTATTTTGTTCACACCTTAGAACAGCAGTTATAAAAGGAGCGCTTCGAGGAATAGTTTTGAGGCGCTTTGTTGGGAGCGCTCCAAAATGGGAGCGCTTCGAGGAATACCTCCTTAGAACATGCACATACCTAACGTAGTTCCTAATATTAGTGAACACAACATGCAATATTAAATAACGTTTAAACACACACTTGTTCACAAATCGTCAAGTGTTCATACAAATTATTCCTTGCCGAGGCTAGAGAACCAGAAAATTCAAAGTAATATAGTCATTGTATTTGAATAATTGCAAGACACTGTGCCGAGTCTAATAAGAGTAATGTGTATTATGACGAATCAAGGTACGCCGATAAACTTAAATTAGTTTATGCCTGACATTTTTGTAAATCATATATACTTATAATGTTTTGTTCATAAATAAATATATAAAAAAAATAAAAAAAACACCCTTGACCTGACCTAGGGATTCAACCCAGGACCTCGGATAGCGGGTCGATCGCGTTGCACCCATAAAGTTAATATAGGTTGCTCCTTAGCATGTCAGGCGTTAAGGCGTGATATTAGTAGATAGTGGTAATGATTATTCATGTAAGAAGGCGTGAACTCTATGTGACGTTGGTAAGCATGTGTCATACATAAATAAATGCCACGCCGGCGGCGCCGCCGCGCACGTGTGAAACGGAATGTTTTTGACCTGAGCTTTTGACATCAGCAACTAACCAAATTGTGTCCTAAATATGTTATCAGGCGAGCCGTCACGTTCAGAAAAAAAAACCGCGTTGGCAACGGCTTACCAAACTTCGTGGTAATTCAATAATAAAAGGTTGGCCACACACCCTGCGGGAGTGATAGCCCCGGAGTCGCACCCGACAATTTGATGAGATTTACTAAAGAAATCGAACTTAGCCGAAAGGAAAATACGGTGCAATCTGTGTAAATAATATAAACCAAAAAGTTAGGAGGTTTCGTAAATTTTATTTCTGCAGCAACATCTGTTGTATTCTGTAAATGTGTAGTGGCATTCAGAGGATCGGGCGCGGGGAGCGTGTATGCTGCGAGCAGATAAAACTTTTGAGATTGATGCGGTCTATGTTTATACTCGTACATATACGGATACAACACTTTTTACTCTAATAATATAAAACTTAATTTATTTCAATTTCAGTTATAACTTAGAAAATTTGGCAGTGTCCAAGCTATTTCAACATTGCAAAGTGACTACATAATAAAAACTACCAGTTATTTCTCCGTCTCCGCACGTGTAAGTCAGGTAGCTACAAAGTTTAAATTTTAGTCTAACGCCATTATAATAATATGGTAGAATTGTTATGTTCTGACAGAGATAAGATAGCTAGTTCTTCAATAGGTCAGAATTCCGGATTAAAATACAAACCAAAATAAATACCTTCAAAAAATTAAGCGGCTCACTGTTACCCGGACAAACTCTGAGAGATTTTCGTAATGCAGTAAAATAGCCCGGTCAAAATAGATAAAATTACCCTTGCATTAATTTACAACAAGCTGAAAATTTACAGACACGTAAGGGATACCACTCTAATGAAATCCTGAAAAGTCCCCATTGATACCGTGTGTGCAAAAATTTTTATTCCATGTTAAAAGTCGCAAAAATGGTTTTTTTAGGATTGTTTGGCATTCAGTGATTTTTTGGTATTCAGTTTCTTTCTCGGAATTCGCTTTCTTCTTTCAGTCTATGGAGCTCCAGCAAAAATCACCTGCATTGATAAGTATCGTTACTTATCCTTTGCTAAACAATCACGTAATAAAAAACGTGTGTAATTAGCTTGTTTTCCTCCAACCTCAGCTTCTGCTCAGCAACATTTCTATCGAGTGTATGTATTACCAGGTTCAAGTGTGTCTTGGCAATGCACTGGGTCCAGAAGAATGGGGTTGGAAGCTAATTGACAATGTACTGGCGCCAATCTATACTCTTCTTCCGCCTGCACCAGAGAAGCTGCTTAACACTATTTTTTGCAATTGCGAGAAAGGGTGTAGTTCAAAATACTACTAAGTGAGCTTATTTTGTTCAACAACATGCATCAGTTGTCAAGGCCAGTCGTGTTCAAACGTTAAACTTTCAACAGAAGAAGATACCAACATCAACGAAAAAACAGATGATGTATTGCTGCTACAACAATTTACATGGACTCAGAGGATGCAGTCCTCTGCAGAGAGGATTCAGTCCTCTGCAGAGATAGAAGAAGAACAAGAAGAAGATAATTATGCAAGAAGAAATGAAAAAGAAGAGGAAGAAACTCAAGAAGACCTGATTTACCACTAAAACAGACGCCTCGTACACTACCTCATAGATGGCGTGGAAACGTATAACGTAAGCAATTTTATGGAGAATACAGCTCCAGCTAACTTTCGAATGTGTTTTTCTCAGAAACGATAAATCTTAGAGAAAAAAGTATGAAAACATTTATTGTAGACCTGATCTACAATTTTAGTCTTAGCTATTTTTATCATAGAACTAACCGTTTGGCCAAAAAACCAAAAAACCCATTGTTGCGACCTTTGACCTTGAATAATTTTTTTTGCACACACGGAATCAATGGGAACTTTTCAGGATTTTATTAGAGTGGTATCCATTATGTGCCTGTAAATTTTCAGCTTGTTGTGGATTAATGCAAGAATACCCCTATTTTTTTGGGCTAATTTGACCGGGTTAAAAGTAGTTTGTAGTTTTTCGTTAAAAAAATTAAATAAATAAAATTGTTAAACAAAAATGTCATTTTTGTATAACAAATTTTATTTAGACCCAGAGGTCCCGGGTTCGATTCCCAGCGAGAGGTACATGTTTGTGTACTCGGTTTGGTCAGTGGTAGGCCTTTCTGTCCGCCTGGCTAGCTACCACCATCTTATCTAAATATGTCGCCATAACATCAATGTTTGTAGCATTGTTGTGTTCCGGCAGCAGAGATAAGGTAGCCAGTGCCTCACTAGTTGAGGATCCCGTGTGAAATTCGCTTCCATCATTGGCCTTATCATCATTTATCATCAGGAGATCAAGGCCCTTTGCTTACCCGTAAAATATATTTAAAAAACGACAGAAACACACACGGAAAGCCAGTGGTTTAATAAAGCCTTCACATATTAGGTGTTACGGACTTTAGGTTGTAATGAAAGAATAACTAAGAGGACAGAACCTTACCACTGACTCAGTTCATACTGAACAAAATAGAATAATGAAAGAGAGGTTTTATGGATGCATGTTTATTTAATGGCGGCTGATTATTATTAATAGTTATTTATATTAGTAAAACAATATAAGTCTGAGTCAGCAGTTAAGCTTCGTCACAGTCAATAATAAGATGTAGTAATGAAGTCTGTGTTGACGCACTACAATTAAATTACTAACGCAGAACTATTACAGTGAGCTATGGAACCTGTTATCAGAAATAATGTATTTTTTTATATATACATATATATTTATATACTTTAAGATTGAAAACCGTTACAATCACAATGTACTCGTTGCATCTCTAAACGACAACCACAGAGAAAAAAAACTACACCGTGTAACTAAAGTTTTACGTAATTCAATAAGAAAAGGTTGGCCACTCCCTACGGGAGCGATAGCCCCGCAGTCATACCCAACAAATTGATGAGATTTATAGAAGAGATTCCGGAGAAGTTAGCCGAAGGGAAATTAAGTTGGGCGCAACTTTTAGCTTGTTCCCAATGCGCCCTTATCGTTTTACAGTTAGCGAAAGTGGTTTGTAATTTTTCCGAGTGTGATTTTTTTTTAGGCAAAGTCTCCATTCTAGTTCCAAAGTTTCAGCTTATCAGAGGAATATCTGGAAATCTTTTCATTCCCCTTCATTGTGTCCTTTCGATGATATTTATACTTAAACTTTACTGAACATTTCTATTGACTTATTATTTGATAAAAAAGTATTTCCTACGTAGTGTGTATCTCACTATCACACACACATAACAAGCTGAAAGAGCCCAGCAGGGGGACATATTCCCCTGCTGGGGTACGAGCCTTCCCTATAAATGGATAAGGAGAACGGGCCATAAACCAGCACGCGGGCCTAGTGCGAATTGGTAGTTGTTAACTTTTGCTGATGCAGCCAGGACTAACGGCTTTACGTGCCTTCCGAAGCACGGAAGAGCTCGCAATATCTCAGGAAAGACTAATTCTGCGCATAAGATAATGTTATTAAAGCTTCAAAACCTTTTGAGGATTCAGAAAGTTTTTTTTTATAGATAGCTCGGCAAATGACTCCATCCCACCTGATGTTAAGTGGAAATGGAATCCAGACGCGAAAATAACTGGTGCTTCTTCACGCCTCTTTTGAAGGACCCCATATCATAAGAAGGAGGGAAAACGTATGCTAGTAGACTATTCCACGTTTTAGAGGTGCGACAAAGAAACGAATCACCAAATTTCTTTGTGCGCGATGGGATATTTGAGACAGTGAAACGGTGACTCCGAAGAGCGAAATCGGAGGGTCAAAAGTGTTTGTCCGGTCTCTTGGGAGGAGCCACTTGACGAAGTTGACTACGACCAGTGGAGTAGTCGTTGCTGCGAAACCAGAGGTTCTTTCAGAAATCGAAAACTTTTACAGCCAGCTATACGCTTCGCATGCATCTCAACCTGATCCCGAAAATGAGGACACCAGAGCCACATTGACCCGCCACTTTACCGAAGACTTGCCTGAAGTCAGCCTGAGCGAAATTGAAATAACTCTTAAACAGCTTATAAACGGAAAAGCCCCTGGCAAGGACGGTGTAACATCTGAGCTCCTTAAAGCAGGTGGTAAACCTGTGTTAAGGGAGCTCCAAAACATCTTTAACACCGTTCTCTTCGATGGGAGAACTCCAAAAGCGTGGAGTAGAAGTGTCGTCGTGCTGTTCTTCAAAAAAGAAGACAAGACTCTACTGCAGAACTAGCGACCCATTTCGCTCCTAAGTCATGACTACAAGCTGTTTTCAAGAGTCATCACAAACCGTCTAGTGCGAAAACTCGACGAATTTCAATCCCCCGGTGCAGGCCAGGTTTCAAGGAGGATATGGCACCATAGACCACATCTTCACAGTGAGCCAGATCATACAGAAGACCGAGGAGTATAATCTGGAATCTGAAACCTGGGCTGTTCTAGAATTTCTGCAACGATGCCAAGTCGACTGGCGATATATCCAAGTGTTGGTGTCTTTACAATGCCGCCTCCATGGCCGTCCAGGTACAGAACCAGCAGACTAAGCATATCCCCTTGCATCGAACAGATAAAATCCTTTTAATGTTAGCAACCGATAATGTAAATAATAAAAAATGTAAATGGCTAGTACTATGATAATTTGCCACCCTCTTTAATAAGATGGCGCATCGCCAGTACTTCTAGTTTAAAATAACCACAATCATGTCTCAGTGGGATAATTCTGACACTTTCTTCATAGTCCAAAGTTCAAAATCAGGGACATTCAATAACGAACATGTTTTTCCTTTTTAGATAACGTTTTAAATCTAGTGGTATCTTCAATAATTTAATTGATCTAATGAGCTGATACGATAACAAAACGTTTAAACAAATTATTTGAACTACCTGACTGTGGACACGGGGTCAATAGCAAAATAACTTACAAGTCTTAAACAACACACACTATTTCCTTATTTCACTGAATAAATAATTACTTACTTACTTACTTACTGCTTGTTTAAGCGTGCCTGACGTGCATGACTTCAGTAAGTAATATAAATATTTAATTAACAATTGCATGACAAATTAAAGTTAACAATTACGTCTCAGTTACAATACATACAAGAACTAGATTGGATACACTTTTGATCTTTTCATTTTGACCACACCTTTCTGTTACACGTTGTATACTAAGAGCCTTACAAATAAACAAAGAATAAGGTCCGAATAGTTATTCAGTGTTTTGTCTCTTTTACTCTAATTTGAAATGACGTTTACATGACAGGAACAAAACACGGAATAACTATTCGGACCTTATTCTTTGTTTATTTGTAAGACACATAAAGTTAAAAGTCTATTGAGGAAATTTGACAGTTTGAGATAGTCTCGAAAAAAACTAATACAACCATGATAGTCCAATAGCCTTAAATCGTTCTGTTTACCCACTAAATAGGTACGTTGTCTTAAGACAGATCGCCTTGAGTAAAAAAATATCAAAAATTCAAAATCATTTATTTAGTTTTGGCTAACAATAGCTCTTATGAATGTCATTATGCCATCGGTTCGTAAGTATACTCTGGGCGGGAGACCTTGTACTGAGAAGAACCGGCAAGAAACTCAGCAAGTATCAAGTTTTCTCCCTTACAGCGTCAAAAATATTGGAAAAGGATCCCTATCATAAAAGGACACATTCCATCACAAATAAACACTCAAAAAAAAGACAATCACAAAACACAAAAAACAACAAAATAAAAAAATTATCTGTAAGCTACGCTAAGAACATTGATTGATTGAGTCCCATAGTGGGATTAATAGGACGCCTGGCTTTGATTGCCAGAAGGATTCGGGATTCACTCTTAAAATGTTTGACAAAACTTTTTTTATAAATATTTCGTCGGTGGAATGAGAAAACAAAAAATAAGTAGGTAAATAAAATAAGCGTGAGAAATTAATTGTTAAGTTTTAACATAAATGCCCATGTAGTTTTCCCTTTCCAGCTACGATATATTTATTAAAAAAGTTTGGGAAATATTTCAAAAGTTTTAAATTATGTTAATTATTGTCGAGGAGGTTAATACAATGTATAAAGTAAATTCGTGATGGCATAATAACACATGAGTAAATATATAATAATATGCAATTTTGACAAAATATCGAATACTCAATGACAAAACGACGCGTCATAATAATCACGTGATGAATTCGCTTAATAATAACTTTCACAATTTTATTTCAAAAGATTTTTGTACCGCTTAATTATTTATGAGACTTACATTTTTTCGCACAATCAACATTACATTCTGAAATGACTTGCATTTTGATATTTTACCACCCACTATACGATGGTAGACCACCTATCAACTTTATTGAAGCGATCAATTGATCATGGCGATAAAGGCATTAGAGCTACTGTAAATGCTACTAAGGTACGGCTTCATTAAGGTTATACTCGTATATCCATTAAAACATCCTAAATTTATTAAATACACTTTTATATCAGCAGCACAATTACGCTGTATCATACATTTATTTATTTATTTATTAAGGTAAGCGTACAGCCAAACACATAAAAGCAAGTAGCACGTAAATATTAGAAACATAATAGTTAGAAAGACAGAGATACGAGTAGGTATTAATCGCGCGCATCCACACTTTACTTACTAATACACATTGCAACAAGCATCTCTCCCAGAACTGGATCACTCAAAGTAGGTTGTAAACCCCACTTTAAAACAAAACCGGGATGAGTACAATTACAGCGCCACCCGCCAGTATCGACGCGGCGCCGCGCGGAGATATCTCATTTGTTTCGCTTATCATTGCCCCGGGAACGAGTACCGTCAACACGACGACCATTTCTTACTGTGTGGCCATATGGTTGGCGGTTTACGCCTTTAAATTTTCAGTAGACATCATCATCAGCCTACTACTACTTACTGTGGCAACTATTTCATAGCGAGGAAAGAAATTTGGTGAATAATTTCTTTGTAACACCACCAAAAGATGGAGTTCATCCCAGCACACGTATTTTCTTTGAGCGAGGTGAGAAGAAGCAACTTGTGCAAGGTGAAAACAGCTAGTCTGATGCAGAATCTGCTTCTGTTTAACATCAGGAAGAGAAGAGTCATTGGCTTTCTATAAAAAACCTTTCGCGGTACTGCATTTCTCAGACTTTCTTTCATAAACAATGAGATCGCATAACTCACCAACCTGTTCCAACCGGGAAAAGTACGCGGCGCCGCGCGGAGATATCTCATTTATTTCGCTTGTCATTGCCCCGGGAACGAGTATCGTCAACACGACGACCGTTACTTACTGTGTGGCCATATGGCAGGCATTTTATTCCTTTGAATTCTCAGTTGACATCATTATCAGCCTACTACTACTGTGGCGACTATTTCATTGCGAGCAAAGAAATTTGGTGAGTCATTTCTTTGTAACACACGTATTTCCTCCTTCCTACAACATGGGGTTCTTTGAGTGAGGTGTGAAGAAGCAACTTGCGGGTCAGCAAGGTGAAGACGACTAGTGAGGCAGAATCCTGCTTCAGTAGTAGCTGTCCTCGCATCTGGATTCAGCTTCTGAGTCATTTGCCTAAGCTTCTATATAAAAAAAATGTTTGTGATCTGTAGTTTTCAGGCTTTCTTTCATGAACAAAAGATCGTATAACTCACCATCCTGTTCAAACCAGGAAGAGAATAATTACTGGCGGGTGCCAATATTATCAGCCTATAAACATTTGCGGTACTGCTGGTCTCAGGCTTTCTTTAATGAACAAGGAGATCGGATATCTTATTAACTTGGACAAAGTATCATTCACGACCATTTCTTACTGTATAGCTGTATGCACAAAATAAGGAGACTCTCCTTATTTTGTGCTGTATGTGTGTGTGTGGCGGCAAGTAACATGAACGCCAGAAATGTTTTCTCATCTTTGATTTTGTGATTAGTATTTACGCGCCATATGTTTCCGATGTCTTGTGTTCTGATTGAAAATTAAAACTTTCTAGGGAACCACTTATTATATGGTAGGTAGATAGATAAATAGATGGATAGGATAGGAGTTTTATTGCAACATCATAAAACATAAACATGAAAATAAACAAAAAAAAAACAATTTACCAAGTTACAATTTGGCGGTCTTATAGCGTTCTTATAGCGCTTAAAAGCTATTCCTTCCAGAAAACCAGACGGATAGAGAGAGCTAATAAACGGCTTCACTAAATATTAATAGTAGGCAGTGATCTTAACTGCGCGCCCTCACTCACGTTACGGTAAAACACAAATTTGGCCAAAACAATCGTAAAGTTTGTGGTCGGATCTGTTGGAGGAGTGCATGGTTTCATATTGGAAGATTCCCGGAACATTACTTGTATAATAATTCAATTCAATTAAATTCCGCTTACTCTGTGGCCACACCGCCACCCGCCCAACCATTTTCAGTGAAGAGCGGGGTGATGCAATGCGAAATAAAAGGTGCAGAAGGCAAAATGAACAAGAGTTGAGATGTTGACACTATCATTTTGTATTTGAACTGATTTCGGTGTACCGTTTTTGGGGTTCCGTTGTGAACCCTTACTGTTTTGTCAATTCCGTCTGTATGACAAGGTTAAACTCGCCGTCTATCAGAGCTAGAAAGATAATGATTGCCATGATTGTAGATATTTACCCTCAGTCAAAATCAAAGACGGGGACTAATTTTTACAGAATTTTATATTATAAGATTTAATGTAAATATGCATTGCTCAAACATAATGATTTTTCCTTCTCTTTCCCATTGTTTATTTATTATTTAAATGAAATATGATTATGTATAATGCTTACAATGAGATTGATGTGTCTTAACAAAAAAATAGGCTGGGCAGCGTTCGGTAAGCTACGAAATATCTTTTCGTCCGATATACCGCAGTGTCTCAAGACGAAAGTCTTTGACCAGTGTGTGTTGCCAGTGATGACATACGGGACTGAGACGTGGTCACTCACTAAGGGCCTTATCAGAAGGCTCAAGGTCACTCAAAGACCAATGGAGAGGGCTATGCGCGGGGTTTCTCTGCGAGATCGAATCAGAAATGACGAGATCCGCGGAAGAACAAAGGTAACCAACATAGCCCGAAGAGTTGTTAAACTCAAGTGGCAGTGGGCAGGGCACATTGCTCGCAGGACTGATGGCCGCTGGGGCGGAACAGTCCTCGAGTGGCGACCACGTACCGGAAAGCGCAGTGTGGGCAGGCCTCCAACAAGATGGACCGACGATCTGGTTAAGGTCGTGGGAAGCCGCTGGATGCGAGCAGCGCAAAACCAGTCATTGTGGTGTGGCGGCTCCACCTACCGCATACGCCGCACATTGACACGAAGCAAACACCTTCTCAACTGTGTCAATAGATGGCGCCACAAACGCTTACCAACGACGTCGCCATACTACGACGTGAAATAGTATGGGAAGCCTGCATCGCGGTAGCGAAGTTTCACCGTCTCCTTCGCTATATATAGCACCTCCAACTAACATACGTTGGACCTCGGTCCCCGAGCTATACCACCCTGCTCGGAGGAAGATCTTCCCTTTGGCCTTCCTCAGTGTGGCATTCCAACTACCACAGGCATCTCTACAGTGGAGATTTTTGGGGGAGGCCTTTGTCCAGCAGTAGACGTCTTTTGGCTGAGATGATGATGATGATGATGAACAACAAAATCAATATAATAAATTATTTTGCAAGAGAATAAATTTTACAATAGACATTTTAAAAACGGCACAGCAAGGCCACAATAAAAATATTAGGAATATTATTTTTACATTAGAAAGCTTTTACTTTTCGACTACTTTAAAATATTAAAAGAAATTCAAAATAGCATATGATTGGTAACACAACCTAAATTAACTTAAAAAATAAAACTGCGCTCTTGGTGGTGCAAGTTGGAGACCTTCTTCAGTTTACAAAAAATATTCGTAAATGGTTATTATGAATTAGGAAATGAATTTGATCTACTTTAGACTACGGAACCATATACTGTGCGAGTACTAATCGCACTTGGCCGATCCGTCCAGCATTTTGTTGCAAATTTTTATGAATAGACATGATAAGTTGTTGTTGCACCTATACGCGAACACTAGACATTGAAATGAACACTCTATTTGAAACTACTTGTGTTTATATCACATTTTATTTTAGCCAGACATTTCGCATACACTTAAGATTTCAAATACTCGTAATATAGGATATATTATATACCAATACCAATCTTCTGCTTTAAATTATTAATAACATGATTAATTTCATTCAATGATTAATTTCACCGTCCATGCAGCCAAATTGTGGAATAAATTACCTGCCGACATTCGTAAGAGTCCATAGATAGAATCATTTAAACATAAGTTGAAAGATCACTACCTCTCCAACACTGGTAATCAGTAACGTTATATAATTATACATTTAAATTATTATATGTAGTTTTACATGTGTATGTGTATGTATATATATACATTATGGTTAATTTAAGTTTGTATATGTATCAGTAATTAGTTCGTAGAATAGTCCCGCAAACTTCCGTTCCACACCACAGCTAGGGTTGACTAGAAGAGATCTCTTCTAGAGATAAACTCACATTTGTATATGTCTTGTATAACGTCTGTTTTAATGTGTGTTTAATATGTGAAATAAAGTGTTAAATAAATAAATAAATAAAATGCTAGGTGGTTTAGCTACCTACTTTCTACCAACTTTATTGCTTACATTTTTTTGAATAAGTATTGCTTCTCCAATTTTTCAATGTTACTGTTTATGTTGCTCATATTATTTATGTAATTCTTTGCTATAAATATTCCATATGATTTCCGCGAGGCACTGGTGCACAGTAATACGGTTTTTTTTCAAAAAACCTGTCTCAGACGCCAAGTTTCTTAGACTGAATTGTGTACTTTCTCTCACTTAACTTATTATAACTAACTAGGAAAGTGATAATTTCTACAATATCGTTTAGACCTACAGTTACTATATTGTAGGAGGCTATCTTTCTCTTTGTTTTAAATTCAAATATAATTATTAAAAATATTTTTAGTAAATCTGGTGGCTTAATAATTTTTGACATAATTTTAAGAGATTTTATAGTTACCAAAATATTACAAGATCCAAATCGTTGCCTTGTTTTGTCTTAGATTTTACGGGTCACGTCACAGTTTAATTAAATGGAAAACCCCTTTTCTGTTGTTATAAAGACTTTGACTGCTCAGATAACACTATCTTTATTTATGTTTTAAAATCAAAATCGCAGAATATGTTCTATAGTAAATATCTATTGCTGAATAGAAAAATAATTCGATAATTGATTTATTTACAAATAGGTGAATACCTGTTGCCTGTGTGTTGCCGGGGATAAAGAATTTCACCACCCTATCTCTTCCCGTGGCTGTCGTAAAAGCCGACTAAAGGACCATTCCAGAGGATGGGCAGCAGCATCTCTCTGAGGTTACCCTCAACTTACTGCGATCGCCAACCCGCCTGCCAAGTGTGGCATTGTCCAGCAGTGGACTTCTTTTGGCTGAGATGATGATGAGGTGGATACCTAAATTTTAATCGTGAAAGTTCCTTTTAATTTTATCTTTTGATTTTATCCTGAGGTTTCGGATTATTTACTAAGTCCGCGGTCACATTAGACTGATATGTTTGTCGCTTCTAAATTAGTAATATGCTTCCGTGAAATTTTTTTCATCGAGTGCATAGAGACAGTTATAAACAATTTTTTATGTCCCCTGAATCATTGATAAATGTAACTTTACAGATCGGTAAAGTATAGTCTGTTTTTGGTGTTCGTCCAAAGTCACACCGTGATCGAACTTATCTTTTTTATCCTTTAGGAAATCATTATTTTTTATTTCAACAAATCAAAATTAGTTTCGTTATCGGGGGGGAAATACTAAAAGACTATTTACAAAAACTTGAAGCTGACTATCCTATCTTTAACAGTTGGAACACAAGAAAGGTACTGACGTTGTTACTATGACAACCAGCATACATGGTGGTCGTCAGCCGGACTTAAAATGAGCCCTACCATCACCCCAAAAGTGTTGATCAAAACAAACAAATAAACGATTATATATTATCAAAACGTAACACTATGACACCATTGATAATTTTTCATATTCCCATGCCAGTTAACAATTACTTAAAGCGCAGGATATCCGAACATTCATCTAAGTAACGCGGCCTCTTAATTTCCCCTCGCAATCTTTCAAAGTAACAAGACGGAATCTTTTCTCCCTCGCTGGTCGACCGTAACAAATAGGGGGAAATTGGCCCAATAAACCAACTTCTTTGGTCCCCAAATGGCTATTAGCCCCTGACCGCAGGTTCGCGCATCCCAACCATTCTCACATTAATTATTTAAATGGACACAACTCGCTCCCTCGGAGACTATGCTGTTAATAATTTTGTTGTGTTGATATTATGCTTCTTAAGGGATTACGAGCGACTGACGGTGGTATTTTGTTTCATCATATTTCGTTGCGGTTACGGATATTGTTTGCGAAAGAATGCTGCTTTTGTTTGTACCCCAATGAGAGTGTGGTTTTATGAATATTTTACACTTTTATTATTGGTGTGTTGTGCAGGTTTAAGGTATCATGATGCTTACGAGAATTGGCTTTTTGAGTTCTATAAAAGATTAAAGAGATTTCTCTTATTTTTAGATTCTTATTTTTGTTTTGGACACCTCTATTTCATTGGCTAGAAGTGCGATAGTAAAAAATGTACGGTGGTAATTCGAAAAGTTTTAAACACCTCGTTATACATAGGTTGAAGAGCACACACAAAATTGCCAATGCTTTATGCTGAGGCATTTCCCACACTGCCGACGAGGAAGCGACGAACTACCGACTATATTCTCGCTCAAAAAATGTACAATAGATGTAGATGCCATGTCAATAAAAGAGATGCCTATATTAATAGTTGTAATGTAGCGTTACTAAAACGCATATTTTACATTTGATCGCGTTGAGCGACAATATCCGAAGTCCGAAGTATCATAGTGGAGACCGGCTTTCGTGACTCCCGTCCACAACTACTCTCGGTGCCCGTCCGCAGCGGCTGGAGCAGAGAAGAGGAGAACTGCCTTTCGTCTTCGTACAGTACTCGGGAAGAATCGGGGAGTGCGGTATTCTGGACCGAAACTAAGTGTGACCTTGGCCAACCTTCACGATCCTACAATAAATTTGTAAATCTTAAATTATTATTTTTTATTAATTAATTCTTATTTGCTTACGCATTGTAGACGTGACACCGGCGAGAACTTTCTCTTCACTGGTTTGTCGCTGCGACAAACGCTATCAAAGATAAAACTCGCTGAGCGATGCTCGCTTGACGGTCACAACACACATTGAGTGACTTTCACGTGCAGGTTTGTACAGGAATGTATGTCTGACGGAACTTCACACTTGCTTCTCGCTGCTCCCTAAGTCGTTTCTATTCTAGCTCCACTCGCTCTCGTTAATCGTTGGCTGTGGGACAAGTGCCTAACGATCTCGGATATACACCTATTACCAAATACCTGTATATTACCCGGCAGTTGCTGTTTCCGATCATCAAAAATACTGCCACGCGTTGGATGAAGTCAAATAGGAGAAGTTGGTATTAGTATCGGGCCCTTGGTTCTCGACCTTATGTTATAGTCGTAGAGTTTAAATTATAGTGATCAATATATCTACAGAGTACAACCTCTGTGGATATATTGATTCACAAGAATGTGTAGGAAGGCCTGAGTCCAGCAATGGGACGCTCATGAGCTGTTAATGATGACGATGTTGTATCTATTCTAACATTATCTAAATAAAACTCTTATACAGCTTCAAGAACTTAAGCTTATAAAGAAGAAACTTGCTTTATGCATAAACAACATCATACATTTAAATAAAGAGTATAAAAATGTAAGCATCATTATCTATATTGAACGTTGAGAAGGAGCGCCTCCTATCGATGAGCACACTATAAATAACAATCGAGTCTGTGATGGCGGACAGATCCGATACTTATCTCCTAATGAACCCGCGGGAAGGATCGTCTGACTATCTTTTATTGTCCCCATGAATTACATTTTCAGTCGAACCAATCATTAGTGTTGTTCTTTTATCGATGGAAACATCGATTAACAATATTGTAGTTTTAAATTTCTCAAATTTACCTTATTTTATTTACTACGTATTGATAAGAACCACCTAACGGTTTTAGAGACATATTGTAACGAGTTAATTCTACACCTTACTCGGAATCCTTTGCAGGATACTAAATATGTACTGTTCGCGATAACTTTAAAAACATTTTAATGGGTGTTTGCTCAAATAGATAGATCATACGAGCATCAATGTAGCATTAGACTTCCTATTTTGTTATTTCATACCGGTAAACACTTGGGTTAATCTAACCTGATATTAAGTGATAATAAAGCTGAAGGTACAAACGCACTTCACCCGAAATCCTCGATAATTTATAAATTATCTTATTTTTTAGCTCTATCGGGTCGGCCCAAAACAATGAAGTTTGATGTACGGTGTTGGTACAGTATTGGTTTATAACTTTAACAATGTTACCAACATTGATGTTATGATAATATATTTAGATAAGATGGTGGTAGCCAGGCGGAATTTAAACGAATTTTAATTAAAAAAGCCTATTATAAGGTTAATGACTATGTTGCAGACAAATGCATATAGACATAAGTCTGCTCTGCACTGGTTCGAACATTATTATTATTGAGTACAAAATTATACAAATTCTATTTAAAAATTATTGTAAATTGGTTTATAAGACGGAGATAAAGAAAAAAGCCTTTTGAGTTTCTTGCCAGCTCTTCTCGGTCGCAGGCTCTCGCAAAATTCGAAAAAAATCCCCAAAATCTGGTGGTACATTCAGTAAACTAAATTATAATTCATTATTGTTTGTATTTTATAAGTATAAAAACTAGGTAGTTTTGACGTCAGTAAGTACCCGTAAAGGTCTATATTGTATAAACAATTTCACTTTAACTTTGACTTAAAACAAACCCTACCACCATTCAAAGCGAGTGCACAAACAGTTTATTTTTCAATATATAAGCTAAAATAGTAACTCGTCGGCTTTTTTGACACTGTTTGTCAACCGTCTCTCTACTGTAACATAAAATAAGCACACAACGTTTAATATTGATACTAAACAAAAAGTCCATAAATGTCGATAACGATGTCCCAACACTAAACCTCCAGTGTACATTGTTCGCGGTACGAGACGATACTCGCAGACAATGATAAGAGACAATAATGACGTTTCACAACGATCATACTCCTTCAAACATACTCCAACGGAAAGTGATCTCATAGCTCGATTGCCTGAATGGAGAGAGTGGGACAACAAACGAGGGTGAGAGTTTTCTGACTGTTTAGGCATTTAGAACGGGTTGCTCCACATTCGTCATAGTAGAATCTCGTCACACCTAAAAATGAGTCGAATTTCGTCACAGCTATTAAATAGGATAAGGCATTGAAATAAAGCACTCGTATCTACTAGTGTTTTTCTTACATCGCCTTACTGTTCCTATAGTCTGAGTTATACCACTAATCTCAGATCCAGAGGTCCCAGGTTCTGAGGGCACATGGCTTTATCCGGTTTGGTTGGTGGTAGGACTCGTTTTAAATCTGACTGGTTTGTGGCTTTCTGAGTTCCGACAGTAATTAGTTAGCCAGAACCTCAGTAGTTGTGCTTTACAAAGTTTCCTGTTTCCATTGAGTGAATATAGTTAATAATAATATAATACTCGACGAGGAGCTCGATGGCGCAGCGGCTAGCGCGTTCGGCCTGCGATCTTGCCCGCTAAGCAACTTTTGCAATGCCGGGTCGCCTGATGGGTGACCAATTAAAAACATCTCGAGCTCCTCCGTGCTTCGGAAGGCACGTTAAGCCGTTGGTCCCGGTTGTTGTCGTAAGATGGCAGTCGTTAAAACCCACCAACCCGCATTGGGCCAGCGTGGTGGGTTATGGCCCAATATCCCCACGTGCTACTGATCATGTGGGAGGCCTGTGTCCAGCAGTGGGACGTTTATAGGCTGATGATGAATATAATACTGCCAGGAGATGGCACAGGACAGACTAGATGGAGGCTCTTACAATCGAAGGCCAAGGCTCACTTTGGGTTGCTGCGCCAACTACGTTAGTTAAGAAGTTTGCGTGACATCTCCTTCAAAAATATGTAAGAGTATTGTTTTTTTCGAGAAAGTTATTCTTGTAACAATAATTGTTTACCACAATAGCTGACTAGAACCAACTCCTATATCATCACTGGCACACGCTCATAACAGTAATATATTAATAGAAGGGGAAAGCAATGAATTAATAATTGTCAGTGGATGGGGGCTGGCGTGCAACCGGTAGGTAGGAAAGAGCTGCGACCAAGATTTATACCACTGGTCCAAAATGCTGGGAAACGGTAGGTGGTGCAAGTAAAAACAGCACAGCGGGAAACGTATAGGAATTGTGTTTTTTTACAATATTGTGGACTATATAGAGGAGCTCGATGGCGCAGTGGATAACGCGCCCGGTCTGCGAGTGCTGAGGTTAAGCAACTTTCGCAAAGGCCGGTCACCGGATGGGTGACCAAAATTTCTTATCTCAAGCTCCTCCGTGCTTCGGAAGGCACGTTAAGCCGTTGGTCCCGGCCGCATTAGCAGTCGTTAACAACCACCAATCCGCACTGGGCCCGCGTGGTGGCTTATGGCCCGTTCTCCCTATCCATCCATAGGGAAGGCTCGTGCCCCAGCAGTGGGGACATAAAATGAGCTGATGATGATGATGATGATGGACTATATAGCCCTCTATGGACGTAAAACACGGACAATAGCACGTTTGACATGTTGAACTGGAGGAGGATGAGATGGAGGAGAACAGAAATGGTCACTTACGAATAAAATAAAGACCCTTACTCTTAATAAAAGCGAAAAATATTAAAAGTTATTGAAAATTACCCCCTGTGTGGTGCTGGGGATAAAGAATTGCACCACCCCATATCTTCCCGAGGGTGTCGTAGAAGCCGACTAAAGGACCATTCTAGAGGATGGGCAGCAGCATCTCTCTGAGGTTACTCTTAACCAACTGCGATCGCCAACCCGCCTGCCAAGCGTGGCGATTATGGCAAATACCCCTCATGGAGATCCGTGGGGGAGGCCTTTGTCCAGCAGTGGACGTCTTTTGGCTGAGATGATGACGATGATGATTGAAAATATATGAGGAACCTATACTAATTATAAAGAGATACAGTTTGTGATTTTGTTTGTTTGAAGAGGGTAATTTCTGGAACTACTAGTTCAATTCCAAAATGTTTTCACTAATATAAAGATACAGTCCTAGCGGCTAACATAGGCTGTATTTTATTTTATTAAAGTATGTCAGTGTGCGGTTTCAAAAGCTTCAACACGTTATTGGTTCAACACGTAAAAGCACCTTGTGGGCTGGCTCATGCTGCATAGTTTTTAAACAGCACTAATTGTCATCGCGTCTGAATTCTACATCCACTTAACATCAGATGGAGTGAAGTCAACTGCCGTGCTAGCTATAAAAAAAATACTGCGAATTGTTCCCAACATAATTTGCGTAAAATCTACATTTATGCACAATTATTAATAAACTATCACTTAAATTGATTCCCGGTACTAGAATCCGCTACCACGTTATATCTTAAGCTGGAGACCAACATGGAACGGGATTCATTAATTAGTACCATCTCGGTGTACACGCTTCGTTTTCGTGTACAAATGTAAACAGGTGACGACGCTGTGTGCTCGTACCGCGCATTGTCATCTTGGTAGTTGCGAGCTGATGTGATTACATTGGTTAGTGTTGAAAGCTAACTGTTGAGATTTGTGGTCTCAATAAAATTAGATTAGACAAATAAAATTAATAAATAAATATTTCCCACACTCACACCAATTACTAGCCCCAAGAAAAGCTTCCTTAAGAAACTCGTTATATGGTTAACTAGACAACGGATAAACATACTTAATATACTTAAATACATACTTAATATACATAGGAAACACCCAGACCCGAAACAGTATAGAAAAACAGGTATTTCTAAATTGATCCGACCGGGGTTCGAACCCGGGACCTCAGAGATAGCGACACCATGAAAACCGGTGTGCAAGCCACTCGACCAATGAGATCGTCATGACAGTCGTCAGACAAGGAAAATGATATCCAAAATTATTAAACTTAATTATTTATGTATTATTTGGCTGTGTGACAGAGCACGTTACTTGGAATGTTATAGCGTACCTACCTACATAAATAAGGGTAAGTATGGTTATCTGAGATGGCTTTACGGCTGTAAGACTGCCGTATAGATTTCGTTTTACTTGTCTAAATTACCTGGTGTTCAAAAGTACTCTTTATATATTTACGTCTTCAAATATTTTTTTAACATTTCAATATGCATAAGAAGCTGTCTCAAAACTCTTACAATAAGTGCCCCATCGGAAATTCTCAGTACCATCAATATTGTTTGTGCAATAGTGACAAAGGTTATGGGGTCCTTCAAACGAGGCGTTAAGAGGCACCTTGTAGGCCGGTAAGGTGAGTGTGACTGATGCTGCGTTGTTTTTTACGTACGTCTTCGCGTCTGGACTCCATTTTCACTTAACATCAGGTGGAGTGAAGTCTGCTGCCTAACTAAGTATAAAAAAGGTCACAATTCCAACTTTTTTAATTGGTAAGATTTTGTATCCCTTTTTTGTATGACGCGACAACACGACGTTTCTTTTCAGAAGTATACTAAAAATAAGTTTTTTTTACCTCAAAGTCAAGCCTATCCACAGACTATATAGCCTACCTAAGGATGAGAGATGATAGAGTGCTTCTTACATTACTTGAAAAAAGTTTCAGCAGGCCTGAAAGAGTTATAGTTACATTATAAAGATATTATTTACTATGAAAGCATTATGTTTATATAGGTTAATGAATTCTTTGAAAACGGCACAATCATTTCTTTTTTTAGTACCTAAGTATTTTAGAAAAATGTCTTATTATAATACATTTCTCATACTTTATACAAATACTTATATAACTCAACACCAAGCAAATAAATCAATGTCATAGAAAATCTAAAAAATTTAATCCGCTTCAGTTAAGCATAAACAAAAAAAACAATTGAATTAACTCGTTAGTCGTCGTAACGTGGAAAGCAAACCGAAAAAGAACAAATAGTGTTGTTTTCTAAAGTTTACGCGAACACTACATATTGAAATGAAACAAATTTTATGGATCTAATAGCGTTTATTTTAAACATTACTTTTAAATCGAGACGTTTCGAACCCTTATTTGCAAGGTCCGTGGTCACAGGGAGACTGAGGTGTCGGTCGTCTCATAATTAGTTACTAGCTTGTATACCCTCATTTTTTATGTTAAAAGGAGGCAAACGAGCAGGCGGTTCACCTGAATTAAAATCTAATTTAATTTAATTTAATTTAATTTAATCAGGTGCGTTCCGTTTTATTATGCCTATGCCTATGCTTGGCATAGCATAGCATAAGCGCGAACATAAGTCTGCAGTATGCGAACATGCCTTAGGGGGGCCCAACCAATACATCAGATTTGATAAACCACAAATACTCGCTAGAGAACAACGATTCATCCCTAGGATGATAAGAGAGGTTATTGAAATTAAAAAAACATCCTAATTTCAATAGAGAAGATGGTTGGAATCTACGACCAGCCTGGAATCCCATCATACAAAATATGAAATCCCAGCTCCAACACCATACTGCCAGACCAAAAGATACTGTAAGCTCTTTCTGCGTAAAACGGAACGCACCTGATTAAATTTAAATTAGGGCATACAAGCTACTAACTAATTATGAGACGACCAACATATCAGTCTCCCTGTGACCACAGACCCTGCAAAGAGTTCGAAACGTCAGGATAAACATTAATTAAAAGTAATGTGTAAAATAAACGCGAGTAGATCCGTAAAAGTTGTTTCATTTCAATGAACAAATAGTGATCAATAGCAAATAAAACAAAAACAAATACAAAAATGTAACGCACCAAAGCAAGCTTCAGCCGTTGGCGCAATCTATTTGAAGTCCTGGCCTCTCGTATCCTTACAAATAAACAGAGTACCTAAACCTGGAATAGATACTCCGTGTTTTATTCCCGTCGTGTCAACTTAATTTCAAATTACAATAAAAAAACCAAAACACGGAATAAATTATCGAAGCTTATACTCTGTCTTTTAGTACGGGGGTTATATTCAAAACTCAAACATCAAAAGCTACACAAGGTAATGTGATTAAGTATATAAAAATCAATTGCGCTTCGTTTGTCTCGCTAAAACTCGAGAATGGATGGACCAATCGGACCAAATTAGCCAAATCTGACTAATTTTGATTTTGAAATATTTGTGGAAGTTCAGGGAAGGTTTAAACCAAGGCTGGCCAATAGATTTTCCAGGTGGGCAAAATTTCATGGACTGCGGCGGCGCCCGGGCCAAATACCAATTCATAATATTATACACAAAAAGTATATTAGACAAATATAAGTATTTATTTAGTGGCTTACAAGCCACGTAGACTTAAAACAAGCCCTACGACAAACTAAACTTAACACAATAATACATACCTACCCCCACTGGGAAAATAAACCCGGTAATTCTGTGTCCGAGATAGTCGACCAATACTACAGAGGCGGTTGAAATTGACACATCATTAAAAACTGCTGTTCGTGAAAACAAGAAGCTTTGGCATAATAATGCACACTGGAGTCGAACGTAGGAGCTTTGGGTCTGTGAAAGTCTAACAATAAACCCACAGAGAAGGTAAAAATTAATATTGACGCAACATAAAAAATGTTGCTTGTGAATAACAAGGAGCTTTCTCATAATAAATTTACAGATCCCTGAACACGCGCCCCGTCCCGCCGCATTCTTGCAATCAGCTTTTGTTAGCCGGGTTATAGAAATAAAACTAATTTGCCCGAGAGTCCTGTAAATCTGGGTGCAAACGTGTTTTATTATTCGCCTATGAACAACAATACGTTAATTTGAAAAAAACCTTTTATGGTACTTGTTAGCAATTTTTTAAGCCGTAAAGTGTATGACATCGTTAAATATTACGTAGGTACCTACGTGATGTTAATTTGCAAAGTAATGTATGGTAGAATGGGGTTACATTTGAATAGAGTGTAACATTGATCACAGCTTTGAAGTTTTCTTCTATAAGTACACCCAAATAATTATTTTGGAGGTAGTCACATTAGACGCCTAGAACACTCTTAGATCTTTTTATATTTTTTTGTGATGAAAAGTGTCCTATCGAAATAACAGTACAGCATTACAATACTCCTGCTCAGTAGTTCACTAACCGAATTAGATATTGACTTACAATATATAACTTGATTAAATTGTTTTCTTGGTCCGTTTAGAAATTAACGAATGAAAGTTAAACACGTCCATTGTACACAAAATAGGCGAGCAATTTTTACGATTATCCCGTCAACGGGAAACTCGGGAACCATTGAATGTGAATGGGAACTGAGAAACACTGTCATCACAAAGGAGGCTGTTGAAAGTATAAATGGAAATAAGAAGGCAAAAGTGGCCTTCATTATGTAAATGAAAATATCTTTTATCCATTCCCATTAGCTGGTTGTACAGAGAATTATTTGTAAAGCTGTGTCGACACTTAGTTACCAGCGAATAATTAATTTCAGTTGAGGAGCTCGATGGCGCAGTGGTTAACGCGCCCGGTCTGCGAGTGCTGAGGTTAAGCAACTTTCGCAAAGGCCGGTCATCGGATGGGTGACTAAAAATGTATCATCTCGAGCTCCTCCGTGCTTCGGAAGGCACGTAAAGCCGTTGGTCCCGGCTGCATTAGCAGTCGTTAACAACCACCAATCCGCACTGGGCCCGCGTGGTGGTTTATGGCCCGTTCTCCCTATCCATCCACAGGGAAGGCTCGTGCCCCAGCAGTGGGGACATAAAAATGAGCTGATGATGATGATGATGAATTCATTTCAGTGTAGAGTTAATACTCATTAATGTATTAGAGAATTCATAGAGCGATACAGTAAACAAATTACAAAAATATACTACATGTAAGGCCAATTATTAAATTTTATTCCCCGTCGCCATAATAATATAACAGAAGTTTTAAATTAAAATATTATAATATGTTCTATTACATCGCAAAGTGTTTATAAGAGTAGTCTTAATAAAATGTTTTCAACAACATCATAATTTTTTGTTTCGATTATTATCACTACTCATTTCTTCTCGTTTACTATTGAAGAATTGGTTGTATTTAATTGACCACCAAACTAACCTAACCTAACCCACAAAAATACTAAGTTAGCACCTAAAAATATAAAGTTAGCACCTAAACTACTATTTAGATGCTAACTTAGCATTTTAGGTGCTAGCCTACTATTTTTTTGTGGATGAATTTATTATTTCTCTTAAAGAATTGTTTTCCAAACATCACATTGCAAGATCAAAAGATACTTATTAAGCTCATTTTATGTGAATCGGAACGCACCCAATTAAAAAAAGTTGTGGCTGCGAACCCAGCAAAGGGTTCAAAACGTCAGGATAAAATTAAAATGTAAAATAAGCGCCAGTACCGTATAAGGTATCATTACAAGGATTATTAGAAGAGGTATGATGGATATGTATGTGCAATGCTACCTTTCTGAAACCTTTTGGGAAAAAGTTAAGAGACTTGCTTTTAACATTTGTAATTTGGTTGAAACGATGGAACAAATCCTCCTGAGTATCTTGCCTAATCTTTTCGGCCGAAAGCTTTCCCAAAATCCGATCTGGTGTTAGATGTAGTGGGTTAGTTAAACTAGGTTTTACGTCCTATAGTTTTTACGTCAATAACTGCCTGTAAACTGTAAAGCAACTTTAAAGGTTATGCATTTAAATAAACTCTTTGACATATACTGCTTTACAAAACGATAACTGAAGTAAGACAATGCTCAAAACAGATGATGTCACTCTTTGGCTAATATTATTAGACAGAGACACAATATTTTAAACACGTATTAAGTATAACCATTGTTTAACTTTAAACACTGTTTTGTAGTACAAAGGTTAATATTTTGTCATGCTGGAAGACTAGTGAGTGTGGCTTCGGCTTAATACGCCAGTAGGATCTATTCCAATTTGTCCGTAAAGCTCAGTTGCTTTTCCTTTGCTAATGGGTAGATACATTTTCGCGTTATACCCTGTTTCTTAGGTCGTAGTAGGATTGAGGCACGGCTTTGTTGCTTCAAACTGAGAGGGTATTTTTCCTAGTACTTGCAAAATTGTCGCAATCATATGTTGTTGTAATGTTTACATGATGTTCGAATGACTAGGTAGGTAGTTCAGTAAATATACTCGTATTGTACTTAGTAATCTAACTAACTACAATATAATATTACAATAATTATAGTAAGTACTAAATCTAAGTCTGATGAATTTAACTCGCTACGCTCGTGATTCTAAAATTGAATTCTGAGTGTGGCGAGGGATTCAAAGGCACGAGATGCAAAAAACGTTGCTCTCGTGTAACACACATAACTTTTTACTTCAGCAGCGAGAACACTTTAGGAGATAAAATATATTACGTAACATTATTGAAACTAGAAATAAATATTTACAGGTTAAGTATCAGTTTTTATTGCAGTAATTACTTATTTTCGTTTAAATACAGCAATAAGTTAAACATTCTATAAATTACATTAAAAGACATTATTATCTTTTTGCAAAATTGTTGATAGAGTGTGAATATTTTGAATTGTATGATTAACCCAAGGCTGAATAAGATATTCGCGGCTTTCTGAAAAAAATATTAAAAAGTTACATGTTTGAGCTAGTGAAGTGAAAAGTAAATTACTATTTAGTTATTATTCTGAGCCTTCATATAAGAGGCTACCATAGATAGACCATCATATTTTCTACGTTTCTTAATGACAGAAATACGTCAGATTTGATAGCGATACGAAAACACTCTGTTTACCTAATGATATCTCGAAATATAATTCGTAAAAAAAGATTTACGGTGATACATTTGATAACGTGTCACATTTTTTATACAGTTTGAATGAATTCTGATAGTTTACAGATTATATAGTTGTTAGTTTATAGAGTTTTCGAATATTAACCTAACGTTTAGGTTAATAACCCCTAAGCCATGTTAGGAGACAATTGCCGAAGATAAATTTTCACCTAACATGGTTGAGGAATTACCTAAACCAACTTTTTTACTGCTCCATTGTTTTCAAGACAAGTTGATTGGTGAGTAATTTACAATGTATTTTCAAATTAAGAATAAGATAATTTCTAGTGCAGCATACGAATATAACGTGGAATAAAGTGTCTAATTCTAAATACAAAAAACTTTACTAGTCCTATCCTAACTTTAATACTAGTAAATATTACTAGTTACCCCTAGACAACCATGTATGCAAATTCCATAATGCTGGGGTCATTAAAACAAAGCAATAAAACAACATAAACCTCGGGCAGAAACACTGGAGAATACCTGAAATAAGGCTGAGACTTTTATTAAAATCCTTATTTCTAAAGCCTAATAATCTCAATGGGACTATATATAGGCTAATACTTACTTACTTATATAGGGAAAAAACAATATCTAAACGAATGAAGGAGCTTTCTGAATCACAAGACAGTACTATTGAATTGCCTCTAAACATAACACATACAAAAATACAACTGCAATTTTGGACGAAATCCAAATGGTACCATATTCCTGGATCCAATACTTTTGGAATATCGATAACAATAATATTTACATGTGAACCTTGCTCAGCCCTTGTTGTTTATGAGCGTTTGCTTTGGATTTGTCTGTATTGGGTCCATATAATATTTAGTTGCATAAATCTGGAATATATCTAGTTGCATTGTTTGTGTTCCAACATAGAGGTAAAAGCCGCTTCCTCATTTGTTGTGGATATAGGGTGGAGTGCTTACATCAAAAAGCCAAATGCTTCCCGTTTCATACTTTTAAAGTCTACTTTAGTTGCTGAATTATATTTTTAAATCATCATCATCATCATCATCAGCTCATTTTTGTCCCCACTGTTGGGGCACGAGCCTTCCCTATGGATGGATAGGGAGAATGGGCCATAAACCACCACGCGGGCGCGGTTGGTGGTTGTTAACGACTGCTAATGCGGCCGGGACCCACGGCTTTACGTGTCTTCCGAAGCACGGAGGAGCTCGAGATGATAAATTTTTGGTCACCCATCCGATGACCGGCCTTTACGAAAGTTGCTTAACTGAGGTTACACTCGCAGACCGGGCGCGTTAACTACTGCGCCATCGAGCTCCTCTGTTTTTAAATAATTTTTTTTTTTTTTTTTTTTTTTTTTTATACGTAGCACGGCAAATGACTCCAATTCACCTGATGTTAAGTAAATATGGAATCCAGATGCGACGATAACTGGTGCAGCGTGAGAACAGCGCAGCGTCAGTTATCCTCACTTTGCCGGCCCACAAGGTGCCTCTTCACGCCTCGTTTGAAGGACCCCATATCATAGGAAGGAGGGAAAACGTGTGCTGGCAAACTATTCCATGTTTTGGAGGTGCGACAAAAAAACGAGTCACCAAATTTCTTAGTGCGCGATGGAATATTAGAGACAGTGAAGCGGTGACTCCGGAGAGCAGCACGTGTACTCCTATGGAAGAAGGGAGAAGGTGGGATGAGGTCAAAGAGTTCTTCAGAGCACTCGCCATGGTATAAGCGGTAAAACACGCTGAGTGACGCAATATCTCTTCGCAATTGCAGAGTTTCAAGAGTATTTGTGACGTCTGCGTTGCCGATAATGCGTACAGCGCGACGCTGCAATCTGTCCAAAGCATCGAGAAGGTACTTTGCGGAACCGTCCCAGATGTGCGAGCAATACTCCACGCAAGACCGTACCTGTGTCTTGTACAAAAGGCACAACTGGTCAGGCGTAAAGAATCGCCGCACCCTGTTCAGAATACCGAGTTTTCGCGAGGCTGTTTTGATCACGGCTTCGATGTAGTCCTTTTGGTTCAGATCGCAGCGAATCGTCATACCGAGCATGTTGATACTGCTCTGCAGGCTTAGAGATGTACCCTGAAGAGTTGGAAGGGGAAAGAATGGTGACTTTTTTGCCGTGAACGCACACACCTGTGTTTTCTTGGCATTGAACTCAACAAGATTATTGGAGCCCCATTTAGATATGAGGTCCAATACCCGATTGAGCTCAATGACAAGATTCACTCGGTTAACTTCGGTTTCGACCCGCCCAGCCGCTGGGTGACCGTTATATCCCCCATGCACTGTGCTATCATCTGCATAGCAATGAATATTTCCAAGTGGAAGCATATCATTGATATGCAGAAGGAACAGCGTGGGGGACAGAACGGAACCTTGAGGGACACCAGCGTTCACTGACATGAACCGCGAAGCGCATCCATCAGACAGGACACGGATTCTCCGCTCATGTAGGAAGCCAGCGACCCAGTTGCAGAACTGAACTGGCAGACCGTATGCCGGGAGCTTGGAGAGAAGAGCTTTGTGCCAGACCCGATCAAAAGCCTTGGCTATGTCAAGGCTAACAGCCATTGACTCACCACGCTTGTCAATAGCCTCACCCCAGAGATGTGCAACGTACGCTAGAAGATCACCCGTTGATCGTTTCGGCCGAAACCCGTATTGGCGATCATGAATTATGGAGTGTTCTTCCAGGTAGTGTACAAGTTGTTTATTTAAAATACGTTCCATGATTTTGCACAAAACTGAAATAATACTACTGAAATGATAATACGTGTTAAAAGTGAAACTTATAACAGGGTGCCTAGTGTGAGTTTTGTTTAATATCCGTATTCATTTGATTACGTTTACGAAAACGAAAATTTGTATGGGATTGAAGCAGCGCCTCCTGACGACATACGAGAAGATTTAACATTTTGCCATACAAAATCACGTTTTCGTTAACGTGATCGAATGGCGAATAAAACTCGCACTTGGCACCCAGAATGTCTCGGTGGCCGAGCAGCATCGATTGTAGGGTGACTTCATTTCAAGGATGGAGGTACTTGTCCAGCAATGAAACAGTAGACATTGAGTCACTTAAGAAACATTTACTAATTTTTTAAGAGGGTGCCGCGCGGAATTTTGAAACTTTACATGTTTTTAAGTCACTGGTGCTAGGTGCTGAATAGATCATATATTTACATTAAAAGGACTACTGTAGGTTAACTTGATCCTTTCACAAGGCCATGGTTGTCTTGGAATTTGAAACAAATACCCAGAAACTGCATGAACAATACGTAAAAGTAATGATATCTAAAAACTTATTTCTTCAGAAACTTTGTAAATATAATTTTTTTTTAAAAATTGATATTCTGCAGGCCGCTGATGAAAAATAAAAAAATTTTTTAATGAAAAATAAGATTCATTAAAAAATATGAATATGAAAATAATAAGACTTTTATTATTTTTTTACCCAAACGCCTATGATTTTACGAAAATAAACATTGCTCCTACTCTGTACAGGTAGGCTACTCTTGACGCAAACTCAATCTCAATACAATTCCAATGCGATTAATATGTATCGATATTGGGATAAGTTTTGCAATTTCGGAACGCCCCATCTCGATAATAATTTGTTCACTCAATTTCCACGCAATTTAATTCCAATGTAGCGCAATTATCGCTATTAAGAGTACCATTTGAATTTTTTAGATTTGGGATTGCAAATTGATTATTGCAATTGTGTTTCAAGAGTAACCTACCTGATATTAGTGTGCGTGCGTATTCGTAGTCGTGCGCTGTTGTCACACTATTACCACCGCGCCTACTACTAGCACCGCTCGCTCGCTATCTTATAGAAACTTGAAACTCGCAGTTTTGCGTCTTCGCAATACATGTAGTACCTCTATTTAGTATGCTTCTCATCTAAACTCAGTTACCAACCAATAAAATAAAAGTAGAAAAATAAGTATAACACTGTTTACGAAGAAGGGATAGGCGCAATATAGCCTCAAATTCCTCTCGGGATTTGTATATTGCGGATAAGATAACTACTGTAATAATAATTCATTACAAGCATATTTATTAACTTTTTTATCTTCGTTGGCTAGACATAAGCGTTGATGTGTATAGTGTGTACGTAATATATATATGGCTTGTGTAACTCAGTGATAGAATTTTCAATATTCTAGCGTAGTTGTATCTACATATGTTATCAAATTCACACGTACCACAACCACACCATAATCTTCTAGGAATTTTATTTTTATTTTTAATTTTATTTAATTTTGTTTTGATTTTAATTTTTATTTAATTTGGTTTTGTAATAATAATATTGTGTTTTTATTTTGAATTTGATTTAATTTTTATGATTTTAATTTTATTTTAATTAGTATTTTTAATTATTAATATTGTCAATCAACTACCTACTTATATAGACACAGTCTGAAATAAAAGTATTTTGTTTTATTTATTTATTTATAACCACAACCACATCACAACCACAACACGTGGGCGGGGGCTAATTTGTATGAAAATTAATAGTTGAATTCACACGGGCCACATTTTGCCGTCATTATTGACCACGTGTTTGATACCGACTACATCGCAGCTACGTCGCAACTACAACGCAACCACCAGCGACATCGCGAATTAGCGGCCGGCAATATCGCAAATATTTTGTAGGTATCACAACGCAACCGCAAGAAGCCGCAGCGACACGTAACCACACGTAACCACAGCTTGACTACCTTTTGTTGCGACGCCGACGGTGTGGTGTGGTTGTGGTACGTGTGAAACAAGTTTTTATAGCTGCTGCATTCAGGCTTCTTCATATGAAAAGCATATGCTTTACCTATATGGGTAGATCGGGCTACAATCTACTGGCTCAATGCGAGTCAGACTTACGTTAATCTATACATATAAAATGCTTTGTCCTGAATTAGTGACTGACAGATCAATGCACAGCCGCTGATCGTAGAGACCTGAAACTTGGAGGGTGTGTTCTTTGTATGATGTAGGCATCCGATAAGAAAGGATTTTCCGAAGTTCTACCCCTAAGGGGGTGAAAAAAGTGGGCAAAGTTTGTATGGGACCACTACTACTATCTACTTTAAATTTTGCATAAACATTTCTTAACAGAATAGATGGAAGAAGTATTTCGTATGTTATTGAAATTCATCCCCTAACGGGGTTGAAAAGGGGTAGAAAGCTATTTTGGCGGTGATTTGCTTCAAAGTTGATATCAATACTCCTTAGTGCTTTTGATTTAAATTACATTTTATTTTGACACATGTTTGAAAACAATCCGATTTTATTCAAAAAAGGTTGAATCAATATATAGAAAAAAGATTGATTTCGCTGATAAACTCAAAAAATTTTAGGAGAGAGTTTGCTGTTATCTTTGAACGGCCTTCACAGCGTCACCAGACTTTTTTGGGTGCGGCGAGAAACTTAAAGGGTTCCTCAAGCCACACATCTTGATCACGATCAAAACAACGTCAGAAGGTTTCTAGAGGGAATGGCATTACGCAAGCGTGCTCCCGCACTCTACTAGATTCTCCGAGTAGTTTGGATAAGATTAGGATGGGCTTCACAGGGTTACAATAGTGGTCTACGTTATAAGCAGATGTGTGTCTAAATCAGAGTTTATACCCTAACTATCCTTAACCTAACTTAATATGCGAAAGTGAAATGTTTTTGTTTTGTTTATATAATTTTAACGCAAATTTTATTGCGAAACATATTACAAAAACACAAATGTTGAAAAAATTTCGTCCTGCTCGTGGAAATTTTTTCAAAATTTGTGTTTTTGTAATGCTAAAGTGAGTTTGTTTGTTTGTTTGTTTGTAACGCTTTCACGCGTATAGGTATGCTATTGAATTGATCATCATGAAATTTTGTACATATATTCCCAAGAGTATTATAATCAAAGACTTATTATTAAAAAAGTGAGTTTGTTTGTTTGTTTGTGTGTTACCCTTTACGCGTAAACTATTTAATGATTTGTTTGTTTTGTTGTCATAGAAACTATCAAAGCGGTACGAAGTCCGCCGGGTCAGCTAATAATATTATGATTAACTAAGTTTCTGGTTCAGTGTATACTCACTACTGTGTGGATTTAATAAATAAATGATTTAATAAAACAGTAATCAATTCTAGTGTCTATGAATAAGATTCCAGAATTCATACAAATATTTTTTTATCGCATAATGGTAGTTGTGCCTCTAATTAAAATATTTTCTATATTAACGGGTAAGCACAGTGCCTTGATCTCACCTGATGTTAAGTGATGATAAGGCCAATGATGGAAGCGCACTTCATCCGGGATCCTCAACTAGTGAGGCACTGGCTATCTTATCTCTAGCTGCCGGAACACAATAATGCTACAAACGTTGCTATTAAGGCGACATATTTAAATAAGATGGTGATAGCAAGCCAGGCAGACAAAAAAGCCCTACCACCAACCAAACCGAGTACACAAACATGTACCCTCCGAATCGAACCCGGGACCTCTGAGTCTAAACCGGTGGTCTAAGCCACTAGACCACAGAGGCCGTTGCGAGAGTGATAAATAACTCAGGTTTAGTTCTTGCCTGCAAGCATAGATTGGCTAAAGAAATATAAACATAGTGGTATGAATAGTTATAAAGACGACAATATTAATTTTTGATACGAATCGAACCATATCGTGTTTCAGTCATCATCATCAGCTCATTTTATGTCCCCACTGCTGGGGCACGAGCCTTCCCTATTGATGGATAGGGAGAACGGGCCGTAAACCACCACGCGGGCCCAGTGCGGGTTGGTGGTTGTTAACGACTGCTAATGCAGCCGGGACCAACGGCTTAACGTGCCTTCCGAAGCACGGAGAAGCTCGAGATGATACATTTTTGGTCACCCATCCGATGACCGGCCTTTGCGAAAGTGCTTAACTTCAGCACTCGCAAACCGGGCGCGTTAACCACTGCGCCATCGAGATCCTCGTGTTTCAGTATTTTTCGTAATTTAATTTTATCAAAAATACGCATTTATAGGGCGTGTCTAGTCAAACGGGGAGATACTCTCGGGTGAGATAAATAAAAAAAGTTATATATTTTTAAATTCAAAATAAACTTTCACTTTTACTTTTTTCCGATGTCAAAACCTAGGAGCTAGGAATGTCAATAACTAACAGCTTTAGTTATTATGGTAAACTGTTGCAAGACGCAAAAAACAGAACATGAGCTTATTTCTTTCATGTTCGATACAATATTATGGGTGCTTCTTCGAGCAAGGCATTCTTTGGTGATTTGCGTGGCAATTTTCAAATTTAATATTTTTTTTAAATCGACATCTGTATCTTAAAATATACGTAAAAGTAATATTTTTTATAGAAGAGGCACATCAGAGAGCGATATACTTACAGAGATAATCGAGGTTAAAAAATTGGAGGCCACGCAAATCACTAAACACCCCACGAAAATGATTTTTTTAAATTTAACTTTTTCAGATAAGTTATTTAATGTTATTTCATATTTAAAAGAAGTTATTATGTTATCAGGTAAAAGAATAGGTAAGTAAATAACACAGAAATAGTTTTTTAAAGCTTTTATTTATATTAGAATCAGTCAAGCATTATTTATTTTTTGTTAAAGACATTACAAACATATAACACTTATTTAAATATTTAAAAAAAATTAACACTTTCTCTTATTTTAATCAGTCATTTGTTAGGAACATAATCAGTACTTTTAATTATCACAATCATTTACTTATTGATAAAAAATCTTAAAAAATTGAATAATCGGAGTCCGAGTTTTCGTCGGCTACATTGTTAATACAGGAGATCAAATCTCTGGTAGTTTTTGGGGTCATCAGTTCTTCGTATTCTTTGGCCAGGCCTGGAACCCAGAAGCTGTCATTGTCTGAGAGTTCAATATCATCTGTTGATCGTCTCACATCATAATTTTTTTTTACCGCTTTCGTTTCAACTCTTATTTCCGGAATAAATCCACTTGGTCTTGGTTTCAATAAGATGTTTGATAGTATTACTGGTTTATTCTTTGCTACTTTTACACAATCGCTTTTAAGCGTCCTCTTCTGTGGACGTTTCTCTTTGAATACTGACTTGTCTATTCCATCTTTATTTTTCAAATCAACATCATAAAAACCCTTATGCAAACCATGTGGACACTGGATCGTTGAGTGATAACATGGTTCTAATCCGCAGCTGAGTTCTCTCATTGTCATTATCCGGCCAGTATCAGCATTCCAAAGGACTTGATGAACGCTCATCGTTCCAGGAAACTCTTTGAGTTCTAAAGGTATCAGTAATTCCTTCTCAAACATGCCTGCTTCTGAAACAGTTTCTATGTAAACACCTGGAACATTTTTCTTTAGGTGTTGTAGAAGTGAGTCCATATCTGTTATGTCAACGCCACGAGCAACCAACTGATCCGCTGTCCTTTTGAGTACTCCACCTACACCATCGGGAGCTCCCTTTCCGTGACCGCTTTCTGAGTAATTCCACTCCACAGTACGTAGCGATGGATAATGCCAATTTAAAATGGACATGATGAAAAACATTTTGCGATTTCTGTATTGTGCAGAAGGAGAATCAGATATAAAGTAGAGAGCATCAACCTGTGGCGCTTCATCTTCTAAGAATTTTAGGATAGGTAGAAGGTGCTCCCATATTGCAAGTGCATCATGTCGCAGTGATTCGCTTACTGTACAAAAAGGTGTCGTTATCATCTTGCCATCTTTTTTGTAGTATAAAACTACAGTGTGCAGAGTCAGCTGACTTCGACTACCTCCAAAGTGAACGGCTTGGATTTCTCTGAAATATTTTGCGTTGTAATTCTCGCTAAAGTCGCAATGAATTATGCATTCGTCTTCTTTCAGATTGGATTTTATTTGTTTAATGTATCTGTGCTGTGATATTATATAAGAAACGTGTTTCATGTAGGGGATCAGTTGCTTCTCAAATTCTTTTATTAAGGCTTTTGGAGAAGCTATTATTTTTTGCTTTGTAACTGTACGGGATGTTTTGATTATACCATCTTTGGTATAATTTTTTTTTTCTGAATTCCATTTCCAATAATGGGTTTCCTGAGAATCATCGAACTCGTTGTAATATAAATGTTTATCTTTACATTTCTCGCACATCCTTTTCAGACACTTATTGGCGGAACTATCGCAGCAGATGTATTTTAAAACTTCTTGTAGTGATTTCTGCTCAATTATCTTGTTTCTCTTCAGAGCTGCAAACACCAAATCCATGTTCTCGTGAGTCTTACAAAGACAAGTTTCTCTTGCATTTACATTTGGGATTACAACCCAAAAGGGCCTTAGCTTGCAAAAAGCTGAGTAGCTAATCGTGAAACGAGGATGCAAGGCAAGGTACTTCTTGTGCAAATTAAGCAAAGAGTCCATCAATAGCCGCTTTTGCATTTTCGTTTTATTTCGGGTGATGCAATCTTTTTTTCCTGGACATAACTGGCTGTTTTCATCATCTTCATAGAATAGCTTTACACTTTCCTCTATCTCTTTTCTAATTCCTTCTTTAATATTTTGTGTAATAATCTCTGTTCTATTTTCAGTCTTGCTTGTGCTGGGTTGAGGTTCAAATGTTTTCTTTTTCATTCTATCTATTTGTTTTTTATACTTTGCATTAACCGCTTTTAATTCTGTTATTCTTTTATGCAATAGTTGGAACTCTTTGTTTACTTTGTACTTAAAACGGCGCAAAACACAACCAGTTGATGTTGTTCTTTTTGGGGTCTCTGTTATATTTTGGGCTTGAGTCTGGGGTTGGGTATCATTCATTGTTGGTTGTACTCCCGCGGGATTCAGTCTGGCCGATCGCCGGGTCGAAAATGATGAACTGCTTGGACTTGGAGGTTCGCTTGAGTACGAATTCCTTGACAGTGGTTGTATGAGTTCTTGCTAAACCCATACACCTTGTATGATTGATGATTGGAATCTGTTGTTGTTTGTATGAATGATAAAACTTGAAGAGAAAATACCTTGTTTATTACGATGTCACAATAATGCTATTAATAACTGCTGATGATAATGCTAATGACCGCGCGATCGGCAGTGATACCTGAATACACACTAAAAACAATAATTTAATTATTGCTACAAATATAAAAATGCTGATGAGCCTATTGTGCGGTTGAATGACCGTACATGCTGCCGGCCGAGAGAAAATGATAATTGATAAAATAAAATAAATACATAATATTAAACTTAAATATTTCATTGCTAAATAATTGAACTTAAATATTTCGTTGCTTAGAATCTATACGTAATTTTCTTTAAATATAATATTTCTAAGAATAGGGGTTGTCCCCGTATCCAACGTTGGCGTTCCGGCATGTCGCGAAGTCGATGTTTGTGCTGCTGCGTCGGGCTGCAGTCGTTGTGCTGGCTCGACGAAGGGTAAGGGCGCAGACGTCGCCGTCGGTGTGCCGTCCTCCGCGCCCGCAGCGTCGGTGGCAGGTCGCTGGCGGTCCAGTAGACGGCGCCGGCGGCGCCACAACACTCCGGCTCCTGTTACAGCTGCTACTGCTACTATACCATATATCAATGCGTAGTGATGGATGTCGTGGAACGTTATGCTTTCCGTTAGAACGCCACCGCCTTCCTTGAGCTGTTCTATTTTGTGACCCAATTCGTTCAAAAGCTGCTCCGTTTCTCGATTTGTAGTGTCCTCGATGCTAGTAGATTTCAACGTCACATTGATAAGGTTGTTGATTTGTGGTACGTCTAATTGTTGTAGTTCTGGTTTCAGAGATAAGTTGCTTTTTGACTTTTTATGTGTATAAGCAGTGAAGTTGCTGGTCTTTATGATGCACTCTTCTGTCATCCTTGCTCTGACTTTTAAAAGATGATAAATACTTTGTAAATCTGCTTGTATATTATTGATGGGTAGAGATAAATCTTTTCCAAGTTGTCCAGATATTATGTTTAATTCCCTTTGTAGTTGCTGTGGCGTGATGAGATGAACATTGAATTTGCCGCTATACACGTTAGTTATTATCTCGAGTAAAGTGTCCTGTATGTTTTTGAGATTATACAGCATGTTGTTCGCTGAGATCGATGACAATATAAATTCATTTGCATAGTCTAGTTTCGTGATTTCTGCTTCCATGGTGTTATATGCTTTCTCGAGTGTAACTATATGTTGGTTAAACATTTTATGTTGCTTTTGTATGTTTAACTCAGATCTTTTTAAGAGGTTGTACTCGGCTTCTATGATAGATGTTTGATTCTTTCAAAGACTTGTTAAGTGATTTTCATTTTTGTAGATAAGACTGATGTCATGTGAGTATTGTTCTGCGAATTGCTCATCGAGTACGCCGAACAGACTGCGTGCTACGCTGCCCACTCCGTTGATAAGGCCGCGCCTCTGTCTGTTGCGTCCTTGCTTGTTCATCATTAAAAGGCCGTTGTAGTATTGTAGTTCGGAAAAGACTTGATTTAATTGTAACATAATGACGTCACAATGTGCTTTCTCTTTAATCTTCAGACAGGTTTCTTCTAAATGCTCTTGATATTTTATGTAGGCATTGGTCCCTTCCCAATAGGGATCCATGTCGTAGAATATAATGATCTTCCATTCGTCTCTTATCAGTTGCATGTTTGCCACTTTATCAAAATAGAGACCTTGATTCTCATTTAAAGGGACGATCTTCTGACAAAAACATGTAGAAATCATTATCAATAAATAAAATATAGCCATTGTTATTGTAACGAGTGTGTTTTGCTTGCTTGCTGGTTTCGAATTACGAGTGCTCCGTCGCTGCGCGCGATTTATGTTATTTGATTCTTGCTCGGAATTAAGTGTCGCTTGCGCCCTTAGGTTACCAGACGGCGATACTGTGTTTTGCTCATTTTGATTTGCTTGCTTACTAACGGGTAATATTGATAGTTTAACTATGGGGCGTTTTAAGTAACCGTTCTTGGTTTTTAATGTGACAACACGCACGTGCTTATCGGACCCAGGGTGAAGTTGCACTACGCGACCCATAGCCCACCTTCCTGCTGGTAGGTTATCTTCGTGTATGATCACGACGTCATCCAAAGCTATATCTTGCTGATCTTTATTCCACTTGGTACGGATTGATAATTTGCTTAGATATTCAAGTCGCCACCTCTTCCAAATATCATTAAATACCTTTTGGCAAAGATACCATCTTGTTCTTAAATCTTGTTCTGTGTCAAAAATTGATAGTACTGGGCCGCTTGATAGAAAGTGTGAAGGAGTTAGGTACTCGAGGTCATCGGGGTCTTCCGTGAGAGGGCACAGAGGTCTTGCATTTAAACACGCTTCTAGCTGTGATAAGACAGTGAAGAATTCTTCATATGTCAGCTTCTGTTCTCCGACTACTCTTTTAAGGTGGTACTTTAAGCTTTTCACAGCCGCCTCCCACAGTCCTCCTGCCGATGGCCAAGAGGGCGCATTAAAGTGCCATTGGATGTTCATATCGACGACTTCCTTCATGAACGGTTCGTTGTTGCTGTTGATGATGGTTTTGAGCTCTTCGTACTCTTGTTTTAAAGCTCTGCTTGCTCCAAGGAAGTTTGTGCCATTATCACTGTATATGTGACGAGGCGTTCCTCTTTTAGCAGCCATTCTCCTCAATGCTGCTAAAAATGAAGATGATGTTAAATCTGATACTAATTCTAAGTGGATGGCCTTAGTTGCCATGCACACAAAGACAGCCACATAGCCCTTTGTGCATTTGATACTTCGTCCCTTGCTGCTTTTTATCATAAAATGACCGGTGAAATCGATTCCTGTGTGCCAAAATGGACGAGACGGGTTACTTCTGGCATGAGGCAAGTCTCCCATAACTTGATGCTGTGTGTTAATATCAAATCGTCTGCATTTTGTACATATACGCAGACGTTTTTTCACGGCTCTGTTACCTCCCATGATCCAGTATCTCTGGCGAATAAAGGATGCTGTCAATCGTACTCCACCATGGAAGGTAAGAATGTGAGCTTCGTCAATTAACAGGTTCATAAGATGGCTATCATGCGGTATGATGATGGGATGTTTCATCTCAATATTTATTTCGGCATTCCTCAGTCTCCCGCCAACTTTAACCAATCCATCTTGATCCAAGTAAGGACGTAGATTTAATAATTTGCTTTTAGAGTTGACGCTGTTATTTTTCTTTAGATCTTCTATTTCTTGTAAAAAATATTCTTGCTGAACGTGTTTTATAATAGTTTTCTTGGCATTTCTGATTTCTTCTAAGGTTAGGTAAGGTGGTTGATTTCCAAATTTTCTTCTCAAAATAAAACGGCGTATCCATGCGACAGTGCGAATTAACTTGTTGAACGAACTATATTTTCTTATAATCTGACTCATAATATTATTAGGATCTTGATAAGTTGAAATTAAAACTTGTTTTTTAATTTTCAGTTCTTCCTTTGTTACAAAAACTGTTTCCTGGGGTTGGTTTGTGAAAGATGATAACCAACTGGGCCCTTGCCACCATAGTAAGTGATCTGCCAGTTGGGTGGCAGTTAACCCCCTGCTCGCGCAATCGGCAGGGTTGTCTCGCGACTTTACATAACGCCAGCAGTTTCCGGGTATCACGTTAGTCACTTGTTTGACTCTGTTAGCTACAAAAGTCTTCCACTTGTTTGGATCTCCTTGTAGCCATCCCAAAACAGCTGTCGAATCTGTCCATCCATAATTCTCGATGTGATAATTATTTAAGCATTGTTTTACTTTTTTCATTAATTTGGCAAGTAAAACCGCGCCACATAACTCCATTCTTGGTAAAGTTATGTTTTTATTTGTGGGCATTAATCTGGTTTTGCCACTAATCAGCGCCACTGTACTTTGATCCCCACGTTTGATTCTACAATATATGACGCATGCGCATGCTTTGATTGAAGCGTCGCAAAACCCATGCAACTCAATGGTATCATTCATTTGAGTTCCGATCCATCTTGAAATTTTAATTTTATTTATGTTTTGAACATCGCCTTTGATTTTTAGCCACTCTTTAATGATGTCAAGTGGAAGGGTATCATCCCAATTAATATTAGCCAGCCATGTTGCTTGAAATAATAGTTTTAACTTAGTAGTTAAGGGTGATAGCCAGCCAAGAGGGTCGTAAATTTTGGAAATATCTGATAACAGTATTCGTTTAGTGATTTTTGAGTTTGATGATTCTATTTTGGATTGGAATGTCATAACATCTTCTTGAGGGATCCATCGCAAACCCAATGTCTTTGTAGACTCTACTTGCCTAAAATCAAAAGTCTCATTTTGACCAGCTTGTTCTAATAATTCTGGAACATTAGAAGACCACTTTCTGAGATTGAAACCACCCGATTTCAACAATTTCATAAGTTCCCTTTGTAGAAATATGGCAGCGGATGCTGTATGATTTCCATGTACCAAATCATCCATGTAAAAGCTCTCTTGTAATGTTGTAATGACGTCACTATTTGCTCCGCCATAATTATGTTTTTCATCGCAAGCTAGTTGTTTAAGTGTCATCATGGCTAAGAAAGGGGCAGCCTTGGTGCCGTAAGTTACTGTTGTTAATTGATAGTCCTGTAATGGTTTTGATTGACTGTCTCGCCATAAAATTTTTTGATAATGCTGATGATCTTCAGACAGCCAGATTTGTCTGAACATCTTTTCCAAATCTGCGGTGTAAGCATATCTGTATTGTCGCCATTTGATTATCAAGTTTTGAAGATCTTGTTGCAAATTTGGGCCCCTGTACATAAGATCATTCAAGCTGTAGCCAGATGTAGTTTTACTAGACGCATTAAATACGACTCGAAGTGCTGAAGTCGTAGATTCGGCGCGCAGTACACAATGGTGAGGCATAAAGTATTCAGGTTTCTTGTTACCGACAATGGCTGGTTTCATGTGACCGGATAGTAAATATTCATTTATAAAACCTTTGTAATCAGCTGCTATGTTATTTTGCTTGATAAATTTCCGTTCTAGTTGTGTAAATTGCGCCATTGCTTTATGTTTCGATGTGCCTAAGTCTTGAATGATATTTGACTTAAGGGGAAGCTTCACTTTATATCTACCATCTTCACATCGAACTGTAGTGGACTTGTAAATTTCCATGCATATTTGATCTTCTGATGATAAGGCTTGTTCCTGAGCGATGTCCTCTATTTCCCAAAATTTATGGATTTCTTCAAGATTGTTTAATGTAACGTTGCATTGTAGAGTAGTTTGGTAAGCGCTTCCACTTAATATCCACCCGAAGTGTGTTTGTTGGGCTATCGGCCCTTTTTGATCTTCTTTACAAATGCCATCCAAAATTATGTTTGAATATACTTCCGCCCCTAACAGCAGATCTATAGGGCGACTTATGTAGAACTCGGGGTCAGCCAGTTGTATATGTTCCAGGAACGACCACGACGGTTTTGATAATGTGCAGCTAGGTAAATTATTAATTAATGTTTTCATAATGAGAACGTCGGTATTTAATTTAAATTCGCCGTTGTTTGACTTGATAATTATATTCATGATTCCTTTACAACTATTTTCTTTTGCTCCGACTCCTGATATCACGCCTTTACATCTACTCCTGGGCAGAGCTAATAGCTGAGCTGCTCTTTCGGTGATAATTGACGTTTGCGACCCTTGATCGAGGAGCGCCCGAAAGTTACAATAGTGGCCGTTAGCTGCCTTGACCTTGATGATAGCCGTGGCTAGTAGTACTTCGGCGTCACTTTGCTGGGACACGTTCGCGCTTCTCTGGTTTTGATAACTTGGGCCGGGCGTTAATGGGTTCGGTTGGTTTGTTACTCTTGAAGTTGTATGCTGAACGTAGTTATTATGACATGAATATGCTTCATGTAAGATGGTGTTGTGGAAACCTTGACATTCACGGCATCGTTTTGGAGAAATACAATTTTTCCCTTGATGACTAAACAAGCAGTTTGGGCATACGCGAAGTTTAGTCACTGTGTTACGTTTTTGCTGTGGTGTCAATGCTAGAAACTTGGGGCAGTAATAAATCCCATGATCATCGTTGCAGAAAATGCATCTTACTTGATTAATTTTCATGTTTGTTTGTTCTGCAACCTTGTTGTTAGAAAAAGCTTGATATTTTGATTTCACATTTCTCAATGGTATTTGATTTGAAGGTGACTTTGTCGTAGGTATTTCTTGCTTTCTACGCGAAGTCTCCAATGTTGTAAATTTTGTTTCCAAAAAGTCTAAAAAGTCTTTTAACGTTGGTAATTCCCTTGGATGTTCTAGAGACTCGTTATAGTGGTTGAATGACTCATTGTCTAGTTTTTGTGCTAGTAGATGTACAAGTAGAGGGTCCCACGTGCTGATGTCCACTCCTAAGTTTTTGATTGCGTTCAAGGTTTCAAGAGCGTGATCATGAAGACGCTTGATTTGAATAAGTGATAACTGTTGCATGCTTGGAATATTTAAGAGGCTGTTAATATGAGATGTGAAAATGAGCTTTTTGTTGTCATAGCGATGATTCAATATTTCCCAACAAGTACTGTAGTTTTCTGAGCTTATAGGGAGATGACGTAAGAGCCTCTCTGCTTCACCTTGCAGTTTGCTTTTCAGAAACTGCATTTTCTGAGCACTTGATATAGATGGGTTTTTGTGAATGGCCTCAGTGAACAGATCCTTAAAGGAAACCCACTGATGATAGTTTCCGTTAAACACAGGCACGTCCATCTGCGGTGTTGATTTTTCTCGATGGGAGACTGAATACAATTTGTTATTGATGGATCGTTTGATATTATTGAACATTTGCTCATGATATGAAAATGATTGCTCGTACTCTTGATTTGTACCTTGAACTTCACTGTCAATTTCCCAGTGAAGGCCGTCTATGGCTGCCCATCGTGACTGTAAAGAGCGAAGTAAGTCTTCAAACTCCCATTTTTCGTTCACAGAGTCAAGGTCAATGTTGGTTACTGTCCTCTTTAGAGCTCTGAAGTTGCTTGCTTGTTTCTTGAACATCTCATCAGTTTTACTGTTAGTACCTCTTGATTCCGAAAACCCAGATGGCTGTGTACCTGAGAACGAAGGCGCAGTAATTGGCGCAGCAGGCTTTAGCTTTGGTGTAGATGGTCTTGCTTCCATCGTGGGATTATATGACTGGATTAAACTCTTAACGCTCTCATATTTCTCCTTTGTATGCTCGTACATTTCTTTGGTAAAGTAAGAATGTGATTTATCATGATGTGCCCATAGCTGAACATGATTTGTATGAAATTCATTCCAGTAGCCATCTAAGGTGTTCAATCGTCTGTTGATGTAATCTGATGTTTTCCTGTCCCGACCATCCTTCCTAAAGTTGGCCAGTAGTTGATCAATAGCTTCAATGATTTGCTGCTGAGTAGCTAATAGGTTCTCCATGATTAAATAAAAAGAATACTTGCTATTTGTTTACCTTGTAAATACTTGCTAGATGATCACTTGATATACTTGATAGCTGCTTGATAGATGCTTAATAGACGCTTGGTAGTTGTTTGATAGACGCTTGATAAATGCTTGATAGATGCTTGATAGTTGTTTGGTAGTTGTTTGATAGACGCTTGATAAATGCTTGATAGTTGCTTGATAGATGCTTGGTATGATCCTGATTGCTGGTTGCTTGTTTTTTGTGAACTAAGCACAGATGTACGCCTTCTCAATACACTCGGTGAGACCCGCTGGTGGGAGGCCGAATGGACCGATTCGCTCTGCACTTAAGATACACTAAAACTTCTCGAAGGACCAAAAAGATGTATGAGTTCTTGCTAAACCCATACACCTTGTATGATTGATGATTGGAATCTGTTGTTGTTTGTATGAATGATAAAACTTGAAGAGAAAATACCTTGTTTATTACGATGTCACAATAATGCTATTAATAACTGCTGATGATAATGCTAATGACCGCGCGATCGGCAGTGATACCTGAATACACACTAAAAACAATAATTTAACTATTGCTACAAATATAAAAATGCTGATGAGCCTATTGTGCGGTTGAATGACCGTACAGTGGTCGTTGTTCAGGGGCATCACCTGTAAACACACAACCCTGTATCATATCCTATGCACAACAAATCAGATCGTAATTAAGAATACTAAAGTTAAAATTGAGCTGCGCAACAATGAATGAAATGAAATGAGACATCAGTACGTAGTTAAAAATAAAAATATTATTTTTTGAATACAAGAATTACATATTTTTACCTGAAACTGATAAACGAATGCTGCTATCAGAAACTGATGATATTGGTGAATCAGCGCGTGACAAAAGCAATGGAGTCGGAGTTTCTTCCAATGGATCACGGTTTTCTTTGTTTTGAATTTTCGGTACTTGTATAAGTTTTTCATCAAGACAACGCTTAGCTTGATTTTTTTTCTTCGAGTTATATTTTCGGGAACTTATTCGACTTTTCTCTCGTCTAGCTTTTTGGTCGCGGCGGTTCAAGTCATGAATACTAAGTATTTTTCCTTCGGCTTTCCTTTTATAATATCTCGCCCGGTTTTTGGCCTTGAACTCTTCATTATTTTTAAGTCTCTCTCTTCTTTTTCTTTCGGATAACTTCTTTCTTTCTAATTTTTCCTCTCTTGTTAATGGCATTTTGGTCTAAAAAATAATTCATAAATTTTTTATCAATTATTAATATAGGTAGCTAATCTGAAACTAATTTCATTATTATTAGGTACTTATAAAATCAGAAACCTATCAACTGCGTCATTTTAAGTTTGATTAAAACAAATTGACATTTAACTAAAATATTATCATACAATACTATTACAAAACTCAAAGTTATTTCATTTGCATGGCCAATAATTGATTTGCGTGGGTCAAAACTACCACGTAAACCACGCAAATCACGACCACGGAAATCAAAATAAAACCTTTATTCTAAAAACATATAAAAACCTTTTATGCAAATAAACTGTGTTTTGAATATAAGTTACGTAACCTAATATTTGTTCGCTACAAGATTTTATTCAATAAATAAATTCACAGACACCGGAGAAAATCGTATCACGCAAATCAAATTTTTGAGAAACCATACCCACGCAACGAGGTCCTTACCTTAATTTTTCGGAAACTCGACGCGTCGTCACACAAACACTCTGCCCGGCCGTCGGAGCGCGACTACTTGTTACGTGAATTAGGATGACGCAACATCGGGTCGTGAAATTAGGGATGTGCAAGTGAATTTACAATGATCCACGCAAATCAGTAACTACCCCGGGACAATAACATTTTTATTTTTTTTAGATAATGTGATTCTTTTAGAACTACGGTCTAATTTTTCATAGCATTGTAAACATCTTAGGACTTAGTGTTTTATTTTTTGGTAAGCATGTACGGCTTAGTTTAAAATATATAATTTACTAAGTGACTAGATCGGGGTTTGGGACACTCCACGAAAATCAAAGAATGGAGTTGTTTTATTTTTTTTATGATATTAAATATAAAAATAATTGAATAATAATCAATAACCCAGTTAAGAGAGGATTAAAGGTTTGCCTGAAAAAAAAAGTGGCTTTCTGACTTTTCGATTTCTTTTCTTATAAGGCGATGCCGCTTGAAAAACGTGTCTAGAAGAACGACCCTTATAGTCTTTTATTATTTATACATCTTGTTGGCGTCTATCTCCTTTTAACCCTCCCGAGACGTTTTTAGGCTGATAACGATGGTGTTAAATGTAAGAATATATTCGTTGGCCTTATAAGTCTTGAGCTATCCTACGATCGAATTACCTACTAACTAAGATACCGTATCTAACGTTATTTGTGGTCCAAGCAAATTCAGCGGCTTGCGACTTCGACAGCTAATGTACGGTCGTATGCAGATTGAGTGGCCAGCATTTGGTCTCCATGTATGTAATCACACAGCAACAATCACAGTTAAAGATAAGGTTTATTTATTTGCATAAACTATGTGTTCTCGATGGTGCAGTGGTAATCACACTCAGTCTAGGATGGCTGAAGTTAAATGTGCTCAGTGGCGTATACTATTTTTTGATGTGTAATATCTTTCCGCTCGCCTTCTATATAATACAATTTGTGGGAGTGATTTCGTAGAAAAGGGACGAAAGTAAGTCGTAACAGTGTGATCCGTAACAGCCACCAGTGATCGACACTTTTAGCTCAATGTCCGTTGTAGGTAGTAATATTTGAGGGAGTGATTTCGTAGAAATGTGATCGTAACAGTGTGATACTGCCGGACAATTTTTGAACGCATTAAGGACAACTTACTGTGTTTGTGGTTATGATATTTGGGGTGCTGACATTACGATCTATTTTCTCGAAACTGTTCACATGTTCTTTACTGAGTTCATAAATTGCGCGGCAGATAGGATGTGTCAGTTTGACATGTCTTCTAATGAGTATTTACTGCATTCTCTTTATGATTTGAAAAAAATATACGGAATCCTTAGAGCATTAAACCAAATGGAGACGCCATGCTCACTAATTTCTATGAAAAAAAGTCTGTCATTTTCTGCGGGGGACGAGGTAATGCACACAAATACAGTTTCACACTGATGCATTTTTCAAAGACGTCGCTACGCACGCAAACGACAAAATTATTAAACACTAGCATAAACTAGACGCACACTAATAAATTCACACACAGGGATAACCTGTCCGTGCACGAGTCTGACGGCAACTTTATGTAAACGTCGATAGTGCTTGACACTATCGATTTAATTTGTCGATACCAATAATAATGACATAGCCCGAAAAGTTGCTAAGCTCAAGTGCCCCACATCGCTCGCAGGACTGATGGCCGCTGGGGCGGAACAGTCCTCGAGTGGTGACCGCGTACCGGAAAGCGCAGTGTCAGCAGGCCTCCAACAAGGTATATCGACGATCTGGTAAAGGTCGCGGGAAGCCGCTGGATGCGGGCTGCACAAAACCGGTCGTATTGGAGATCCTTGGGGGAGGCCTTTGTCCAGCAGTGGACGCCTTTTGGCTGAGATGATGATGATGATGATGATAAATATTAATGTGATTTTTTTTGTTTAAATCAGGCTCTTCAGTATGGTTAATTAAGGTAGACACTTTGCTTTTCTTTATTGTTAAAATCGACAGTTATTAATTGGGATAAGTCAAAATCTGCAAAATATACCTACATAATTTTATTCCATTCCAAGGAGAATTGTTGTTTTTAAGAAAAGCTGCAATCTTATTCTTTCATTATGGAAAAATTGTTTGCTACCTATCTAACCGACTCTCAATCAAGAGGAACCGAAAAATTTAACAACATGTATAGTACTTTCATGTTTCCATAAAGAAGATCAATTCTTTTTTGTAGGTAACGTAGGGTTTTAATTTTTCAGATTTCCAAATGCAATTATTCGAGAGATTTTTTTTATTTCTATATAAGTTTCCAAATAAGGCTGAATTTAAAAGCAAGAGACTTAAATTAAAACAAACATATCAATATACAGGTATGTACCGAACTCCAGAATGATATCATACAAACGAACAGCGAAATATACCTAATGTTAAATCTTTGGATGATGCAAAGTTCTTTAATGCATCAAAGCTACTCTAAGTGTTCATATAGTTTAAAAAAAAATGGAATAAAAAACGTAATCTTATAGTTTTAAGTAAATTCTATGGTGTAGGTGTTGTTATTTCTGTCAGAAATTAACTATTATTTTGATGCTTATAATGTTGTATTAATTTAATAGGTTTTTTATTTTTATTTTTTTGTCATCAGTTAAGCAGATCTTTAATTCACAAAGGAGACATAAATCAATAACTCCTTTTGATGCATACAATAGGCCACCACGACTTTTTTGGTATGTTAAACTTTTGTTATTTGACTCCCAACATAAACTCTTTATGCATGTACTGCGTTTAATTTTTTAGTAGAAAATACTACGAAGCCTGCTTTATATTCCACTACCTTTTCTCCAAATGGAGATAAGTATGTTTCGATCTCTAATAATTTGTTTTTTTTTAAATTGATTTATCTATATTATTATTTTCCTATAATAGCCAGAATAAACATTATGATGAAGTCGATATCAATATTTTGTTTTTGTACTGTCACAGGTCTAACTTTGTTGCAGTGTGGCCAATGTAATTAAATTAAAATTTCCTATTTTCGGGATAAGTGACGGGACGTAAATATAATATATTAATGAAGTAGACCGATCATAAACATACAGTTTCATAGTATTGAGATTTTTTAATGCAATTAAGTTGAAAAAAAATCTGTAAAAACAAAATAAGTTACAATTTATAAGTAGTGATCTATCATTAATTAAAAAAGCATTTATAGTAAAAATACAGTTTTAACTTTATAGAACGTGAAATATATATTGTAATTCAATGTTGGCTCATTCAACTTTAAAAGTTACGCAAAGTTGCAACTTGACGTTTTAGTGGCAACACTTTTTGATTAACAATATTTTTTCAGTTTTTTGCAAATTTTGTGCATTATTCAATAATATTAAGACAAAATAATAGTTACAGATGTAAAGTAACGTTATCCTTTTGTACAATCGACGTTTCTGATCGCTTTTTACGTGAAAACACGCTGCAATTTGGCATTTTTTGCTTATCGCGTGCACCGTGATTTGCAAATGACGCTGGAACACGCTGGAACTAGTTTTATATAACGAGTATGATCGGCGGTCATACTCTTTTGGCAGAGGGGAACGCCTGACAGTGGCGTCTCCAGTTGGTTTAATGCTCTAAGACGGAATCGGATGAAGCGCTTATTTAAAATCGATAATAAAAACAAGACATTGATATGTCAAATGTCTTCTACTGAGTATTTACTGCATTCTCTTTTTTTTCGAAATAAGCCAGTGCATGAAATATATTATAAAGTAAAAGTAGTTCGTTTATAAGTTTGCTAGCGCAATAAAAAAAATTAAAATAAAGAAAAAAAGGGGAAAAAAGGAAAAAAAAACGAATATTAATATTATAAAGCAGAAGAGTTTGTTTGTTTGTTTGTTTGTTTGGTTGAACGCGCTAATCTCAGGAACTACTGGTTTGAATTGAAATTTGTTTTTGTTGAATAGTCCATTTATTGAGAAAGGCTTTATATAGGCTATATTACATCACGCTATGACTAATAGGAATGGAGCAGCAAATAAAAATGTTGCAAAAACGGGAAAATATTGTTTTGAGAGCTTTCTTTGCGTGCGCTGCGTAAACGGCGAATGTTGCGCAAAAATTATGTATTACGAAATTGTTCCCCTTTAAAAGTTCTAAAAAAAAGTCCGGGACAGGATAAGTCTAGCTTTTAAGGTTAACTCACTATAACCTTTTTTTATGAAAATCAAATTAGTTCTAAAATAATACACTATTTGCGAAGGTGTTTTAATAAACATGATATTAATCCTTATTCAAACAAATAAGTTATTTATCACTTAATTTTAAACAAAATTGCCCTTGACAGCATTATTTCAACGAATATGTAAGGAGTTATCATAGTTTTAAACTAACTATGCAACAAAATAATGGTCAAATACTTAGCTCGCATTTATGTGGGCGGGAGCGGTGAGGCGGGAGGGCGCTGGCTTTTAATGCGAAAAAAGGGCTGTAAGGGATTGAAATAGGAGAAGAAAGTTTGTACGGAAAGTACATCATTTTTGAAGCTAGAAGCTTGAAACTTATTTTTAAGCTTTTAATTAGAATGTAGCTATGTGTTTTATTTGCAATATAATTAGCCTAAAAAATTAAAAATGCTGCAGAAAGTCACTACTCCACGCGGACGAAGTCGCGGGCACAGCTAGTCCCATATAAATTATAAAATTACATTTTCAGCTAATGAATCAGTGTACCTGTATGTATAATAATTAATGGAATACTAGGTTGGCCAAGTCAATCTATTTATTTAAAACATAAAAGATTTTTAATATTGAGAACATGGATCTTACAACTTTTTACGGTAGAAGATCTGAGTTGGGGGGCTTGGTTGTTTTTACAAGTTTGTTTTTGATGGTATTTTATTTTGACATTAGTTTCTTAAGTGCTAGGGTATCCTATATTACTTATGTTTTATTACATTTTCTTACTCTAGGTATTACGGTACAGTTCACAATTTTCTTACATACTAAGTGGCGTACACTTGGAGAGGCCTATGTCCAGCAATGGACGTGTATAGGCTGATAACGATATGATGAAGGCACTTTTGCAAAGGCCGGTCATTGGATGGAATGTATCAACTCCTCTGTACTTCGGAAGGCACGTAAAGCCGTTGGTTCTGGTTGCATTACCAGCCGTTAACAACCACCAATGGGCACTGGGCCCGTGTGTTGTTCTCCCTGTGTATTTCCATCCATAGAGTAGTCCCTATGGATGGAAATAATACTTGTGCGCCAGAAGTGGAAGTATATGAGCTGGTGATGTGATGAATGTGAATAATTAAGTTGTCATTATATATCAAAGTCAAAGTTTTTTTTTTCAAATTAACTTAAAAATAAGTGCTTTTGACACAACCAAAAAGTTTTATACGTACTACCCTTTGAAGACACAAGATTCCTAAGATACGTCCAGACTATATGACAAAACATGTTATGTAGCGAACTACGAAGGTCGCAACCGTAGGACTTAACCCTTTAACAGACAGAACATGTTTGAATATTTAATTGGTTTTCAATCTTATCTACACAAGATGGAAAAGTACGGAATAAGAGGCCTTCTTCTCAAGCTTTTTAAGGACTACCTTTACGGTAGGGTCCATAAGGTGAAGATAGAGCAATGGATTAGTGAAGAGGCGCACATTACATACGGGGTTATAGGCCCAACATTATTCCTCATATACATAAACGACCTGTATCAGCTTGAACTTTGTGAGGGTAAAGTCTTTACCTACGCCGATGATACTGCACTGGCGTTTTGTGGTGACTCCTGGGCTAATGCTTTCCAACTTGCTCAGGGAGGTTTTGACTCGGTGATTAGATGGCTAAAATGCAACGTCCTGACTTTGAATGTCTCAAAAACGAAATATATAGCTTTTTCACTTAGGGCAAGTAACCTCCCATCACCTGATCATAACATCATTGCCCACGGGTGCAGTGGCCCGCCCTGTGCGTTCCCCTGCTCTTGCTCTTCATTGGAGCGCTCAGACTGTATCAAATACCTCGGAGTCTTGATAGATCAGACGCTCTCTTTCAAACCTCACCTTGAGCTTCTGGCAATAAGGGTCCGAAAGCTAATTTACATATTTCGTATTTTAAAATATGCTGCTGACCGTAAAACCATTAAAATGGTGTATTATGCGCTGTGCCACTCGCTTTAAGAATACTGCATCACCGCTTGGGGTGGCACTGCTAAAACATACATTTTGCCGGTAGAGAGGGCTCAACGCATTCTTCTAAAAGTTGCTGCAGGTCACCCATATCGATTCCCCACAGTCGATCTGTATAGGAATACTATACGGGTACTAACAGTTAGACAAACTTTCATACTTAAGACCGTACTCAGGAAGCACTCACAGGTTCCCTATGACCCCAAATTATTTAGGGATAAGCGACGGAAAACTAAAGTCTGCATCGAATCTGCCCAAAAAACTTCCTTCGCGCAAAGCTTCTTCCATTTCCTCGGTCCCCTTCTCTATAACAGGATGAATGCTGCCCTCCATATCTACAGATTATTATATTATAGATATTCAGAAAACAGCATGCAAGTCCTCTGTTTCAAAATTTCTTATGTCACTTGACTACGAGGCTACGGAGGATTTGCTCTGTTCTCTGAGATAAGTTTTGAGACCTATTTCCCTATCCTTTCCTTTGCTTTGCGCCGCCTCTTCTCAATTCACACAGTTGCTCACTTACTTATACACACACGTACACACACACACACACACACACACCCACACACACACACACACACACACACACACACACACACACACACACACATACATACCCTCACACACCCTCATACACACGCACACCCCCACACACTCTCATACCCACACACATATAACCAACAAATATATATCTATGCATATATATATTATATGCATAGATATATATTTACAAACATCCATTACACGAATACTCGAACACAGTACAGTATTATGTATACTCAAACAAGTTATCTGTTTCTCATTTGTTTCGATCTGTTTTTCTTTTTGATAAAAAATTGTTAAGTACTTTATTAAAATAAATAGTTACTATTTGCAGGGAGGGCCTGGCGACCTGTAGCCCAGGTTTCCTTTTTTCTGAAACCTTTATCAGACACCAGTCTCTCACAAATATAGGATGCTATCTAAATTTTTAGTAAATAAGCCTTACTCAAATGGACCTATTTTTGTGATGGGAAAATAAACATTTTTTTTTTTTATTATCTTAATCACATAAAGTTCAAAATGTGGTGGGAATATACATTCCTCTGACTGTGAGAGAGTTAAAAGAAACCGAATTGATTTTAAATAAATTTAATTATAAGAAAATTACAATAATTGATTATTAAAACTAAGTATGTATATGACCCGATCGATGTTAGACACGAAGTGTCAATGATAATCTTGTAATATTGGTCCTATTTGCACGTTCTGCAGCATCGGCATTTCCTTAGTCTTACAATATTTAGGTATGGTCTATTTGCAAGTTCAGCGTCAGCAATCCTCATAGAGCCCACATACGTAACTAGCATGTTTCATTAGTGTGGACGATGAGTGTCAGTAAAACAACCTCTTATATTTATTATTTTGTATTTCGCAATCACCATGCTGCATATAGTTATAAGATAAATATATAACCTTCTTGTAAATAAGATAACCTTCTTGGTTGATTTTTTCTAGTAAAATTATTTTTTGTCAACAACCTTAAATTTATAGTTTTGTAGCATGTTATATAACATATTTTACTTTATGAGGATTCAACTGTACCAGTGCCGGTGTAAAAATGGGAAGTTGGCATGCAAGTGGATTCTTATGCAATAATTATTAAACTTACAAACATTTACTTACACAATTGTATATCTTAGTCATTCAATTGATCGCTATCATAATTTTCTTTGTACACCACCACTTAGGAATGTTCTTATCTATTAACGTTTCGGATATGATCGTCGTTTTTGGAGCGATAACAATCTGAATATTCGGTAACGCGATCACGGCCAATTGTATAATGGGGCACGTTATAATAGGGTTAGTAAGGACTTGCGGAAGGAAAAGATATTGGCTATTATGATCCGGTTAAGCGTCTCAGTCGTCCGCTTGAAAAGGGTTGGTTATGATTTGGAAATTTGATGGGAAAGGGCTGAGTTGTTTTATAATTCTTAACTTGTTAATTTTTTTTTGCATTAAACTAGGCTAGCTAAGTTGGCTCAAATTATTATGGTTTAAGTTTAAAACCTTTAAAATGTAAATAGTAAGGTGAAACAATTTTGACTTATAATTGTCATTACTTTTTACGACAAAACGTATACGACGGTGAAAGTGGTTATAAAAAGAAGAATATTAAATAGCGGCTCTTTTATGTGCCTTTCAAAAGAATATCTGATTTTAAGTTCCTCAAGGTCGGATGTTAAAAGTATTAAATTCTTGACGTGTGAACGAGGATCTAGTAAGGTTTGTGAATTAGGATGCTAAGCATTGTGTTGACCCCTAGAAAACTTCATGATAATGATGATGATTGATGATTAATGACACAATCATTACACGACGACTTTAGGAACCACAAAGATTCTCGCTGACCATAGACTCAGTTATGCTGTTAAAGCCATTGGTGGCCACTAATTGCTTGCGTTTACTAAACTAAACGTTTTCTTATCACCATTACAAGGTGCGCTTTTGATAACAATTATAGGTGTGTCTGCTAAATCGTAAATTTAAATTAATTCCTACAGCATCGGCAATTCCTTTGCTTTTATGAATAAATATTTTTTCAGTGCCTAATATGCGAAGACATCATAATTCTGTATAGGCACTATATTCGGTAGAATAAACAAGATATATTAAGACGAGAGTACCGACAGTTGGCGGTACCCTGCTACATTTTAAAACGCTACTAAAAACATTGCAAAAAATCTGGACTTCGGTTCTGCTGTTTAAAAAACAGTCGTGTCTCAGGGAAAATGACAGAATCAACCCAATGAGAGTTTTTTTTTCCTCGAATAGTAGGCAAATGATTACAGTCTACCTGATGTTTAGCAGAAGCGGAGTCCAGATGCGACGACAGCTAGTGAAGCAGGGTTATCCTTCACCTTATCGACCCGCAAGTTGCTTACACCTCAACAGCAGAATCGAAATTCGATCATTCCTCGGATTATGCCTTATCATGCTCCGAGTGCCTATCTAATTCACTATTTATTACAATTTCTTTATCGACGGGCATGATATCAATCAGATGATAAGCTCGGGTATGTTTCTCTTCAGTGACTACTCTGTGTCCCCACACTAATGTCAAGTTTTGCCTCAATGGTCGGTCACCCGCGCGAGTGCAAAGTGCCTATGTTCTGTACTAAAGTTATTGTCTCTGACTTCTCAAAAATTAGTTTGTTGCAGTGGTTAGTGGAGATAACACTATGAGCAAGGCAAGTATTGCGGAAAAATAAAATGGATTACGTCTTTTTTTATATAATGGTTTTACAAAATCGTCATGATAAATGTCGTTAATTTTGTTGAAAGAAACTTAATATTTACTCTTCTATCTACATATGGAAAGGTGCTGACATTATAGAAGTTTGTATACTAAAATAATAACATAATAATAGACAAATATAAAGTTTACAAATTATTATTTTGAAATTTGGCATCATAATATTAATGGGAAGTAAAGCGATAAAAGTCGATTACTTATTTATTTTTATTTGGCAGTACTACTGATGTACAGTCGTACATCAACTGTACATCAGTTGTACATTACTTGTACAATATTTTACATGTTACAAGTTTATTATACAAAACACTAAACTTTGAGTGCCTACAATTAAAGTTTATACAATACAAATAATTTAATTAACATATGAAGCTGGAGACGGTTTGGTAGTGTAGTGTTCCCACTACTTAGGGAATCCTACTAGGATATAGAATATGAACAACAGTGTCACTTTACTTCTTGTATTCTAAATAATAATATTAACATTAGATTAAACCGATCTCAGAGCACCTCGACTTTGAGCCGGGCTGCCGCTCCTGTCTTTCGACTGTGTCAAACCATTGCAAACCTTTTTAATTTTACATGTTCGATGATTTAAATATTCATCCAGACTAAAGAGGCTTACGTACAAATGCAATAAACTAACTTTTACTATGAGCTACATATAACCTCTTTATAGTAGCAACAAGATCAAAGTTAAAGTTACTAAACAAAGATTAATACATATTATGAAAAATCATATGGCAATTAGCACGTATGCTGTTATAGTTAAATAAATTATCAGTTTTGAGGACAAACTACACTTATGTATTTAATTAACTACTAATACTAATTATTTACTAAGGGTTAATACTTCATTGGGTAAGACCCTTTAACGTAGGCAATACGCAATCCATTTGGGTTCGTGATGCATACAGATCTTACAATGCATAGGTACTAAAGAATCTTAGTCTCAAGATTGCAAATAAAATATGTTGACAGTACTTGCCAGACGTAAAATATACTAAAACCTTTAACCGGTAAATTTTATTTATCATATACTTACATTTTTTTTCGGTAAAATTGTATGTGCTAAGCTACTTCACAAATCGGATGTTTCACCTTCTGTATAGAACTTTCTGTTAGCCGCTACTAGCTTTTTCAGCGTCACCTTTTCATAACTTTTGGTTGTGTACGTAATTTCATAATCGTACCATTTAATTAATTGTACTAAACAAACTGTAAGATAATTTTATTATTAGTGAGTTTCCTCTTAAAAAATCTAAGCGCACAAAAACTTCTTCCAAGAAATATGAGAAAAATATTTCAACCCTGCAAGGAAACGGAATTCTTGCGCTTTCAACGCTTATTTAGTATTGAATTTTAATGTTGTTTTTTATGGGTTAGATTTTGAAATATGTTTCTGGGAGCTGGGAAAAATATCTCAGTTATATAATGAAAGTAAGTTTTTTAAAATTGAACAATAACAACTAAAAATCTTTTTTCAAATAGCTCTTATGAATGTCACTATGCCATCAATTCGTAAGTCTAAATAGGACGGGCGACCTTGTACTGAGAAGAACCGGCAAGTTACTTAGCAAGGGCAATATTTTCTCCCTTAAAGCGTCAAAATATTGGAAAATGCCATATCCTGAAAACGTATGGTGTAATGAATTTTCTAAAACTGTCCATATATTATTTTCAATTTAAATAGTTCAAAGCGATACATTCCTGCAGATAAAAGATAAAAAATTATAATCAATCATCGTATTATTGCCTAATTATTCGGTTGGTGGTAATTGTTAGATTATCAAAAAAGTTTAACCTAAAATAAAGTTTGCTACTGTGTTGTTAAAAAATCAAAAGGAGTATTACTCATAATTATAATTTACATTGTGTATGCACTCAACAGGCTATCTCTATATCTGAATATAAAGATATCTTCATAGAATGATATTCGCTTGATAGGAGTCGTTAATGACACAAATAAGACTGATCGATCGGAACGTAATCATATAAAAATCAGATTCAAATTGTCGATATACATTATGATAATTTATTCGGTATAGTTTAAATATGACGCACTGGTAAAAAAATAACGGTAAACACTATTGTGTACACACATCAAAAATGTCTAAAGATCAAGTACATTTTAAAGTATCGTTGCGTTATAGAATTAATATTTTAACTTTTTTGGATCGTTATTGATTCGAGTTATTGGAGCGACGGCGTTACTTGACAAGGGTAGTGATGTTGAGAGTCGTTAGAATGTTAGAAGCTGGTTCCAGGCAACGTACTGTAGCTACCGCCATTGGCACTACACAGAGTTTGATAGGCCGCCTCTGGACACGCTATCGTATCACGGGCAGCGTGGCCGAGCGACATGGAGGAAGATCTCGTATCACCACTCAAAGACAAGACCGGTACATCCAAAATACTGCTCGACAGAATCGTACCACGACCACTATGATGTTGGCCACAAGCTTCACAGCGCTTCAGGCTTGCTGATAAGCGACCTAACCATCCGAAATCGTTAACGCGAAGTGCGTCTGTGCGTCCCGAAGGCTGCTAGGGGTTTCACCCATAGCACCCCACAATCGTAGGGCCCGTTCACAATGGGCTCGCCAACACCAAACTAGGGAGGAAGAAGACTGGCGCTGTGTTTGCTTCTCTGATGAATCACGTTTCGGTATGAGGCCGGATACAAGACGCACTTGAACTTGGAAGACCTCTGGACGTCAAGAACGCTTGAGATTTTGTCAGGAAGTTCAACCATACGAAGGGGGAACAATCATGATTTGGGCTGGTATTTGGATCGGTGGAAGAACCGATCTCATTCGGATCAGGGGCAACCTCAATGCTCAAATTTACGCAGAGAGGATTGTTTCAGATGTGATCATCCCCTTGCAAAGCCGATTGGGTGATTCGTTTCGACTAATGCATGACAATTCACGTCCACACACGGCTAAAGTCGTAACACGCACTCTTGCCGATTCTCATATCAACGTCTTGCCGCGGCCTTCACAATCACCAGACCTCAACCCAATTGAGCATGCATGGGACATGCTCCAAAGCAGAACTCTGCTGAGTATGGATGCCGTGCACACCCCACAAAAACTTTTTGACTTGTTAGAAAGAATGTGGGCGGCTATTCATCAAAGTGATTTGGATGAACTAATTTTAAGCATGCCAAATCGCTGTGCTTGTATGATTCGTGTGAATGGTAGAAATACAGATTATTATTACTATAAAAATTTTAAAAATCAAACTTGCTCTTGCTTTTTTTGCCAATTAGAGTGACGACCTTAACTTAAGCTAATTTTTTCCAATTTGTTAAAATTGAATTTTTTCTTAATTTTTTCGATATAATACGGATACAATGGTTTACTAAAACATAAAAAATAGAGCAAGAAGCTAGTCTGGAAAACCAGATTTGGTAAATATTATTAGAATTTTTTTATAGCTAAAAATGTACTTGACCCCTAGACATGTTTGATGTGTGTATGTAAATAATTTTAGGAAATGATAAAAAAAGATCCAGTAAATAAAACCCTAAAAATTTTTAATATTCATGCACTGTGTAAGTGCATGAATATTAAAATTTTTGCTTTAAGTAAAGTTAATTATCTGCGATCTCTCATTTATATAACTATGTCTGTCAAGGTGCATCGTTAATGCTAATAAATATTTCTTATTCTTAGTTGTTATGAATATGACTAGTATGTATTAGATTTTTGTTATATACTTGAATTTTGCACAATCCTAAAATTTATACATTTTCTATCTGTTTGTTTGTCTTCAATAACCACTCTAAAATGAAAAAAGCGCCAAATAGTAAATTTCTTTTAAAATCAAGTTGTATCTGGTGTTGCAATTAAAATATACATGAATTTTAACTAAGACCGCTGTACTGTTATCCAAAATGTATTAAAATATCTGCGTGATGTTCTGTTAATGTGCTGATACTCGATAGAGTAAATTACCCTTAACGTTCACGCGCGCCTTAACAGTACATTTGAACTGGCCAACAGCAAACTAAACATTTGCCCTAACAACTGGATACCCGGCTAGTAATATTCTCACTAGCATTTGTGGTGTGTTCAGAAGCAATTTAAAAGTTTGCCAGTGTAGGGCACAGGTGCGCCCCGTATGTTCATAGAAATCAGAACAAAGTTTTATCCAACTCTGTCTGGTAGCACTGCTTAAGAAGACTACATGCATGGCACAATGAATGGGGTTGAATAGCCATTGCCAGTCAGTAGCAGCATTCATAATTTAAATTATTTCACCATGTCTTGTGTGTTGTGGTTAGACATATACCATCATCATCATAATCAGTTCTTTTTATGTCCCCACTGCTGGGGCACGACCCTTCTCTATAGATGGATAGGGAGAGCGGGCCATAAACCACCACGCAGGCCCAGTGCGGGTTGGTGGTTGTTCACGACTGCTACCCACCCGATGGCCGGCCTTTGCGAAATTTGCTTAACCTCAGCACTCACAGACCGGGCATGTTAACCACTGCGCCATCGTGCTTCTCAGACACATACCACATTTCTACAATTATGGATGTGTGCTCTGTGTGGTTAGACCGTCAGTCATAACAGAGTTTGACTTAGAGTCAGTCAGTCTTAGATATTAAAATTCAGTAGTGTGATGTACGTGCGAAGCTTCAGTCAATCGATGTTCGGAAAGCTAATGGCCCTGACGGCATCCCAGTAATAGTTTTAAAAATGTGTGCAGCGGAGTTGTCCCTCGTGTTAACTCGTCTTTACCGTCTCTCGCTTTCTTCAGATTGTGTGCAAGAATCTTAGAGAGATGCTACGAGTAATGTGCAATCGGTTCCGAAAAAAGGAGATCGGTCAGATCCGACTAATTACCGCCCAATAGCCGTTACTTCAGTTTTGTATAAAGTCATGGAGCGGATTCTAAACAAACAGCTTATCCGCTACCTAGAAGAACACCCCTAAATTCACAATCGCCAATACTGGTTTCGGCCGAAACGGTCAACGGGTGATCTTCTAGCGTTCGTTACACATCTCTGGTTCTGTATTATGATCAAATAATTTAATGCTTTCCCTTTTACTTTCTTTTTGTGTTATGTTTGTATTTATTTACATAATTGATCCATTAAATCTATATATATTATAAATATAAATCAACATATATAAATATATCAATAAATTTATTTACTACTTTTTATAAATATAATACCTATTAATTGTCGGATAAAAGTTTTTCAATATTTCGTAACCAAGGCTTTTGATCGGGTCTGGCACAAAGCCCTTCTCTCCAAGCTCCAGGCATACGGTCTGTCTGCTCAGTTCTGTAACTGGGTCGCTGGCTTCTTACATGAGCGTAGAATCCGAGTACTCTCAGACGGATGCGCTTCGCGGTTCATGTCAGTGAATGATGGTGTTCCTCAGGGGTCCGTTCTATCCCCCACGCTGTTCCTTCTGCATATGATTGATATGCTTCCACTTGGAAATATTTATTGCTATGCAGATAATAGTACAGTGCACGGTGGGTATAACGGTCACCCAGCTGGGCAGGTCGAGACTGAAGAGAAACGAGTAAATCTTGTCATAGAGCTCAATCGGGTATTGGACCTCATATCTAAATGGGGCTCCAATAACCTTGTTGAGTTCAATACCAAGAAAACACAGGTATGCGTTAACGGCAATAAAGTCGCCATTCCTACCTCTTCTCTCTCTTTAAGGCATATCACTCGGCCTGCAGAGCAGTATTAACATGCTCGGTATGGAGATTCGCTGCGATCTGAACGAGAGGAATAGTCCCTTTGGTCTTACGTTTTAGTTTAGGTGACGTTGTTTTTATCGAAGCCGTGATAAAAACAGCGTCACGTAAACTCGTGAGGCGATTCTTCACGCCAGATCAGTTGTGCCTTTTGTACAAGACACAAGTGCGGTCTTGCGTGGAGTATTGCTCGCACCTCTGGGACGGTTCCGCAAAGTACCTTTTCAATGCCTTGGACAAGCGGCGCGTTTTGCGCATTATCGGCAAAGCAGAGGTCACTAATTGCTCTCGAGCCCCTGCAAATTGCGTAGAAATATAGCGTCACTCAGCATCTTCTACCGCTTATACCACGGCGAGTGATCTGAAGAACTCTTTGACCTTATCCCACTTTCTCCCTTCCTCCATAGGAGTACGCGTGCTGCTCTTCGGAGTCACCACTGTACTGTCTCGAACATTCCATCACGCACAAAGAAATTTGGTGACTCGTTTCTTTGTCGCACTTCCAAAAGATGGAATAGTCTACCAGCACACGTTTTCCTTCCTTCCTATGAAATGAGGTCCTTCAAACGAGGCGTGAAGAGGCACCTTGTGGGCCGACAGGGTGAGAGTGACTGATGCTGCGTTGTTTTCACGCTGCACCAGTTGTGCTTACTGCTGGACTCTGTTTCCACTTAACATCAGGCGAAGTGGAGTCATTTGCCGAGCTATGAATAAAAAAAAAGAAAAAAAAGAGGAATATTCATTTCTAGTGATTCCTGTTGCAAAATAAAAATATACGTTTTCCCAAATAGGGGCAGATGGAGCATTAAAATCAACAATTTTGAGTAAACTCGCCGTTGACGTCGAAGCCATATTTAGCAGTGGCGAAGACTCCATATAACCCGATTCCCATCGGCTTCCCTTTAGAAAATGCTCAACATGATACTTCAGACTGATAAACATTATTTCTTAACTAGTTATATTCATTCATCCATTTAACACACAATGTTTAGTAATGGATGAGTCTGTGTAAAAGTAAAGTAAAACTTTTATTTTGACTGATATGATTTTTGGTGCTAGGTTTTTTGATTGCACATTTTCATTAGTGCGTTTCCCTTCTTTAGATATTCACCCTTCGCCACTGATGTTATTATTTATGATTGATTGATTGATTAACTACTCGTATAACAATTAAAACAAGAAGTAAATATAAACTGTAACAATCGTTGTTAATTTCAATTATAAATTGATGAATGAAAAGTTTGTTGGTATTTACTCAATACAGTCACAAAACTATATGGACAAAAAAATAGGAGATACAAATGTAAAAAAGAGATACCTTAGAGTAACTGTATAACGCTATTGAGTCAACCAAAAGGCTCCAAAATAGTTTTTCTTGCAATGCATAAACGGTCACAATCAGTGATACTCGTACTAACACCGATACCGATATCTTAAATGTCGTTATTTCTACAAAAGATATGCAATTTCTTGCACCCATTTTTCTCCATAGTTAAAAGAATGAATGGGTATAAGAAAAAAAAATATTTGGACGATTCAAAAGTACTTATTAGAAATAAGTTTATTCGAATAAAAATATATTCTGCCGAAATCTATTTGCAAATTATTATGTATAATTCTACGGAAGTTTGGGACAGTAGTAAAAAGTATAACTGTAAACTTTCATGTAAAGTTATAAAAAGCGAGCGGCTCCATGCCTGCAGCTGTGCCGGCTCATAAACATAAAATATGTGGCTAAGAACTTGGCCTACAGTCCGCGAGTCAGCAGGACGAACTTCTGCATAATATTATTTGAATGGGGAATCGAACGAAACTCGCCGATTCCATTCTGCTCCTCGTCACAATCCCGGTGGAATTTACATTTAAATGAGAATGATTATTTCCTTGTTTGAAGGGATTAAGTTTAACAGCACTCCCTGATTTCGTCCGAGGAAAGTTGTGTAATTAATTTATTGGCGATTACAGAAACTGCTACTGGTTCTGGAATACTTTATACTAATGGTTGGTAAAAACTGTTGATAGAAGGATTTAAAAGATGTAAGAATGTAATACATGATTAAAGATTTTAATTAATTATGTCGTTTTGTGTTTGTGAAATTTGACCTAAGACACTATGTCGTCAATTTAGACGTAAAGTTAGACTGCATTCGAAAGTACCGTACATATTTCGAACTAATAACATGTTATAAAGTTATAATGTTTGGGGCTGGTTACCCTGTCCATGGGTCATATGTTTAGCGAAATGGTGTTTAGTGGTGTCGATATTATGGTTTGCTTGATATTACGACACCGGGCGACACCGGGAAAGGACACTTACTAGATTAACTTATTATTATTGTACTCAGCTTGGTTCTGATCATGATAATGGTTTTGGTGTTGATCTTCTTCAAAGAAGGTCACGCGTGAATCATATCGAGGTCTAAAATTCGAAGAAGAAGGCTGAGTCGGAGTAAATGGTTGGCTACCGTTATTAAATCGTTTATTGTTGTGTTCACGAAGCTTGCAGTTTTCAAGTTGGTGACCAATATTTTTACAATATGTGCAATATGGTAGGTCCCTACATTGAAGTTGTGGATTTGTAAAGTTAGGCCTCGATGGATAGAATCTTTGGACTACAGGATTCGGTGTCCTAGGTTTGAGAATTAAAGTATTATTTTTTCGGAAAGAGAATTGATGAATTTTCTCTTTTGAGATCGCCTGATTGATTGCTGCATTGCTATATCTGATAATGTTGGCAATCGATTATGTAGTCCTAATGTAAATGTATGAAGCGTTAATTCTTCCATAGCGCCCAACCTGCCTGAAAGTTCGCTTTTCTTGGAATTAGATATTGTAACCTCTGTTAATGTTAATTTGGATAAACAAGTCTCGATTCGTAGAGAAAATTGATTTACCGATTCATTATTTGATTGTTTACATTTCTGTAAATCGGTGAGCAGGTGTGCATAGTGTTTCCGTTCATGTTAAGTAGAATAATCTGCATACTTAATTGTGAGTGGTTTCAAAATTGTTTGCAGGAGTTTAGGGTTGTGCTTTCACGCTTGTGATTCCATATTAAAATGTATTTTTTTTTGTTTTCTTTAGTCGGAGCCAGAGACAAATGGCAAGGCGACAGCCACCGAAATGAATTCTTCGGAAGTCCCAGCACGAGCTAAATGGGGGAGTCCCCTGGAGTTTATTCTCGCGTGTTTGGGGTACGCGGTAGGTTTAGGAAATGTATGGCGGTTCCCATACCTGTGTTATAGGAATGGTGGAGGTGAGAACATTTTATAACATTTTTAATAACGAAATGCTTTAAACTGACTTACTACTGCAGTAAACTGCAAACAACTCGTTGGCCAAGTTTCAAAGCCTTTTAGCCTGACATCTGGACACTGATTGGACAGTAGACTGTAATTGTAGGGACTTTAATTACTTAGATTCATGTTTTTTTTACTACTACGAAGTTCGTATTGGATGTCAAATTGAATAAAATTTCTTAAACATAATTTTTGAATTTCAATGCTAGATTTCACTTATGGAAATTTAAATTTATTTTTTCTGTTACAGGTGCATTTCTGATACCATTCTTCTTGATGTTGGTATTTATCGGGCTGCCCATATTCTATTTAGAATTGTACATCGGCCAATTCACTGGTCTGGGCCCAATGAAAGCGTTCAGTGCAATATCCCCATTTTACACTGGACTTGGATACTGCACTCTAGTGGTCATCTCAATTATATCCATCTACTACATGATCATTGTGGCTTGGACCCTGTTCTACACTATAGTGTCCATCGCTGGACAACTGGACTGGGGGATATGTACTAGGGAGTACAATACTGATTGTAAGTATTTCGGTTTACCTATTTATTTCTATTTTTTAATTATTAACCAATTACCTACAAAACAGATTACAAACAAAGAGAGTTACACAATATTAACAGACTTATAAAAAGAACTGCCTTTTTATAGAATTTAGTTTTACCCTTAATAAAAATATATTAGAAATATTAAGTTAAAATAAATTGCTAATGAATAATTATTGATTGATTGATGATCTTTTTTATTATAAACTAGCGACCCGCCCTGGCTTCGCACTGGTGCATTGCTGGATATTATCAGTATTTCTCTACTATATCCCCTTGAGCGTCGATCGACCACCAGGTGGCCAATATTAATTAAAATTCAATTGTGTCTGGTATTCGCGCGCTCAAGCTTATATTATGCATGTATTTATACGTATAAACCTTCCTCTTAAACCACTCTATCTATTAAGAAAAACCCCATCAAAATCCGTTGCGTAGTTTTAAAGATCTAAGCATACATAGGGACAGACAGACAGCGGAAAGAGACTTTGTTTTATACTATGTAGTGGTGCCCCTTATCCTGGAAAGCCCAAATGCCCCTTATACTAGAAAGCTAATAATATGGGTTGTTAGGGTTCACATCAGTAATCTAACGAAGCTATCATCTAACATCTCATAATCATCATTTGGCTATCGACGTTATTTGCTTGGTTGCATTGTTTGCATTGCAAACTTATAACGAATGTAAATCCTTATTAATAACTTGGCTAAAAAATATAAAATGTGATGAACTAGAGACCTTTATTTCCTAATATCTAATGTAATAATCACATACGCTCACACACACACACACACACACACACCCCTGTTTGTACAGACGGCCTTTCGAGGACTATGGTTTTATATCACCCAACCGAGGACTCTCTCAAAAACTATGTTAATGACGTTGTATTGTTTTTTTAATACGATGGAAAGAAACAGAACATACTTTGCTAATTGACAGGTCTATTCTTGTGGCGTTATCGCAGCATTTTGTTTATTAACTTTCGTTGACCAATGCGGGGACTTAAAATACACTGCCAACGCTTATGGAGACATCCTTCCGAGGACGTTTGTGTTAACCTTTCGAGGACCCAATGGCCGGACTAGTCATGACAATCCGAGGACTCGCTTTCACACACTTTTTCTTGAGCCCAGTACAATGCGAGGACCTTGTGTTAGACTTTACACAAACTATGTGAGGACGTTTTCCCGAGTCCCGCGTATACAATACGAGGACCACTAACGTGTAAAAATAACATGTTTGAAGTACCATCTGAGAACATTTATTTTTTAATGCTCCAACACAGTATTTTCACTATTGGCTGACAAAATGACCAATCGCGAATAATTTGTTGCGTGGAAGTGTAGGCGTTTGTTTATCAAAGAAACCTAGCGATGCTTGTGACTAGAGTCGCACGCATTGCAGTAGCCGCAGATTGCACACAAGACTCCAATACGGTGCGGACGTATTACAGCAGTCTACGGGTAACTTCTTGTGATAATTTATTATGATTCCTATTTCACTTACGTAATATATGATTTTATATTAAAAATATTATAATACATTTAAATCTTAAAGGTTTAGTTAACATTGTAATAACAATGTAACATTTAATAGTAAAAAGCTTAGATTTATTTTCTCTGATCTATTTATGGAAGTAGGGATTAGTCATACCTAGTCAGGACTTGTAATTGTAAGGATTACTTAAGTAATTTCGACTTGGCGCGGCGAAGTTTACAATAACTCGCGTTGGGGTATATGTGAACTGCTATTTTCGTATTGAGACCAAAATTTTTGATTGTGTTAAAGAGGCGAAATGCACAATCAGTGATCGTATTTTTTTTTATATTACGGGGAAGCTTTATTATAAATTATCCTATTTATATTTATGGTATTAAATTAAGAATGCGCCACCGCGATAAATTGAACCCCCGCTGGGAATCAAACCAAGACTGCTGTGTCTGAGACCGGTGGTCTTATCACTAGACCACAGAGGCGGTAAAACTGGTGGTAGAATTGTCATAAAAAATATTAACATATTTAAGAAATTTTACCGCACCTGTGGTCTAGTGGTAAGAACTCAAACCCAGAGGTCCCTGGTTCGATTCCCAGCGGGGGTACAGATTGTGCTCGGTTTGGTCGGTGGTAGGGCTCGTTCTAATTCCGCCTGGCTAGCTACCACCATCTTATCTAAATATGTCGCCATAACAACCATGTTATCAACATTGTTGTGTTCCGGCAGTTAGAAGTTCTGGTAAACCTAAAGGTAAAGGTAGTTAGTTAGTAGTGACTCTAAGTAACGGCTACTTCTAAAAAAAAGTTAGTTATGGATAATTAAAATTTGCCCGTGACTCCGTTCGTAAGAGCTATAAAAATGATTATAAAGGATATTAAATATTTTTTTTACCATAAGAAGTTCGTATACACCACTATGAATGGTGGTGGTGTACCACAGAGAAGTCAAGCTGTGTCTATGATCTGACCCAACTGATTTAGATGTAACACCGTACTTTTTTAGATAATTCTGCTTTCTAACAAAGAAAATTTTATCAAAATCTGTTGAGCGGTTTGTGTGTGATAGAGTACCTAACAAACAAATAGACAGACGGACAAACAAAAATTCTAAGATTCAAAAAAATATATATTTAGGGTATGTTTTTTTTGGAGAGTTTGCCGATGGCATTTTCAGCTTCACCTGGCTTTTTTTCGGGGGCGGCGAGAAACGTAAAGGGTTCCTCAAGCCATGTGAAACTTATCACCTTCTGAGGTTTTCTAGAGGCATCACGCACTAGTGCGTGTCCCCGTGCCCTACTAGATTCTTCGAGGGGTTCGGATCGGATCGGGGGGATCAACCCGAGGGCGCCTCTAAAGGCTCGGACCTCGGCTCGGGTTGACCGGGTCGTGGTGGTGGGGAGAAGCGCCCAGGTACATGTCTGTACCTGGTATAGAACGCGTGTGAACCGGCTCGTCGTACCCTTGTTCTACGAATACGGTGTCTTGGGCCTAGGCTAGTGTGCATGTTTAGTGTATTCTGTAAATGTTTAGTGGCATTTAGAGGATCGGGCGGAGGGGTTCGCAACTTATATACTTTATTTCTTCTTTTATATGCACTTACATTTAAATAAATAAAAAGTAAATATGGTAAGAAGAAAGACAAAGAGTTGAAAAATTTCCACGAGTGGGATTCGAACCCGTACCCCATGACTCTCTGTTCAATGAGCTCTATTCAATGTCGACAACTACGTCATCAACATCCGATCTTAATATTTTTACAAATATTGAAAGATCAGTTAAGAATTAGGCAAGCTATATTTATGATTCTTTACATATAATTTTACGTAATAAGCAACGAGCGAACAAATTAGAATTTGAAAAATACGAAGTGTTGAAAACAATCCACGAGCGGGATTCGAACCCGCACCCATGCCCGGTCAGGTGCACTGCCAACTATGCTATCGTGGCTCAATCACAACAATATTTCGCAAATATGAGTAAAATAATATGTAAATTATCATAAATATAGCTTGCCTAATTCTTAACTGATCTTTCAATATTTGTAAAAATATTAAGATCGGATGTTGATGACGTAGTTGTCGACATTGAATAGAGCTCCTTAGGCTTATAAAGTAAAAGTAGATAGTGTTGATTAATTTCGGCGAGTTGGATTGAGCTACGATAGCGTAGTTGGTAGTGCACCTGACTCGTCATGTCATGGAGCGGATTTGAATCCCGCGCGTGGATTTTTTTCAACATGTTTTTTTTTCAATTACTTATACATTTTTGTTTTTGTTATGATAATGTTTGATCACATATTTTTGTTTCTTCTACAATGCGAACTTACATGGGGTGTCAGTGTCTTCGAAGAGATTGTTAGTTGACTACGGCTAGATCTTTTGTCCATTAATAGATCCCTAACCAGCTACTTTTATTCGTATTCAACACAATAACCAATCACAATATGTGTACTGTTTGTCACTGAGGAGTTCTATGTGGTATCTCAGTAGTCCACGACCCTTTGTCCACTGCTAGGTACCTAACCAGTTACTATTCTTCTTATTCAACACAATAACCAATCACAATGTTTGTACTGTTTGTCACTGAGGAGTTCTATGGGGTATTCAGTAATCCACGACCCTTTGTCCACTGATTGGTACCCAACCAACTAATATTTTTTGTATTCAATACAATAACTAATCATAATATGTGTACTGTTCTTTATTGAGGAGTTCCATAGAATATCTCTGTAGTTCACAATCTTTTGTCTACTGATAGGTACCTAACCAGCTATTTTCTTTTGTATTCAATACAATAACTAACCACAATATGTGTACTGTTGATAAGTAAAGAGTTCTATGTGGTATCTCAGTAATCCACGACTCTTCGTCCACTGATAGGTACCTAACCAGTTACTATTCTTCGTATTCAACACAATAACCAATCACAATGTTTGTACTGTTTGTCACTGAGGAGTTCTATGAGGTATTTCAGTAATCCACGACCCTTTGTCCACTGATTGGTTCCTAACCAACTACTATTCTTCGTATTCAATACAATAACTAATCATAATATGTGTACTGTTCTTTATTGAGGAGTTCCATAGAGTATCTCTGTAGTTCACGATCTTTTGTCTACTGATAGGTACCTAACCAACTACTTTCATTTGTATTCAATACATTAACTAATCACAATATGTGTACTGTTCGTCATTCAGGCGATCCATAGGATATCTCCGAAGTCTGAGATGTTTGTTTATTGATGGGTACCTAACCAGCTAGTTTATTTCGTATTGCATATTAAAACGCTTGTTTTTAAAAATGTTTTTTTTTAAATTTTATTTTTACTTTTTTAATATTTTCGTTTTCTCTATGTTTAGCTAGTGCTAAACTATTTTTTTCTAAGAAGCAATGTCGCTTGTGGATATTGCTTTCATAGCAATCATTTCCTGTCGCTTCAATTTCGCCTTCTCTAAACGTCTCTTTCTTTGTGTAGTAGTTTCTTTTTTGTTCATCCCCAGAGGTCCTTTGTAGGGGTATAAGGGCTTCAGTACAACAGGGTTCCACCTTACCAGGCCAGGCCAGGTACAGGGTTGCGCCTCAGGGTACCCCCTGAGGCGCAACGTTAGCAATATGACATGTTTATACACCCTCATACCATTCAGCCCTCGGCACGTGCTCACCTAAGCATTGGGTCATCCATCTAATCCATCAAATTTATTTATTTTTATTGATTTAAACTTTTGCAACATATAAAGCAACAGCAAATATTACATGGCGGACTTAATGCCTGGCATTCTCTACCAGACAACCTTAGGGTGGTGCAAAGATAACATTTTATTCAATAAGATATATTATAAATAATTTAAATGTAAGTATATAACACATGCATAAATATTGTATATACATAAACATATAATTATGTGTATTGTAAATACGTAAACTACAATAAATACACATACATAAAATACATAAGTAGTTCTAATAGGACGTTATTAAGATGATTCTGCCATGATTATATCAAACAAGAGCTCGCGTACTTTCTTTATGTAGCCATCCTGATTTCGAGAGGCAGCGCGTTCTACAGGAGAATGGATTGAAAAAAAGAATGAACAAAACCATATGTATGAGAGGGACAGAAATGGAGATGATTATTTGAGGACCGGAGATTTTTACTCTGAAAGGAGCAAAGGAGCATTTAACAAAGACAGAATCCACATTCATAACAAACGGAACGAACAAACGAACAAACTTATTTTCCCGAGTTCCTATGGTCATCTTCCAGCTCCATCATCATACCCTAGTTACCATCTAGCACCAAAGTACTCATCAAGACGAATCATACGAGCCCAAACTCGATGGGGTTGTGTCGTTTAATTACCGAGATCCTGTGTCCATCTTCTAGCTCCATCAACAGACCCTGGTTACAATCTAGCACCAAAGTACTCGTCAAGATGAACCATACGAGCCCAAACTCGATGGGGTTGTGTCGTTTAATTACCGAGTTCCTGTGTCCATCTTCTAGCTCCATCATCAGACCCTGGTTATAATCTAGCACCAAAGTACTCGTCAAGACGAACCATACGAGCCCAAACTCGATGGGGTTGTGTCGTTTAATTACCGAGTTCCTTTGGCCATCTTCCAGCTCCATCATCATACCCTGGTTACCATCTAGCACCAAAGTATTCGTCAAGACGGATCAAACGAGTCCAAACTCGATGGGTTGTGTCGTTTAACTACCGAGTTCTTATGGCTACCTTTCGGTTCCATCATCAAACCCTGGTTACCATTTTGCACCAAAATACTCGTCAAGACGAATCATACGAGCCCAAACTCGATGGGGTTGTGTCGTTTAATTACCGAGTTCCTGTGGCCATCTTCTAGCTCCATCATCAGACCCTGGTTACCATCTATCACCAAAGTATTCGTCAAGACGAACCATACGAGCCCAAACTCGATGGGGTTGTGTCGTTTAATTACCGAGTTCCTATGGCCATCTTCCAGCTCCATCATCAGACCCTAGTTACCATTTAGCACCAAAGTTCTCGTCAAGACGGATCAAACGAGTCCAAACTCGATGGGGTTGTGTCATTTAACAACCAAGTTCCTATGGCCACCTTCCGGTTTCATCATCAGATCAGCTTCATGTATTAATAATTTTGCATTGTCATCCGATTTACACATGCATGCAAAATTTTAGCTCAATCGGTAACCGGGAAGTGGATCATATTTAACTTGCAGATTTGATTACAGACACCGGGACAGGTGAATGAAACTAAATAAAGCTTGTAAAAATGGAACCATCTCGGGAAAAATAGCTATCGATCAAAAAAAAAATCATCCAAATCGGTGCATAAATGACGGAGATATGCGCGAACAAACACATAAAAAAACATATAGGTACAACCGAATTGATAACCTCCTATATTGTGTTATGAAAATGAGGAACAACGACGGTACCACAACAACCTAGATCCGGGACAATATAGAAAAAGTTCGTTTTTCTATATGATGACCTCGGAGATGGTGACATCAGAGAACGGCGTGCGAGCCACTCGAATAGGGAGGTCTTTGATAACGAAGGTTGCATTAAAAGTAATGATCATCTATTTAAAAAATACTTACTTTGCTTACATTCCTTGTTCTTACAAAACGAGGACGGAAAAACAACACTCTTTGAAAACGACGTGAAAATCTATCCATATGAAGACCTAAATACACTTTGTCAGATACTGATACTAATCCGAGGTCTTGAGTGTAAAATTTACACATTAGTCCTCAGACAGTACAACATACATGACTCATGTGTATAGCAAGTGTGTATAAATCGATAGTGGCGCCGCCTGGTGTTCACACTCTGTCGGGGTGTGTACAGAAATTTCCAAGACCAATCCGAGGATTTGTTGACTTTTCTTTATTAAGTATATAGAAAGGTTCAAAATCGCACGTAGAGTACGATGCAGTAATCAAGTCAAACCGAGGACTCACAAAAAAGTCCTCGGATTGAAAACGTCCTCGGATGTGCCTTGTGTATTCAGGCCTACGTCCTCGTATGGTACTTAAAACAAACACACACACACACACACACACACATACATACACCCTCCTCACACACGCACACACACACAGTTAGTTATATTTGGTTTTTATTTTATTAATTAAGTAGTTTTATTATATAAATTGAGTAACTAGATTAAGTGGTGGTAAGTGGTAATAGATAATGGTGACTTATATATATACCTTAGAGATAAGAAAGAGCGGAACCTCTTGAAACAGGCAAATTGTGCCTAAAAGGAGGCTCCAGCCACTGCTATTTGTACCTACCTTTAAGTTACCCAATAAATGATTTATTTATTTTTATTATTGTTATTAACTTCATTTAGTCTTTAAAACTTACAAATGTATGTTTTTTCCAGTTTGTTACAGTGGAATGTATGACGAAGAATGTAGGGCGCAAAATTATACTGGTAGCGACACCAAAACTTATTATCTGAGACAATGTATAAGCATCGGTGATATATGCACAATGACTGGATTCCAACCGCTCAATGAGACATATTGTGCGGGCAGTAATGGCGCAGTGCCGTGGTATTCAAATGTCACTCGGATTCTTGCTTCCCAAGAGTATTACAAGTAAGTTTTTTTTTATATATTAACGGGTAAGCACAGTGCCTTGATCTCACCTGATGTTAAGACGTGATGATAAGGCCAATGATGGAAGCGCACTTCACCCAGGATCCTCAACTAGTGAGGCACTGGCTATCTTATCTCTAGCTGCCGGAACACAACAATGCTACAAACATTGATGTTATGGCGACATGTTTAGATAGGATGGTGGTAGCTAGCCAGGCAGACAAACAAGCCCTACCACCAACCAAACCGAGTACACAAACATTCCCCACTGGGAATCGAACCTGGGTTTAAACCGGTGGTCTTAGCCACTAGACCACAGATGTGGTTATAATATAATTTTATAATTATAATTATAATTTTATGTGTAATCAAAGCATGCAACAAATCCCGTGCTTCGGAATTCACGTAAAGCCGTTGGTCCCTGCTGCATTAGCAGTCGATAACAATTTAATACCAATCCACAGTGGGCACACGTAGTGGTTTATTATGACTAGTTCTCTTTGTATTGTTTCTATTTATAGGGAAGCCTCGTGCCCCAGCAGAGAGAACAAAAAATGATCTGGTTATGTTGATGCAATAAATAACGAAATTAATTGTACAATGTTTTTATTTCATCCATTATTAACTTACCTATAAAGGAAGACGTTTATATACTTATCTATTCGACTTTTTACAAGGTACTAAAGTTATATCCTTTGTCCTCAAAAGAGGCTGGCGAAAGCATTTCAATATTAACTCAAACACTATCTAATTCAAAATCTGTAATTTATAGTTATTTTTATAAATACCTTATATAAAATATTTTAGATAATTATATACCAGTGAAAAGTCAAATACCGAACGCTGAGTTTGGTAATTAACACTTATCATCTAAAATAAAAGCCGATGACTGATAAACTGAAGGTGCTTGTGATAATGTCTATTACTTATGATAAATGTGAACGGAGTCAATGGAATTTCGTTCATGAACATAATTAAGTGCAGCACTGATAAAGTACTCCACTTCAATTGTTGTTGAGACGGTCGTTGTACTAATTGGTGTCATGAAGTTTTGACTTTCTAATCTCACAACGGTTAGGCACTAACTTTGCCTTTAATTTAATTTAATTAATTTATTTGCAAGGATCTTGGCTCATTTGAGTGGGCAGCAATAATTTTGTAGTTAATACCTTCATCAAAATAAACACAATGAAACTAATTAATAAATTATGATTTGAAAAAAGACAAAGTGTTAAAAAAATTCCACAAGTGATTAATTTTACGAGAAATTTTCAAATCGCAATTTGTTCGCAACAATATTTGCGTAAATATATATGTAAATATAGCTTGCCGCCTAAAACTTAACTGATCTTTCAATATTAGTAAAAATTTTAAGATCGGATGTTGAGGACGTAGTTGGCGACATTGAATAGGGCTCCTTTGGCTTACAGAGTAAGAGTGTATATAGTGTTGTTTTATTTCGGTGAGTTGGATTGAGCCACGATAGCATAGTTGGTAGTGCACCTGACCCTGTCATGGTGTGTGGGTTCGAATCCCGCTCGTGGATTTTTTTTCAACACTTTGTCTTTTTTCAAAAGTTTTAAATCAAAATTATATTTCAAATTGAAAAACATCAAATTAAAATACAAACACAGAATAACACTAAAAGAATGCAGATAATGGTGATAATGAGAGGATGACGATGAAGGCAGCCAAAATGTTTTATTCGTTATGATTACTTACCCCCCTTCCCCTCAAGCTAAGATGACCGCAACTGGGAATCAAACCCTGGGTGTATGAATTAGATACAAATGTTTATCACTTAACCGAGGGAACTCCCTTGTCAACCGACCTTGCCCAAGGTTTTGAATAGTGATTATATTCATTGATCTTTACTTTTTCTCCCTTAGCGAACGAGTCCTGGGCAGAGGGGACGCGACGTGGTCCAACTGGGGCAGTATACAATGGCATCTGGTCGGAACACTGTTCTTGTCCTGGTTCCTTGCTTTCTTATGCGTCATCAAGGCAAGTTTAGATTTTACCGGTTGGGATGCGAGAAACTGTGGTTTGATCTCCATAGCTCCGTTAGATTGCTGACGTGAATCCATTCCCTTTTCAAACGTATCAGCTTTCTGGATGGATTAACAGGGCTAATTAATTATAATATGTTAATAGCATAAATTTCGATATTCTGATGTACATCATTCCGAATCTTAAAAAACATGATTCTTAAGGGTGCGCCGTTCGTAAGTGACAAGTGTCATATATTTTATTTGAAATGTATTCGCCCATATTTATTTGATGCCGCGCGGCCACACTAATTTTGTATGGGGAATTTAACGTGCTAATTTCGAAATCGAAAATGTGAGACGGACGATTACTAGTTTAGATCATTGGTAATTGTTTAGACAAAATCAGAGGTACAATAATTTAGATGAACTATATTGATATCAACAGTTAGCGTTACCGCTGCGCGTGGTCATAAGACTAACGACTTGAGATTAGACGAATGAGGTACTTATTTTGAAATTGCTGGTGATAATAATATTCGGAATTAAGTTTTTCTTCACTAACTAGTGTTTACATCGTAAATTAGTAATTTTACGTATTTAACAATGAAAACGTGCGCATGTCACGTGGTGGCGCTTTGTCTGTGTGGATACTAGAAGGCTGGGGCGTTTTGTCACCCTCGGCATATTACCGTGTTTTACCCTTATCATTTTTCTAGGGCGTACAATCGGCAGGGAAAGTGGTATACTTCACTGCCCTCTTCCCGTACGTGATGCTGACGGCCCTGCTGATCAGAGGAGTGACGCTGGAGGGTGCTATTGACGGCATCTTGTTCTACATAACACCGAACTGGTCTACGTTGCTGGAAGCCAGGGTCTGGGGAGACGCCGCCTCGCAAGTAAGCTGGGTGCCTTTTTTCCTGGGAAAATTCACTTATTGGATCATTCCGAGATGCTCCACTACACGGGGTAATGTAGTTATTGGTTATGTAGGCATGGCCGAATGGCTAGTCCACTAAATACCCAGAACATCCGCTTGGGTAGGATCCCAAGAAGTCACAGTCATTCATCACGAGTCATTTACGACTGGTCCCCTTCGGACCCTGCACTTAAGAGGCTTCGAACCACACCGGGTGCAGGGAGGGACGCTTTAACGCCTTGAGGAGTTGTTCGTGTAGTGTGAGGAGATGATATTCCCCAACCCCACGGCACTACTGCTCGGACGGTGAAGTAACCCTTGCTGCCGATAGCGCTAGTTTTATGCAGATGATGATGATTCTAAAAAGTTACTTACAAAGTAAGTTGACTATATTACCAGAATATAGTAATAACACAGTATACTTATTTGTGTAATAATAGCACATTTTTGTATATTTTTAATGCATATTTAACTTATCACTTTTAGTTTCGCATTTTTACATACTGACTACCTATTTTAAATGCTCATCCTATAAAATTTACAGAGACACCGCGACTTAATTGACATAAATGGAAAACACACAAATAATATACATTATACGCAGATATATAATGACATACAGTGGCAAACCGCGACCACAACCAATCGTGTATCGACGACGACGGCACTCTGATTTTGACATTTGATGATTATAGACAACAATTAATAATGTTGTTTGTGCAACCGACACCAAATTCATTGGTAAAAAATAGGTTTTATGACGATAGTTTATTATGAAGTTAAAGATAAGCTCAATCATCAGAATGCATGGTTATGCTAGTCGATGTACGGACTAAAATTAAAATAAGTGCACGTATAAAACTCTTTTTACGTACACTTTTGTAAATGATTGGATTATTCATGGGTTTAATTTATTAGTAATATTCATAGTTTGATGAAAATGTTACTAAGTTGCTTACTAAATGTTTTTATAACAACCTTTAGATGCCGCGGTAGAATTGCAAATACATAATAAAAATAGAATTCTTGTCTAACTGGAGGACTATTAACATCGCACAGCCTAAACCGCTAAACAGACTAGAAAACAATAGACTGTGTATCTAAAACCGCATTACTGCGAAAATTTTTATCTGAATGGCTCTAATAATTTATAATAATTTATGCTAACTTATTTAAAATAAACTCAAAAAGTTATTAGTGAAGAAAATTAAATGTAACTACAATGTTGTTTAATTTTAAGTTTATTTTTTTATTTTTTTATTAGTCTATTTTGTGTCCCACTGCTGGGCAAAGGCCTACCCTCTGCGGCTTCACTCTTTTCTATCATCGGTCACCTCGGAACCCAGTCAATGGCGATCTTCGACCACCCCTCTGGGCTCATGCGGCTAACGTGCCCAGCCCAGTTCCACTTAAGTCTAGCGGTCGCAACTCCAACATCTAAGATTTTGGTTTTGAAGCACAGTGTAATGTTTCGAACTCTATGGGTCCTCTTTACATCTAATATGCTGCGCTCCATCGCTCGTTGGCAAACCTTGAGTTCAGACTTTTGATGTTCGGTCAAAGACCAGCCCCCCAACCGCCTAACACTCTCGCTTTCGATCGCTTTTAAAGCGAGGCCCTCGCCTTGCTTTCTAATATAATATTGAAATATAATATCCAATAATATCGAAAGCTATATAGCCTATAGCTTTCGATATTGCTTTCATATTGCTTTCGAAATGACAAGATGACGCCTCCTCCTCGCCTCGCTTTCTAAGCGATCGAAAGCGAGAGAGTTAGGCGGTCGACCCCCTGGTCTGAGCGCCGTAGGTTAGGAAAGGCAGAAATGAAACAAATTAAATTATTATTATTATTTTTATTCAAGAATCTGCCTGTGTGCCACCTTCTCAATTTTGCACACTTTTGTCAAACATGTTGTGTTACACCCCCATTTTGGTCACCTTTAATTTTACGAGTACACCATGTTTAAAGATGTTTTTATGTTTTACTTAGAACGCAAAAGTTTTAATGCAGGGCTTTTTCAGGACGTTAGGCAAGAGATAAGACGGGGTCTCCAAAATGCTAAAGTCTACGATCAAATTTCGTGGTGCGGTCAATATGATTTCTGTTTCTAATATCCATTCGTTTAAAAAAGTGTTTTAAATCATGAAAAATATATACAGCATGGCTATTAAAATTTCAACGATTGAGCAGCAGCCATCAGTCCGAGTAGATCGATCGGACGAACTAATTCGGTCTCTAATGGCTAGTCTATAAATAATGTATTGCCCATTTCACAGCAAATTCTTTTAGAATTTTGTTTTAATTATTGACTGTGAAGTTAGAAAGCTATTTTGTGAAGGAAAATCTTTTTATTAAAGCAAGCGGTTCAGTGTTACTGAAATACTTTATAAAAGTATTTTTAAAATTGTGTATTGCTCTTTGAAATTTAGGCGAAAAAACTTCGTTTAAAAACAAAAAGTGCAGATCTCAACTGCTGAATTAAAAATGGGCTAAAGCACAGATTAGCCTAGTAACCACAGAGTACGTATCGAATAACAAGAACCGGTGACATGATAGGCCCGAAGGATATGAAGGCGGGACGAGTTCGACTTCTTCCTAAACGATTGGCATCAGACAGATAGGAGAAAGAAAAAAGTAAGAGCTATTTTCGAGTTTCTTGCGGCTTCATCTCGGTACAAGGTCTCCAACGATTCGACGAAGTTATGGTTTAGATTATAACATTAAAAGTATATGTTCTTTTCAATATGCAAACTTTGAAACTTTTTGTTCTTATTACAGATTTTCTATTCGTTCGGCGTCGCCTGCGGCTCCCTCGTTACCCTCGCGTCCTACAACAACTTTCACAACAACTGCCACTTTGACGCTGTCTTTGTCAGCCTGGCCAACTTCCTGACGTCCATCTACGCTGGCTTCGCGATTTTCTCCGTGCTCGGCTTCCAGGCGCTGCAGATGGGAGTCAGCGTCGATGGTGGGTTCTCTGCAATTATTTTCCAGTTGGTTTTAGTGCCCCTTTATATTTTTTTTGTTATCCCGGGGGATACTCGCAACCGAGTCGCGAACCTAAAAAGATTCTAAGAAGATCTTGTTTCGGGGTTTAGCCGAGATGGTATGGTGTTAGCTGACCCAATAAAACCCCTGGAGACTATCGTTATATTCGACTCCACCGGGGGTCCGAGTTTTATGACAGTTGGATAATGTCCTCGGCATCCCCGTTGGTCGGTGGTTGTCAAACGCCCGATCTCAGCTATGGCACTGCTAAACCCATAAGGACTGCCCACCTGTGATTTTGTGCCCGTAGAAACTACAGATTATAGAGGCATCAGAACTGAAGCTTCGGGCCCTTGGCATCGAAAATAAATTATCATGTGGTTGCTTTTCAGCATGGACTTGGATTAATCAACTCGAGCCTATAGTACCTATCATAAAAATATTATAAATCCAAATAACTTCTTTCCCTTTCTATAATCTTCTTGTAGTATTATTTACTTGCGATCTTTTAATCATCATCTTCAAATCTATTCTTTTCCGCGACTCTTACGATGTATCATCTGTGACATGCATTTCCTTTCAACCTTTTTTGTACATCCGCGATCATGGTCTGTGGATAAAGGAACATATTTAAAAAATATTTAAATATAAAACAGCCTATTTTTAAAACACCGAGCTGCGCTCCCAAACACAAATCACAGATGTAGCTCTGAAATTAGCTCAGCTGAAGTGGGATTGGGCTGGTCACGTCTGCCGCATGCCAGAAGTGTCATGGGCCAAGTTGGCAACATTTTGGAAGCCAAACACAACACGGAGGCGCCGCGGTAGACCGAGAAGGAGATGGCGGGACGAACTGGATGAATTTAATCAGGATTGGAGTCAAATAGCAGGGGACCGCAATGGGTGGAAGAAATGGAGGGAGGCCTTTGCCCAGCAGTGGGACAGCGAGGGCTAATAATAATAATAATTATTATTTAAAATCATAAAAAAACTAAAGCCGATAAACTTTTTTCCCCTTTTCTATTATCTTCTTCTAGTATTATTCGCACTAGATAGTGCGATTAGAAGATTCTAATCCGGTTTTTTCCCGCGACTCTATCGATGCGATTCATAAATTTTCTTTTAAACTAAAATCGGTACATATGTGATCTTTTTTATTTTTGTCTTTTGTAAACATAATTACTTCTGAGCTGTTGTCCACAAACGTTCCACCAGTCGTCGCATCGTTAATACCGTTCCATTTTAACAAGCAACACGTGTAAATCATGTGAAAACAAGGTCCACAAAAAGAGAACGCACCAATCGCTTATTAATCGGAGTGGCCGCTAGTGTTGGTTCGCTCGAGTTGATTAATCCATGTCGGACGCAAACAGTAGGGGCGCAAACTCTCAATAATACACGTTGTTGTTCGGGCACGGTGAATAAACTAACGTCAACGTGTATACAGACTCGCAGCACGCGGATAAACAAATGAATGGCAAATGGGAAGAACCTAACATTGTGTTGTATTATTGGAAGGAACAAAAACAAAAGCAGACTTCGTTTGTTTCGAATCGTCATCGTCGCTCATTTGGGAGGTGCTCACTATTGAGTACCTACCTATCTATAGTCCTACCTATACTACCTATATACAACGTGTAACAGGTTAAGCGCACACCCAGAAAGTAGTTTGTTATAAATCGGCTTCTCAATCAATTAAAAATATTTAAAATATAGGTAATTTTTTTTCCAAAATTATTAAAACTTATTGAAATTACAGTCACTCCTTCGTTAAATAGTTAAAACAAACAAAAATAAAACGTAAGTCAATGCAATAAGGGGCTTTTTAAAATTCGGTAGGTCGGTAGGCTAAAGCGCTAATATGCCCATACTGTTTGCCCTCGATGTTTATAACTAATAACTTAAATAAACCAATTTAATTAAATAAAAGTAAAATTATTTTGCATGTTTTTTAATTATAATTAAATATTCTAATTGGGGTGTCTGAGGATGTGCGTTCATTCTGTGGCATGTTGTATCAGCCCGTAACCACGGTCGCCGGTACAATTCAGTCCAACATCAGTTATTGTATGCTGTAAATCCCTGTTAAACCTGAGCACTTGTTATTTTTCATTGTAAAAATCTCTAAATATAACTTTCTGTGCTCTTTTTTAAACTTATTGGTGCTAAGTTATCAATATTGTTAATTGACGTACATATAGTGAGAACAATTCAACATTCCACGAGTTAAACCAGTCGTACGGATGATTAATATGTTTTTATCATGAAAAGTAATTCACCCGAAATTGTTTTGACATTAATGGAGTGTTATGAGTTTATTATAGCAATACCTAGCGATGGTTTCCAATATAGCACACCAGATAGCGAGTGTGGTTATTATAGTGTCATAGATAACTAACCGTTTTTCTTTATCGTACCCAGTAATTAATAAGGTGATAAATTGCCCTTGCTATGTTTATTTCTGTTTTGTTATTCGTGTACAGAAACGGTGGCTTAGGAAGATGAAGGTTGGATGATAGCAATGTGGTTTTAGTCCTGTTCTTATGATGCCGTAAGGTTTAAAATGGCGAACGACTTAAACGCACTTAGTGTTTTTAATGAGTAACCGGAAGTAGTCCGGAAGTAATGCGGAAGTAATGTGACAGATGACCCTTTCTTGGTCAAGATGGCCTCGCGGCCAGTAGAGTGGATATACCTATTAATACTTTTTTAAAGGACTATACATTTTATTGTTACGTTAAACATAACCTTATTAAAATTATTTTAAGTTGTTATCTATATATTATATTAATACATGAAGCCATAACTTTGTACCACTTTTTACGAAAATTGCGCTTTTTAAGAAGGATTGCAGAATGTTAATAATTTTCTTTTAATTATAAAAAAATACATTAAATCAATAAAACAAGCATTACCCTCACTACCATGTATTTGACACACACACATAATATACTCTTTTCCAAAAAATTCTAAAATGGAAGAGGAGCGGCCGAAATCTGTCAATGCCAATCTAAACTCACATTCTAGCTTTTTAATTTTTCATTGCTTAGGATACAAACCGTGGAGCCTTATACTATTTGTAATTTGTTTGTATAATAATACCTACGCATTAAAATTTGCGTATTATTATACAAACAAATTACAAGTAGTATTGTTCTTAACTGATATTTAATATCTGTAAAAATATTAGGATCATATGTTGATGACGTAGTAGGTGTCGACATTGAATAAGGCTCCATTGGCTAACAAAGTAATAGTGCTAACAGCGCACGGTGGATCCTGTACTATGGACAGCTTGGTCAAAATTATTTAAAGAATGTTTTTGACTGAAACTAATTTGTAGACGTTTGTGGTAAAATAACTGCAATTAATCAAAAACTGTTGATTATAAAGTACAATAAATTAAAAATGTTTCCTACAAATAATATAAGATTTTTTTTCATTTATACTTTATTTATATAACAAATACGATTCTACGGATTGTTTACTCTGGTAAAATCATGTTTTGATTTGTCAAGCTGACTTTCACTTCGTAGTTTCATTTCAGCAGCAAAAAGCAGTTCATCAGCAGAAGTAGATGCACGTAAATTTTCAGTTTTCCTACGTTTACTACGCTCACTAGACTCAGCAAAGTCCTTCGCCGGCCTACCTGGGCTCACTTTATTCTTAAGATATTTAAAAAAAATGCAGAAACCATCTAACCAAGACAAATTATTTTAAAAGAATTTTATTCTGTCACTGTTCGATGAAAACCACTTAGCCTAGAAATGTTTAACAAAATAATGTAAGGTTTTTTTGAGTAGAGGTTGATCTGAAGCAGGGCAGTTGGTTTCAGCAATAATCATCTCCTCTAATTTTAAAATCTTGCTATCTAATTTCTTGTACTTTAGTGAAAACAATCTTTCACACATTTCTCTCTTTTTTATTGGGTAGTCTGTTACTCCTAAGGATAATAAACAAAAAAAACTATAAAATCAGCTAACATTCATCATAATCTGAATAAAATTATCTTAAATACGAACAGTTTAAATTGTGAATTCACTACCCTCTTACTTCTAAACCCTGCCATTTACAATAGGGGATTTTGCCCGAACTATACAAGTCATATCTGCATACTACAATTACTACATGAGTCACCAGAAATCAATAATTGTGAGGGGAAAATCCCCCAATTGAAAAAAATAAATAAAAGCGAAATTGCATTTCCAAAACAAAGTGACATTTATATATTTTGTTTTGCTAAATAACTTATTATCAAAACGGGTTACATTTATATGTTTTAAATACTTACTACATACCTTCATCACCACTCATAATTTTTTTTATAAACTATGCGATCTTAATTTTATAGAAATATTTATGTAAAGTCTGAACTAAACTTTTTTATTTACAATGAACAACAAGGAAAACAGAAAATAGGTAACGTTTGACGTGTCATATAAATAATACTAGACAACTGATTTTACTAAGTTTACCATAAACTAATGTAATATACCTTCAATTTATAAAATCGAAAAAAAATAATCAACTATCTACATTTTCAAAAAAAGCCTTTTTGACCAAGCTGTCCTTACTACAGGATCCACCGTGCAGCGCCACTATAGCATAAATGGTAGTGCACCTGACCTGGTGGGTTACTCTTGAAACACAATTGCAATAATCAATATCCAATCCCAAATCTAAAAAATTCAAATGGCACTCTTAAAAGCGATAATAGCGCCACATTGGAATTAAATTGCGTGGAAATTGAGTGAACAAATTATTATCGAGATGAGGCGTTCCGAAATTGCGAAACTTATCCCAATATCGATACATATTAAACGCATTGGAATTGTATTGAGATTGAGTTTGCGTCAAGAGTAGTCTACCTGGTGTGTCATGGGGTGCGCGTTCAAATCCAGCTCGTGGAAAATTATTCAACACTTTTTCAAATTGTAATTATTCTCAACAAAGCTTGAAATTAAATACAACCTTAATCACAAGGTTAAATTGTTACTTATTTTTTATATTTTAATATGTTAATAAATAAATATACTATCATTTATAATTTATGAAAACTCTATTGTTTTCTGTGCTGTTGCTTCTAACCACTTGTATTTGATAAAAAAAAAAACATACTTAATAAATAAATAAATAAATAAATGTTTCCCACACTCACACCAATTATCTAGCCCCAAGAAAAGCTTCCTTAAGAAACTCGTTATATGGTTAACTAGACAACGGATAAACATACTTAATATACTTAAATACATACTTATTATACATAGGAAACACCCAGACCCGAAACAATATAGAAAAACAGGTATTTCTAAATTGATCCGACCGGGGATCGAACCCGGGACCTCAGAGATAGCGACACCATGAAAACCGTTGTGCAAGCCACTCGACCAAGGAGGTCGTCATACTTATAGAATATATATATTATTATAATATTATAATATATACTTACTCATAGAATGTACAGAACTACAATATTTCACATTGGTAAAGTTTTTTCTCTCCTCCGAACATACAGCCAATCTCATAAGATTTGCAGAGCCGTTCAAACCATGACCGGGCGCTTGTAATATTTATTGTTCAATCAATCCATTATATTGCGAGCGAAATTCAAACAGACATACATCGTTACAGTGTGAATCAACAGGGAGTTAAGCAGAGCGGCGGTGTATTCAGCGGCTTTGCTGAATATTGGATGAAAAGACACTTGGATATGTTTACTTACCACCAGCACATGGTAACAGCGAAGCGTGTAGTAGTAACAAAGCAGTAAAAGTTTAACACATTTTTTTAAACAAAGATTTTTACGGGGTTTTACGTCAATTAAAAAGAAAGAAAGAAAAAGACAAAACACATTAATACATTACACACAAAAAAGAAAAGAACATTTTTAAAAATTGTCCCAAAACGGTCCCGACACAATAATACGAAACTAACTAGAAAAATAAAAAAAAAACTAAAGGAAAGGCTGCGGTGCTCAATCCCTTTGCCTAATTACATAATATACCTATATTATGTAATTAGGCAAAGGGATTGTCCGTCGGTATTGGCAAGACTCTAACTGCAGCGCCAGGGGATTGAACACTGTAAACTATCATTTTTCTAGTCCACCTGTTTCCTTAGATGGTCCATCAGTGAATGCTACCCTTCTGGAACTTTACCGGTCCTCGACTAGTGCAGATTATCTCCCTTTTACCCTTTCAACTGTCTCCGAGGAGGACGTCAAGGATTCTCTTCTGGCTATTACTTCTACATCCATTGGCGACGATGACATCTGTTCGAGAATGATCGCCCTTGTCCTACCCTTTGTGTTTGCTATACTCACTCACATCTTTAATCATTCCTTGACCCACTGTTTATTTCCCACAGGCGTGGAAAAAAGCCCACGTTATTCCTTTATCAAAGACCTCTCCCATCCTTCCCTACCCTCACATTTTCGCCTTATTTCTATATTACCATATCTTTTCCAGTTTTCGAGCCTATTGTTCACAAACAAATATCGTACTTTCCTTTACATAATAACCTTCTGAGCCCTTATCAGTCTGGTTTTAGATCCAGACACAGTACGATTACAGTCCTATAGAATGTTACCGACGACATCTAGGGTACCTACCCTAGACACAAACATTTTTGTATCCAAAGCGCCTTACAAATAGTTCTTTGCCTATTAGTAGTAGCTCCGAATAGTTATTCCGTGTTTTGTCTCTTTTACTCTTATTTGAAATTACCTTTACATGACGGGAACTAAACACGGAAAAACTATTCCGACCTTATTTTTTGTTTATTTGTAAGACCCGAAATGTATAATGTCACTAATATTAGACTAATTGTCAGAACTAGATTTTTAGATACCATTATTTTTGTGGTTTTGGTTTTAAGATAACAGGAAAAACCGTACAACCCGCATAAGGCTAACCTATTATCTTTAGCTCATCATCATCAGCTCATTTTTGTCCCCACTACTGGGGCACGAGCTTTCCCTATGGATGGATAGGGAGAACGGGCCATAAACCACCACGTGGGCCCAGTGCGAATTGGTGGTTGTTAACGACTGCTAACGCAACTGGGACCAACGGCTTTAGGTGCCTGCCGAAGCACGGAGGAGCTCGAGATGATAAATTTTTGGTCACCTATCCGATGACCGGCCTTTGCAAAAGTTGCTTAATCTCAGCACTCGCAGACCGGGCGCGTTAACCACTGCGCCATCGAGCTCCTCCTGTTAGCTCGTTCTACTTATATTATGCTATTGGTCATGTTAGAAGACCTTATTTACTTAGTTATCACTCCAGGGGTGCCCCCGAGTTTAGTAGGACACTTCTCCACTTTCCCCATTCAGCTATGCAAAGCTCTACAAGGGAAGGGAAGGCCTACGTACTAAAGACCTAGTACCATCCCTTCTCTGCCACGGTGATGGCTCGGGACCTCAAACGGCAAGCACTGAGTTCCCCCGACGGTGGAAGATTTAAGCTCAGCAGGAGCTCTAGGGTGATGATGATGTTAAGGTACAAAGTCTGATTATAAAATGTTTCCTCATCAGATGTCGCTGACGACGGTCCAGGCTTAGCATTCATTGCGTACCCAGAGGCGCTACTTCAAATGCCTATACCCCAACTGTGGTCGATCCTGTTCTTCCTGATGCTGTTCATTCTCGGCCTGGGGTGTCAGTTCGCCGGCATTGAGGCAATCAATACAGCGATTGTGGACCAATGGCCGCACCTGAGAAAGAACTACTGGATGGTACGTGTCACAGTTTTTTTTTTAAAGTAGTGTGTTCGTGCGCCCAGCACATTTAGCCAGTGTCAAAATTTTTAAGATAAAGTTCAATAATTTGTCTTTAAATAGTACCATGATAATGAGTGATTTCTTTTCATAGTACATGGTAATAGAAATGCTAAATAGTTAAACCCTTACCATCTGGCGGGCGGTATGCCTGATTGCCATCTCAGTGGTATAAAAAATCGTACTATTGAATGACAGTGGTTTATTTTATTTTAAAGTACCCATCTAAAGCTTACGTGAACAGTACAACTTGAATTGAAAACTTTTGACTTCCAACTCCATACAGAGTCCGTAGTAACAGGGATACTAAAGTCTCAGCCATGAGCACACGCGTCATGCAACGCGGCGATCGGATATCTAGTTCATTGCGCATTATACTACGGCAGTCATAGTCAACGGTGATAGAAAGAACACAATGAACTAGAAACCACTCGTTGCGTTGCAACACCCCGTGGTCGTGGCCGAACAAGTAAGATGTTGGTCTTCTCATAATTCATAATTGTTTTCAGGTGACAGCAAGCACATGTTTCATTTGTTTTATTCTTGGCCTGCCCATGTGCTTCAGTGGCGGCGTGTATCTGTTCACCCTATTGGATTGGAACACCGCTTCTTGGGCCATTCTCCTGATCGGCATGGCTGAGGTAAGCTGTCTTGAACATTTTAAACTTTTATACATTAATGAAGAATATCTTATTTAAAACTCGTTCACTGCATAAATATTTTAGGCTAATTATTACCATTCACAATTTATATAAGAGGTATAAAAACTGAGGTTTCGAAACGAATGACGTTGGTGTAATCTTCGTACTACTTGTAGACGCACTTAAAACTAGCTCTACCATCAAATCCATTGATTAACTAAGCACAGTATGTAATACTGGGTATTAAACCTGAAACTTTAAGATTGAGACCTTAGCGTTGCCACCAGGCCGCACCGGTTAAACATACAATAAATAATTACGTTTGCCGAAGGTATAGTTTTATCACAATGAGGAAAATAATAGTGTATTATCACTTCATTACTTTCCCTTTCACTATCATAGGGATTAAGCACGTGTTAGCCGCATCGACAATAAATAACCCCGTTGTTTGTGACTCAACGAAATACTGCGTCATTAATGTCAAAATGATTTATGAGTACAGTTTAGATCGAGCTCTCCAAACTTTTAGTTTACGGCGACACTGGCAAAGAACTAACCCAGCTCTAAATCAATGTCAAAACATTCATTTCAATATAATTATATGTATAGAATAATCAATAGTTAGGCAAACATTTACGTCAAAAACTGTATAAAAATCCAAATAATAACATAATAATAAACAAGAACAACTGATAAAAAGGTTCCTCACTGAAAAAAACCTGGCTTCCTACAAAGTGTTACGTAATCGCTGCGGTCGTATGTGTCGAGATGCTAAGAGACACTACTTTCACGAGTCCTTGAGTAACCGCAAATCTTCCGACTCTTGGAGATTCCTTAGGTCCGTCGGTATTGGCAAGACTAACTGCAGCGCCAGGGGATTGAACACTGTAAACTATCATTTTTCTAGCCCACCTGTGTCCTTAGTTGGTCCATCAGTGAATGCTACCCTTCTGGAACTTTACCGGTCCTCGACTAGTGCAGATTATCTCCCTTTTACCCTTTCAACTGTCTCCGAGGAGGACGTCAAGGATTCTCTTCTGGCTATTACTTCTACATCCATTGGCGACGATGACATCTGTTCGAGAATGATCGCCCTTGTCCTACCCTTTGTGTTTCCTATACCCACTCACATCTTTAATCATTCCTTGACCCACTGTTTATTTCCCACAGGCGTGGAAAAAAGCCCACGTTATTCCTTTATCAAAGACCTCCCCCATCCTTCCCTACCCTCACATTTTCGCCCTACGAGTATTTCTATATTACCATATCTTTTCCAGTTTTCGAGCATATTGTTCACAAACAAATATCGTACTTTCCTTTACATAATAACCTTCTGAGCCCTTATCAGTCTGGTTTTAGACCCAGTCACAGTACGGTTACAGTCCTATAGAATGTTACCGACGACATCCGGTGGACTATGGAGAACTACTGCTGCTATTAATTACGACCTTAACCGCCTCAACACCTGCGCTGGCTAGTTTGGCTTACTAGTAAACCCTAACAAGTCCCAAGCTATAATTATTGGTAGTAGGGGAATTCAGGATCCAACCCGTACTTGTCAAATGTGGTGATTAACCTAATACACATTCATTGCTGCAATGACTTGATCCCAATAATGGACGCCTTTTGATATTGCTCCAATAGTTTTTTCACGTTTACAATTTCGGTAATCACGTTTAATAAGCTATGTTTTGCCAACAGTGTACCGCAGTGGCTTGGAGCTACGGCATCAACCGTGCCATTAAGGACTTGGCTTCTATGAAAATGAAGTTCAACCCAGTGCTGGCGTTCTACTGGAAGGCTGTGTGGACTGTAATCGTGCCTGTTGCTAGTGTTGTAAGTGATTTTTTTCATTAACTTTTCTATAACGATATGTTAATGCCCCATCACAAATTAATAACAGTCCTGTGGGCCTTGCCACGAGCTCTTAAAGCAGTATTCATCATCATCATCATCACCATCATCTCAACCAAAAGACGTCCACTGCTGAAAATCTGTTTGGCTACTGTCGCGCGACGCTTACGCTTGTTTTTTTTTTCTTGTTAATATACCATTTTTGAGAAAGTCTATATTCATAAATTGTAGCGACTTGATTGTAATGATTCTTTACCTAAGAGTATAAAAGCCATTACTTACTTACCGGTGTACTTATTATTTGCCTGCTGGTTAGATTCTTAGAATGCGAATGGATGGTGAACACCATACACCTAATTCAAATAGAGACATAAGAACTAAGACTTTAGGTAGTGCCTTCTCTAGGCCACTTAAAGGATGTATAACTATAATTACCAAAATATAACATTACTTTAATTTGCAGAGTATCCTGGTGTTCATCTTCTCTGATTGGACGCCGCCCGCGTACGAAGACTACGAGTTCCCGCTGTTGGCCGACTTACTTGGCTGGGCCGTGGGCTTTTCCACCCTCATGTTCTTCCCGATTGGAATTTGCTGGGCGTTATACCAAGGATATGTAAGTTTTTGAATTACACATTTTTAATATTAGTATGTTGTTCATAAATATTCAAAGACAATAATCAGTTATTAATAAAAAAAGTATTATTCATGAAAATAAAAGTGTTATCGTACTTTTAAACGCAAGTTTTTTTGCTCAATTTACTTTCAAATTACCTAGCAAATTTTATAAATATGACCACACTTTCCATCAATGGCGGCGGCGCCAAAGATCCTACCTACCGAAGTAACCAAACAGCCGACAAAAGTATTAACATGTAACTTTTGTCATTTAACAAAATTTTTATCGGGGTAAATTTTTTTCACTTATTATTTTAAAATAGTTACGTAAATAAAACTTAATCTCGATACCTAATAAAGAACACTTTTATAGATCGGACAGGGTTTTTTTATATATTGTATATTTAATGTTTTAAAAAAAATTAGATATTTACCTATTGCTTTTTGTTTGAATGTTATATGTTCAACAATAAGACCAGGGGTTAAATATTTACAATCAATTTTAGTAGTATGTATCTTATCTTATCTAATCTTATCATGGAGGGGCCTGCAAAGGTTTCCATCATCAATGGGTCGAATTATTTTCTGCAACATACAACGATAATGTTTCTTGATATAACAAATAATTGATTTGATTGATAATTATTGACAACTGTTTTCATATCTTGATTGCTTTATTGTAGGGCAATAAAATTTACTTTGTCTATTTTTCACTTATTTCATGCTTTTGAGGTGAAAAAGTCTCTCCAAAACCAATCAGTTTTAATTACAAAATCAAAGGTTTGAAATGTAATTTTTTTACGGATCTACTTACATTCATTTTATACATTACTGACATAAACAACAATATAAATCACAAAGTATTCATACTTTTCTACTACTATATTGTAATAAAATATTTTGTTGCGTTTCAAAACCAGACAATCGATAGTATTATTTTTTTGCCATTTTATTCTAACCAATTTTTCTTTTTCAGCGTGGAAAAGATCTATTCACACCAACAGAAGCTTGGAAACCGGCTTTTAAACCTCTCAGCGCACCCCGTTCGGATTCCATCATGACTATGGACTCGGTGCATCAAGGACCCTACGATAATGTGGGATTCATCATGTGATAACTTTGAAACTTAAAACTACTGACCGGCTAATAATCTACCGTCATTGGCAATAAGACTGCTATCAAATAAATCAAATACGTGTATCGTAATGGTATTTTGCTCATGTTATCTGTTTAAATGGTCGTATTAATGCTGTCGACTTAAAAAAAGAATTCACTCATATTCTAGAATAGGGTAAAGGTGCGATAAATCTTTGAAATATTTTATTGACAATACTTAAACTGTTTAAAATGTTGAAATCCGGACTATGATCTCACGCGAAAGTTTCATCTACAGTTGAGAAGACATTTGAAATATTATGAATAATAATAAATGGAGAACAATATATTGATGACTGTCGTGTTTTGTCAGTAAAGTATCGACCTTATTGAGCTATTGATAAGTTTCTAGTCAAGTTTGTTTGTTGACCTCCTAGACGCGAGACGTTCTAGTTTCTGGCTCAAGGGCCAGCTAAAGAAGTAGCTGTAAATAGGTTAATTTGTTGGATGTTTTAATAAAAGGTTGTTTATGTTTTAACTTAAAAACAGAAACGGTAAAACTAAAGTTCTTTGAGAAAAAAAAAATTGTTCCTAATTTTTCTCGACTATTAATAACTAAATATTAGTCTTACCAAATTCTTTTAATGTGTAGATATTTGTATATATTATATGTGTTGTAGGTACTTGTAATTAATTAATGATGACGTAGAGATTGAAATAAGATATCTTCGTACATGTATTATATCAAGACAATCTAAGTTGATAATGATGCTATTACAGGTATAAAGTACGTATGTGATTAATTATATTTGTTACCAGCCAAAATGTTTTCAACTGAATCAAATTTATGAAGCTAACTTTATTCTAGGTTTAGTAAAATTATTAAAATATAAAAATGCATTTGTTTGCAACGGTATAACAGTGTTAGATTAATCTATAATATTATTTAATAAAGGTTGATAACAAACAATTGTAAAATTACAAAAACCCAATTGTTGAAAAAAATTCCACAAGCAAGATTTTTATTATATTTTTTTTTTCAACATTTGTGTTTTTGTATTTTGTTCGCAACAAATTTGCGTTAAAAATTATTTGAACAATTGTAAAATGTTTATTGTAAATGCACAATATGTTGTCACCACATGTTTTGTCAGTTAGAAATGGGTTGACTCATTCTTCATTGGTTGAGGAGTTCGATCAAGGTGCGCCACAACAAGCACAAATATGAAAAATTAATAGCTATAAAGCTAGGTAAGTATGTCCCTAACTGAAATTATAATCTGTTGACAGTCTTGTCAGATATCGAAGTAGGTTGATCTATAAGATAATAGCTTACCTGTAGTATTACATTGACACAACATCAGTTACTACACGTACTATTTAAAATGAGATATCTAAATGAGATATCTTTGTACAATTATTATTTATTAGGAACCTAGTAGGTAAGATTACTTATGAATATAAATATGAATGACCTTGGCCATAAAAATAATTATGCCCTATGCATAAACATTGTTTCACTTACATGAATTTGTACATTATTGCTATTTTACAATTTTCTATGCCTTGTATAAGTAATTAAACGTTTTAATTCCAAACTTTTATATATTTATTTTATATTATATTATTATCTGATAATGATAACATATTTTTATAGGAAAGTTTGAATACAATGTAGGCGTAGGACCAAACTATCATGGTCACTTGCATTAGAGAAATTATTAACGCGATATTTCGGCACAGGTTGCATGAATCATGGTAACGGATTTACTGAAGTTAATGTGGGTGGGATTTTTATGAGCAGACAAAACGACCTACCCTCTTCCTTGGTCGTTTTTTGCGCGCGATGCCCGTACCACTGATTTCTAAGTCACTATTCACTCGAAATTGCAATAGTCAGGTTAAAAACCGCAAAAACAACAATAAAGCCGTTTTGCGTTCTGATACTGTGAGTGTAGTGTGTCGTGAGCAATTTCGAGTGAATAGTGACTTAGTAACCAGTGGTACAGGCATCGCGCGCATAAAACGACTAAGGAAGAGGGTAGATCGTTTTGTCTGCCCATAAAAAAATCACCCGCATTAACTTCAGTAATTCCGTGATCATGGCGCAATGGCGCATGCAACTGTGCCGAAATAACGGATACTCACATAATATAATAAACATAGTAAAAATCCCGTTAATAATTTCTCTGACGAAGGACCAGTTTCAGAAAATGTCATCATCATCATCATCAGCTCATTTTATGTCCCCACTGCTGGGGCACGAGCCTTCCCTATGGATGGATAGGGAGAACGGGCCATAAACCACCACGCGGGCCCAGTGCGGATTGGTGGTTGTTAACGGCTGCTAATACAGCCGGGACCAACGGCTTTACGTGCCTTCCGAAGCACGGAGGAGCTCGAGATGATAAATTTTTGGTCACCCATCCGATGACCGGCCTTTGCGAAAGTTGCTTAACCTCAGCACTCGCAGACCGGGCGCGTTAACCACTGCGCTATCGAGCATCGAACAGAAAATGTAAGACTCTTTAAAATGATTGTTTATTTTTTGTATTTAGTAATCGTTGTAAATAAATTTAACAAAACATAACAGTTTATTCATTTCTAACTTTTGCTTTGCTTTTACTGCAACCATTTTTTACAAGTAGAGTAGAAAGTTTTATCTTTCGCCACCTTCGGTTAGTCACGAATTCAAATTTTAAACGTTTATGTGCAGATAATAGGTTTACAAATGTTTTACAAAAGTTCTTTTATGTAACGTAAGTTCTTAAAAGCTAACTTCTTAAAACAGCTTTTAACCTCCCTTCCTCGGGTATGCCTCGGTCAAAAACACAGGTCAAGTTAAGAATAATAACAGTACGTTCAAAATACCTACATTTTACAATTCTACAAATATATATTTTTTAAATTCGTTTCATGTAATGTTTAAAATTGTACGTCATTTAATTGAATTCTAGTAGGAAAATAATTAATTGAATCGTTCAAAGTACGTAGCTTTTTAAGACTTGCAGATAATGCTGCGTATGGAAAAAGTTTTTTTCTTTTTAATATTTTTTTTAAGCTACCTCTGTAAAGTTCCAGCAACCGTACAAATTACTGTTACTAAAACTTTGCACCTTAACGTTCATTTCTACCAATATTCGATGGCGTTGAAAATTATTAATGCTGAACTACAAAAGTTTCACAAATGTACGAAAGTGCTTGACTTGAATATGAAAGCCGGCTGCTGAAACTACACGAAAAGTCACTCACTCAAATATAAGAAGTTAGGAACTTCTTCAAAGTACAAATAAAGAAAATTTTAGAAACATTTTATTTTTTGTTAAAAAAACAGCAAAAGCAAAAGAAAATGAAGGTACAAATAATAGCTTATTTACCCTACCTGTTAACTTTTTGACCAAATTTTAATATTCAGATACACTTTGCAAACAAATGATAATCAATTATATTATGAAACCGCCGTCTATCAAAATTACACGAAAGCTAACCGCTTCCTATTATTCCTTCCTAAAATAAAAATTTATTGCTATTTCTCTCTTTTATTAAATACTTTTAAAACCTTTTCATTTTTACAATACATTAATTTAAAAAAAGCACCTTTAAATTTTTTACTATGAACAAACTGTAGTTTGTTTGTGTGAAAGTTTAGGGCCAAGCTGGCATATCTAATACCTTTAAACGAGCAATTCTTGTATAAATATACGTATTTATATAATCTGAATCTCGGAAACGGCTCCAACGATTTTCATGAAATTTAGTATGCAGGGGGTTTCGGGGGCGATAAATCGATCTAGCTAGGTTTCATTTTTAAAAAACGTCGTTTTATCCGTAAAAAATTCCGAGCAAAGCTCGGTCATCCAGGTAATAATATCATTCGTATGAAAGACCTCTACAGATATAGGTACCTAACAAAGTCTTTTCCTGCGCAAACATTTTCATAAAAATCACTTGCTCGCTGTCTTTTGTGACCTCCGTTTACAATAGAATCCAAAGTTGAAAATCGGTTTGATCCTTGAAGTCTAAACCTCGGAAGACAACGAGAGTGTGCGAACAGTCGACACCTCGCGCCAAGCCGGTTTAAAGTTTAGTAGAGTGTTTATATTATTAACTAACTTCGTGCCTCAGGTATTCGCTAGTTACGATACTTGTACACTATGTACCTAGTTAGTAATTAGCTATATCCGACGATTTTACTCAGCTGTGGGACAACACTGCTGGATAAACTTGCAGGTTAAACGATTACAAAAACAAGCCAGCCACGTATTTTGCTTAATGAAAATTTTTTTAAACTTTTTTTTATATACCTATCTTACGGGTAAGCACTTAGCCATCATCTCACCTGATGTTAGGTGATGATAAGGCCGAAGGTGGAAGCGCACTTCACCCAGAACACTCAACTACTGAGGCACTGGCTATCTTAAGAGAATATAAAAGAAAAAAGGGGATAACTTTCATTACATACCAGAAAACAACTAATTCTAAAAATGCATCTGACAACTGGGTCACCAGTTGTCAAAACTGTCGAACGTCAGTTCGCAAAATAGTTGCATATTTATTGAATAAAGTCCTAATACCTTTCACGATTTCATAAATCAAGTTCTTAAAGTTTCGCACTTCAATAACTTAGTTGTATTTGCTAGAGACCTTTATCACTTATCGAAATTTTAATGGGCAATTCTCGACAATAAACTACACAATAGTAGTAACAATGCGGTCGTAACATAAAAGAACCCTAAAAGCTACAATTAAAACATTAAACGTAATAACCTAGACACGAACTAGCCGAAGTAATAAAAGTCTACCATCATTTGGCGTGTTTTAAACTGGCTTAACTTAAACATCAATTCTAAAAGCACTTTCCTTTTCGCCAACACGCAAACCCGCAGCAGTAGATACCGGTGATATATAGGCTGAGCGTTGGCAAAAATGCAGACTGCAGTGCAAAGAAATTCTACTACCAAACTTGGCACGACCTTTGTAAGATTAATTTTTAATCATTCATCATTATCATCATCAGCTCATTTTATGTCCCCACTGCTGGGGCACGAGCCTTCTCAATGGATAATTAGGGAGAACGGGCCATGAACCACCACGCGGGCCCATTTAATTTGATAGCTGCTAAACTGGAATTTTTTTTTACAAACATTGCGGACTTTCCGACTCTAGGCAAACATCTATTATTTAATAATTGTGCACTATTTTTAGGTTTGTTTTTGTATTCATTCGCTAACACCAAAAGTGGCCATTTTTGTGTATAAATGCGATAGCTGGTTTTGTGAATAAACCACGCAACGAAAAGTAGTGCACAATTATTAAATAAATACTATGGATGCTTTCCTGTTGTCGGACGGTACGCAATGTTTAAAAAAAGATCCGGTCCGTTAGTAATCGTCAAATTATCAATTGGTGGCGCTGGTGTGCCTTAACCCTTCGCCTTAACCTCAGCACTCGCAGACCGGCCGCGTTAACCACTGCGCCATCGAGCTCCTTTTAATCATTAAAAGTATTTAAATACATTACGAAGACGAAAAACGCAGTGCAGTCAGGCCTTCAATAAGGTGGACCGATGACAAGCTGGTAAAGACCGTGGGTAGCCGCTGGATGTGAGCAGCACAAAGCTGGTCTTTGTGGAGGTCCTTGGGGAAGACCTTTGTTCAGCAGTGGACGTCTTTCGGCTGAAATGATGATAATGATGATGATGGTGATAATACATTTTGATATCACATACAAACCTTAAAGTTGAGGTATTTTCAAACTAATAAGCCCATTTAAATAAAGTTTATAAGTAAATATGCTGAAGAAAAAGATGATAGTTAACATGGTAAAAAACGTTTATTAAGTTGTTTGTATACAATTTAATGTCAAGTTAAAGTTTCAAATCGCAGTAGTTCAGTAGAATTTAAACGCTTTTATTAAAACTACATTAGGAGATTTATTTTATTTATTTTTATTTTATTTAGATAGGTGGAGTCCATTAGGAGACAGAGAGCTATACTATTAGGTTTAGATGTCTGTCTGTATTTTATATTATTTACATCATTTTATTTCATTTTATGCTAACCTCACACGGAGACAAAATTTTAATGAGGTGATGATTCTCATAATTACTATGAGGAAGTTAAATGCGAGTTGATTTGTATAAGGTATTTCATTTTAATGTGTAGTTTCGCAACTTTAGAAAACCACACAATGTTAGGTTTGAATACGGGATTCATTGGACATTCAGCTGCATACAAACTCGTTTGTATGAGTGCTATAAAAGCGTTTTAAAAATAAAACTGTAATTCCTTTTTTGACTCTTCCGTTTCAATTATAACCATTTCGCTGTCCAGAGTATTGTACACAGCATGAAACGTTCTGACGAAGCTCATTCTCCTGGGAGCCATTTAAATTTAAACCATCTGATGTTGTAAACAAGGTCTACATTTGAACAGGGTAAAGTGGGGAAAACCACAAATGGTACCTTTGGGAGGCATAAATCGGTCGGCACCTTGTTTTATTTAATTACTGCGTTTGATAAGCTACGGGCAATCAGTTTAGGCTCAACAGTTTAGATCGTCTGATATAAAGTATCTGGAGGAAAATGAGAGCTGTCTCAAAAGCTTATTTCATTCTTACCGTTTGCCCAACATTATGATATTTTTAAGATTTCATAAGTCGGATATTTACGCAATTTTTTGTAAAAAAAATAATTTGAAATGTAATAATGATTGATATCTTTTACATTAAACTTCTTCTTATTAGTTGAGACGTATCGTTACTGAAGTTTCTATTATTCTCAATATATTTTGTCTCTTTCTTATATCTTAAGTGCAACAGTGATAGATATAGAACAAGCTAAGTGTATATAATCTAAGTTTTTTACAAAGACAAAAATACTAATGACTTTTTTTTGATAGTGTGTGTACATGGAGTCTTAAAGTCAACTAATAATTACTTAAACGTTGGTATGATAGAATTAACTGCCAACAGAAGTAAGTAAAAATGTTTTTTTCTTTTAAGATCCTACTTTTGCTCTTATTAGCCCAACATCATCAACCATCGCATTTTATCTATATAACCATTATTTTTATTAAGCAATTAATCCTCAAATTTCATCATCATAAAATATAAAGTGCGCTAAAATCGTATTATCGCATTTTACAGCGAACACTGAGTTATGTTTCAAACATAAATTGCTCATAAATTTTAACAGTCCGTTATGAACGCTTAATGTCATAAAGGTAATATTTATTTTATTATTATGATAATGGAGTAATTGTTGTCAATCTCGCTATAGAAGATGATAACAAAGTTTAGCAAAAACTTAGAAATTCGGTTAAGTATGTGTTAGACGCTCACGCTTTGTCATTATTCGGAGTTACTTTTTTCTATGATACAACAAAATATGATATGTATGATATGATATGTATGATACATACATCTTTATTGTCAATACTAAAAAAATAGTGTTACACTAGAGATTTTGTTCCGCTTTGGGAAAAGGAAGAAAATCCCAAATGCAAACTCCAGTGGGTGTTGTAAAATAAAACTATAGAATGTTTCACGGCTAGGTAATATATTTTATATGATTACTTAAATTTCTTCAATACCATAAATGAGACTTTGGTTACAGGTTAATTTTCACAAAACTTGACAGGTTAATTTTTACAATACTTTTAAATAAATTGAGTTTTAATATTAAGTTCTTACACAATTAATTTATAACTTATCTAAACCGTTTTAACAATAAAACACCCTAGGGGTCAAAGTGATCCAGCAGGTTAATGAGACTAACATTTTATTTAATAAGTTCTACAAACAACCTAACCAGCCAGCTAATATTTCAGCGGTGTGAGCTATGGTCGTGGGGGTAGGGATAAAGCCAGTACCGTCCGGATGATTCCACTAATGACCTAACTAACCTTTACCGAGGAGGTAAATAAATGATTTTGAGTAATTATTAAATCCGAGAAACCGTGGGGGGTTTTAGGTAATTAAATTAAATATTAATGGGCGCCAGGGTCGTAGAACCGACCCGAATCTGGAGACGACGATGACGATGTAAGCCGTTATTGGTCGAACTCGAAGATCCTCAAAGTAGTGCAATCCAACTCACCCGACGGGGGTTGGGTTGTAAGTTCAAAGATAAAAAAACTTAAAAAGGTTTTAAACAAACTTTAAAATGGGGAATAAAAAAAACCGTCCACGCCTGCCCGTCCGCTAAGCGGAGTCAGCCGTGTCACTGCCGTCGACCCACACAGGAGGAGCTTGCCGGGGCCGGCCGAGGAGACGGGTCTCGCGTCCAGGCTACAGGCTACAGGCTCGAAACCAGTTCTGGATCCTGGCGGCGAGACGAATCAGCTCGTACCTCTCCTGTAATTGACATTACGGGGCCTTAGCACTATACACTCAGTAACAATCATTGGAACCGGTCCCGCAGTCTACTCTGTCTCAAATCCCGAGCGGCAACCAGTCAGAATTAGGAGTTGGCTATTCAACGTGGTTGACAAACGCATCCTAGCGCTGCGACTCACTTATACACTCACACGGGTCCAGCAATATTAATCAACATTTTACAATCTATCGCTAACCACATTAACTATAATAAAAGGCTCAACAATGCCACTAGATCCTCACCCAACAATGAGTTTTGTTACTGGGGTCGTACCACGAACAGCATTAACTGGCCCATGATCCAGTGGTGTTTTTAATAACCATGCGGTTTACCAAAACTAGGCGTGGGCGCCGCCGTCGCAAGTAGCAACCTCAAAATCAATGTAACTCATAGGTCATTCATAGTAAAAAGATAACTGTGACGAATGGATGACAACGTCCCGAAGGTAATCTATTATCAAGTAGGAACTTACGTGGTGTGGTAAGGGGGCCAGCACGTGTCGACAAGCAGCGGCAGACAGCGACGACCGGGAACGCCTGTTACAAATGCGTTCACGAAATCCTGCAACGAAACGACCACTGTTTATCACATTCACGAAACCTCCCTGCCGACGAGGCCTTCTAAATCACCACCAATTCATCACAAGTTCTTACCGAAGTAAAAAGTTTCCAACTGCCTGGAGCGTGATCCCGTATAAGAATGATCGCCAAACCTTACAACTCGCCTGGTGCCGTTTTCTGTATCAGGCTAGAAATTTACCCATTATATTGGAAGAATTATGAATAACAATAACCTCGCGACCATTGACCTTTCAGCGATCACACTACAACCTTATGTCAAATATGACGTTTTCACAACTCGGTCCGAAGCTGAAATAAAAGGCGACTAATCCAACGACATTAACCGCCTGAACTCAACGTTCAGCCACTGAAAAACGGCAACTTTCAAGTACCTACAACAACATAGATGCTGGCAAACTCAACAACGAATTTATAACAACCAATCATAATTATCTTTATGAACGCTAGACAATCACAATATTACTCCAATTCAATTCCAGTGGTAAATTACCCCATTATTTATTTAGGCTGAATTCTTTTCTTCGATTGCCACACCACTCCCGCAGAGAATGTTCACCATATCGATCGATAGATCAATATCGAAGCTTCTCGAACAATACATACACTTCCGTTTCCGGTTTCTACTGAATTTAATTAAATTAGTAAGGTAAAAATATTAAATATTAACTCATCAAGTAGTTTGTAGTTCAAATTGCTTTTGTAACTAAAAAGAATAAAGTTTTATCATCAAATTATTTTATAGTTCGTTACATTCTTCGTGTTGCCACCACCAGGGGCCGCCACGGTAGGCTGCGTAAAATTGTCTTTGGCAACTGTCAAAGTTTACATGTAAACAAACAACCTCTCAGCTATTTTCCTTTTCTATTTAATTGATTATTTAGCTCAAGAGTGTATTAAAAGCCGTTTTATTAATTGTAAGTGCTAAACAAATGGTGGAGTGATGTGTATTATATGTCAGTCGAAGCTAAGAGTCCAAATTATGGAGATATAACGAATTTCATTCAACAAACTACATTGATCCATTGATCTTGGAAAACCAATGTTTACAGGTAATTCTTATATTATCTAACTAGTGCCAACCTATCTGTAATATAACAGAGGCAGGCTGGGTTTCAAATTTACAACGTAACAGTACCTCCCCAACCACCAGAGATTTGACCGACTAGGGCAAATCTCGACGCTGGCCCTCCAGCGTTACACCAGACTACAAACAACCAAACACGAAAAAAAAACAACCAAAAGAAAACCCTACCCGTGTAGCTGCACTACACAATATCTTAAACGTCCCTGTAAATAGCTATAATATATGCTATGACAGTAAAAACAAACTAGGCTAAGACTAGTGTACGACAATCCTTCATATTTATAATCCCATCAATACGAATATCCTAACACATACTTCTCTATAAATAATATACTAATAAACATTAAATATACTTACTAATAAATACATAATGTTAGTAAAAGAGTATTAGTACACACAAAAACCTTAAGCCTATGTTAGTAACATGTTAGTATGTCAGTAATAATAATAAAAATAAATAAATAATAATATCTGAAAAAAAAACTCCGCAGTGTAATGTGTGTTATAATATACCAATACGTAAACATAATAAATTGGTGGCTATACAGTTAACAGATTATTACAGTGTCACCAACCGCACTGATGCCTTGCGTTAAGGCTTTTTGTACCAGTCGCTAAACCGCTGGGGTGAATGGCTTATTTATTTTTAATACGTGTTACTGAAATAGGCACACCGAATTGTGTGTTATAATATACTAATACATAAACCTAATAAACTGGTGGCTATACAGTTAACAGATTATTACAGTGTCACCAACCGCACTGATGCCTCGCGTTAAGGCTTTTGGTACCAGTCGCTAAACCGCTGGGGTGAATGGCTTTTTTTTTTTAAATATCTGTTACTGAAATATGCACACCGATGTTTCACAGGGTAAGTCTGATCCATTTACCAACATGGAAAAGACGAAGCCCCTAAAATTTATATATAAAAAATACAAACGATACATATATTATACCTAAACATCTAAGTGCTTCTACCCTATAATCGGTTAAATATTTAATGTAATGCCCAGCCGTGAACAAAAAAAACACTACCAACCACCCCCCTAAAACTTAACATTAAATGTTGGCTAACCGCCTCCCCCTTACATGAGTGGCGGTTATTCGCCCCAAAATTAATCTAGCCAATAAACATGTTCCAACAATGCAGCCTACACGCCCGCCAATAAATGGCCTCCAGCCTCAGGACTATCATCACGCTGCCTTACCAGCGGTCCGGAGGTTTGACACCTCTAGCATGGTGTCTAACCTGCAACACAACTAAACCAAACAACAAAAAAAATAGTGTCTCCACGCCAAAAAGTCGAGACCTTCCAATGTCAATTAAAAACCAACAAAACTTCACAAATTCAGCTCAATTTTAAAGAGCTTTCAGCACCGTGGCATATACAGTCACAAGTGCTAAAAATATCAGCGACTTCAAGGCATATACAGCCCTCCTTCGTCACTTTTTAACCTTCAAACAAACAAAACACCACTATGGATGCTTTAACCCGATATTATTAAAACAATATAACAAAATACAATTTTCCACTAAATACTTTTAACTATAGTAGGTTAATCCTCCCATGAAGATTTAAAGTCCTCGATGTGCCATTGACCAAGGTTTTTACCGGAACTACAGCCTTCTAATTCATACACTAGGGGTGAAAGTTTTTTCCTAATAAAACATTTTTCATACTTAGGAGCTAATTTAGCCATGAAAAATTTGGAGGCGTCACTCTGGGGATAAGTCTTTTTCCACACAGTGTCACCCACTTCAAATTCTAAGGGCCTCCTCCCATTGTTATAATGACGAGCACTACGACTATGAGATTTAACAAGCGCGTCTTTCACCTTTTCGAAGATTTCGTCTAAGACACCCAACTGGTTCGCGTATAAACTGCGGGAAGCGCAGGCTAATGTGGGCGGTCTATCGGTATTATTCCCGAAGACCTCTCCGCAACTAACTGCCTCTCTTCCATGAACCAGGAAGAATGGGGTAAAACGTGTTACTTCATTAGTAGAGGTGTTTATCGCATACTGAATTTTCGAAATATTGACATCCCACGATCTATGGTCGTCTTCCACAAGGATCGATACGGCGGTCATGATAGTACGGTTATAACGTTCAACTGTGTTAACGCTTGGGCAATAGCGAGGCGTAAAGTGAACCTGAGGTACTTTGTACTTCCCCAACAAAGATCGAATTTCATTACCTGTGAACTGCGTTCCGTTGTCCGCTATTACCGTACGGGGTATGCCGTGAACTAAGAAAACGCCATCTTCAAGTTTCTGCGCTATAGACTTACCAACCGCTCTTCGTAAAGGAAATAGTAGACAATACTTCGAAAAACAACATACGACCACAAAAAGATACGTGAAACCCGCTCTGGACCGTGGTAAGGGACCTACTAGGTCGATACTTATAGTTTCGAATGGTTTAGAGCAGTCTTTCGCGCTGCCTAAGAGACCAGGAGTTGGCAATTGTGAGTGTTTATATGCAGCGCACGTATCGCATTTCCCGACGTAGCTAATCACATCCTTATACATGTTAGGCCAGTAGTAACGTAGTGCAAGTCGTTTATAAGTTTTAAATACTCCGAAATGTGGAGATAATTCACCGCTATGGTGACTCTTTAATAGCTCAAGTCGATTACCTTCCGGTACCACCTGTTTCCAATCATAATCACTCGCCACACCGAATTTGTTTTTTGAAAATCGAAAAAGTTTGTTATCTTTAATAATAAAGTTAGGGCACGACCTAGGAGTACTAACACACTTGTCCCATAACTTTTGGAACCAAGGGTCCTCGTCGGGCACGCAAATTTCCAGCACCGGAACGGCACGCGATAGAGCATCTGGGACTACGTTGTCCTTGCCTTTGCGGTGCTCAATGGTAAAGTTATAAGGGGATAACCGACAACCCCAACGGGCTAAACGGCCCGTAGGATTGGTTAAATTAAAGAACCACTTCAAGCTCGAGTGGTCGGTTATCACCTTAAACGCAGGACCACCTTCCACATAAGGACGAAAGTGTTCTACGGCAAAGACCACCGCTAGGGCCTCCCGCTCCGTCGCAGAATAATTGCGTTCGGCCGAATTAAGTGAACGACTACAATATGCTATTGGATGTTCCTCTCCTTTTATAAACTGAGTCAGAGTGCCCGCTATCCCAAAACTGGATGCGTCACAATGAATCTCAAATGTTTGGGAGAAATCGGGACAAGCCAATACGGGGGCAGAGACCAACGCTGTTTTCAGAGTTGCAAACGCGGTTTCAGCCTCAGAAGTCCACTTAAAGGGCGGGGCTTTTTTGCTTGTACTCGTGAGTGCGTTCAAAGGGGCCGCTATAGAACTGAAATTTTTAATAAAACGTCTATAATATGACGCTGTTCCAAGGAACATTTTCACCTCTTTCCGGGTTGTAGGTGTTGGAAAGTTGACTATTGATTGAACTTTCGACGGGTCAGTGTGTAAACCATGCTCATCTACCCTGTACCCTAGATATTTCAACTCCCGCCGAAAGAAACAGGATTTTTGTAAGTTAATCGTTAATTTTGCCTGTCTTAACTTTTCTAAAACCCGATTAAGAAGCGAAATGTGCTCCTCAAACGTAGATGAACAGATAATAATGTCATCTAAATAAACAAAAACCTTATTATTAAACTCAGGACCAAACAGTATGTCCATTAACCGTTGTTGGGTGGCCGGTGCACCCGTCAACCCAAAGCACATGACTTTAAAATGGAAAAGACCTCTGCCGGGGACGGTGAATGCGGTTTTTTCCATCGATGAAGTGGAGTCCATTTCAATCTGCCAAAAAGCCGATTTTAAATCAATCGATGAAAGGTATCGCGCGTCACGCAACTGATCTAAGATGTGAGAGACGTAGGGAAGTGGATAGGCATCTTGTTTGCTGACTGCATTCAATTTTCGGCTGTCAAGGCAAAATCGCCATTCTCCGTTTGGTTTAGGAGCTAATAGCACCGGGTTATTCCACGCGCTCTTGCTAGGCTCTACTACTCCCATCTCTAACATCTCATCCAGCTGACGGTTAAGTTCTTTGAGGCGTTCAGGTGATAGTGGATAATATCGCTGTTTAATCGGAGGTACATCATCCGTGTCTATCTTATGAGTCAACAGGTGGGTACGTCCTAACCCTTTAGCCTCAAAGGACACCTTCCTAAACTCATTAATTAATGACTCCGCTTTCATCCTCTGAACGGGTGTTAATTCATCAAACGGCTGCAGGTGCTTAACCTCTGAGACGAAAGTGCGGTGTTTAGTGTTGTGAAAATACTTAAAAGGCAATTTTTTAAAAATTTTGGGAGCCAAATTGAACGCCTTCCAAAAATCAACGCCAAAAATCATCGGTGTGGTAATGTCAGGGATGATATAAAATTTAATAACTTTAGTCACTCCCATAAGAGTAACCGGTAAATATAAATAACCCTCTACGGATGCACGCGAGTCATTGGCTGTTACGATGCTGCCCAAGGAACCGTCAATGTGTAAAGTTGCACCAGCTTTTATGAAATGTTGGCCAACATCGGAACCCAATACTGATATGCAAGAACCAGAGTCAAGTAAACCGTAATAATTCGCATTATATATCGATACCGTTAAATGCGGCCGACCATCCTCGGTAGTCTTATAACATACTGAATTTACTTTATTTGAATTTAAAAATACTTTTAACCATTTTAAATAGTCGGCCCAATCGGACTTATTGAACCTATGGCTGTAGTTCCGGGAATTTAGTTTTTTGACTTGCAGTTCGGACAGGATTGACCCCTATCCTCGACCGCTTTTTTAGTACAGTTTGGGCACGAAGGTGTTCTCACACCCTTTTTACCGCAACGAAAACAAACTATTTCTGTGGATTTGCAATTGGACAACGAATGACTCTTCACCCTACAACGAACACAAAACAACGTTGACTCTCCTTGCACGGCTTCACTCCTTGGTGACCCCTTTGGAGCTTGGTAGGCTAAGTCGGGTGCGACAAAAGAAGTTGTTGGTCTCGGCGGTTCGTGGAATTGTGCCTTGCTAACGAAACCTAGCTCGAGTTGTCTACACTTCTCCTTTAACTCCTCCAAGGTATTGACCGCCAACATTGACAACGCTGTCGCGTACTCCGGTCGCATGTTAAACTTGATCCGTGCCAAACGATCAGGCTCCGCCACACTATAGGACAGCCTGTTAAAAAGATTCTCCATAACTGCTATGTAAATGCAGGACAATTCAGTTTGCCCCTGCGTCCTATTAGTGATTTCAGATATGAGACGCATGTCGTAATCCGGCGGTGCAAAAGCTGTAAGTAACTGTTTCTTCAGCTCTGGCCAACTATCAACCGACGCTTTTACACCACGGTACCACAACAAAGCGCCATCCGAGAACAAATCCAGCGCAGATTTATGTAAGGAAGCCTCGCTTATACCCCTAGCCTCGCATAGTTCCTCTAAACGCTCAATAAACGCTTTAACGCAACCTGTACCATTAAATTTACAGTCAAGAGATCTGACTGTTGCATCCTTTTTACAATTATACACGATTTCAGGGGTAGGTTCAACCTCACGTACGTTCGGAATTTCTGATGCCGATGTAAACGACGCTTGGAAGCTCGCAAAAATTTTATCTATTTTAGACAAATGGTCGTTAAGTTCTTTGTCAATGGCTTTAAACTCGGAACTAAGTTCAGGTGGTGCAGTTACCCTGCTCAAACGATGAAAGAGGTGGAAACTTAAGGCTTTTATACGTTTAAATTTTTTGAAATTGGAGGGATGTTTAAGCAAAACTTCGGCAATCCCTGCTAATTTGGCTTTAATAATCTGCAGTTCGCTTTTTGGATCCCGATTAGTCTCTACGATATCGTCCGAGGATACAAGTTTAATAAGTTCCCTAATTTGAACTCGTAATTCTTCTACCGTTGTCGCAGGTTTTGCATCCCGAATCTCTACCTCGTAAGTGAGCTCGTCTTTATGAAGTAAGTTAAATGAAATTGGGCGTTCCATTTTAAAATGTAAGAAAAAACCAAAATATAAGCTGGCTTCCGCAATAGGCAATTTAAATTTAAGTACGCAATAATAATCCACAGAAAAATAGTAATAAACCACAGAACACGCAGTATTATAACAATAATACAATTAAACAAATGTATTGACAAAAATTTCCATAAACACCAGTTCAGGCAAGTTTAATTAGCGTGGAGACCTATCACAACAACATAAAATATTCATAAAACACCAATATAAAAAAATTCAAACAAAAACACAAATATAAAAATATCGGATTTCGTGCTGTGCACGTAAGACGGTTTTTCTTAAAAACTAATCCCCACGGTTCTGGAACGTTACTGGTACTCTGGCTTATAAGTTATAGCAATAGACATAACCTCTATCCCTAACCAAAACACACGTTGAGTGCGCCACTGTTACACTAGAGATTTTGTTCCGCTTTGGGAAAAGGAAGAAAATCCCAAATGCAAACTCCAGTGGGTGTTGTAAAATAAAACTATAGAATGTTTCACGGCTAGGTAATATATTTTATATGATTACTTAAATTTCTTCAATACCATAAATGAGACTTTGGTTACAGGTTAATTTTCACAAAACTTGACAGGTTAATTTTTACAATACTTTTAAATAAATTGAGTTTTAATATTAAGTTCTTACACAATTAATTTATAACTTATCTAAACCGTTTTAACAATAAAACACCCTAGGGGTCAAAGTGATCCAGCAGGTTAATGAGACTAACATTTTATTTAATAAGTTCTACAAACAACCTAACTAGCCAGCTAATATTTCAGCGGTGTGAGCTATGGTCGTGGGGGTAGGGATAAAGCCAGTACCGTCCGGATGATTCCACTAATGACCTAACTAACCTTTACCGAGGAGGTAAATAAATGATTTTGAGTAATTATTAAATCCGAGAAACCGTGGGGGGTTTTAGGTAATTAAATTAAATATTAATGGGCGCCAGGGTCGTAGAACCGACCCGAATCTGGAGACGACGATGACGATGTAAGCCGTTATTGGTCGAACTCGAAGATCCTCAAAGTAGTGCAATCCAACTCACCCGACGGGGGTTGGGTTGTAAGTTCAAAGATAAAAAAACTTAAAAAGGTTTTAAACAAACTTTAAAATGGGGAATAAAAAAAACCGTCCACGCCTGCCCGTCCGCTAAGCGGAGTCAGCCGTGTCACTGCCGTCGACCCACACAGGAGGAGCTTGCCGGGGCCGGCCGAGGAGACGGGTCTCGCGTCCAGGCTACAGGCTACAGGCTCGAAACCAGTTCTGGATCCTGGCGGCGAGACGAATCAGCTCGTACCTCTCCTGTAATTGACATTACGGGGCCTTAGCACTATACACTCAGTAACAATCATTGGAACCGGTCCCGCAGTCTACTCTGTCTCAAATCCCGAGCGGCAACCAGTCAGAATTAGGAGTTGGCTATTCAACGTGGTTGACAAACGCATCCTAGCGCTGCGACTCACTTATACACTCACACGGGTCCAGCAATATTAATCAACATTTTACAATCTATCGCTAACCACATTAACTATAATAAAAGGCTCAACAATGCCACTAGATCCTCACCCAACAATGAGTTTTGTTACTGGGGTCGTACCACGAACAGCATTAACTGGCCCATGATCCAGTGGTGTTTTTAATAACCATGCGGTTTACCAAAACTAGGCGTGGGCGCCGCCGTCGCAAGTAGCAACCTCAAAATCAATGTAACTCATAGGTCATTCATAGTAAAAAGATAACTGTGACGAATGGATGACAACGTCCCGAAGGTAATCTATTATCAAGTAGGAACTTACGTGGTGTGGTAAGGGGGCCAGCACGTGTCGACAAGCAGCGGCAGACAGCGACGACCGGGAACGCCTGTTACAAATGCGTTCACGAAATCCTGCAACGAAACGACCACTGTTTATCACATTCACGAAACCTCCCTGCCGACGAGGCCTTCTAAATCACCACCAATTCATCACAAGTTCTTACCGAAGTAAAAAGTTTCCAACTGCCTGGAGCGTGATCCCGTATAAGAATGATCGCCAAACCTTACAACTCGCCTGGTGCCGTTTTCTGTATCAGGCTAGAAATTTACCCATTATATTGGAAGAATTATGAATAACAATAACCTCGCGACCATTGACCTTTCAGCGATCACACTACAACCTTATGTCAAATATGACGTTTTCACA